>JAESUZ010000312.1:1200000-1700000 GCA_017311185.1 Proteles cristata cristata
GATGCTACTCCTGAAATCATTACTGTACTATATGCTAAGTTGGATGTATATTAAAATAATAATAAATAAGTAAATAAATAAAACACTAAGTTTGTAAGTCTAATTTACATGTGCCTTTTAAAAATATTACTCAACCATTAACTCACAGCTAACTATATCCTGCAGACTTAATATTTTACTCAAATGAGTAAAATTAAATGAGGAAGATGGGAGAGGACTCTAAGAGAATTATAAACTGGAATTTAAAGGAATTTGATAAATTTTATTACTGGATAACACTACTTTCGTTTAAATAGCATGCCTATCGTCGGGCATATTTACACGGTACCTTCTGTCCCACAGGGCCACAAGGTGTTTTGAGACAGCCTAATAACCACTAAGTGATAATCCGATGTGGTAGAGAATTTGATGAAGTAAATGGTCATTAGCTTGATGCTTTCCTTGCTATCCCTAAGGGTAGGTCAGTTTGGTTTCAGGAAATCCAAAGAACTATTTCAAGCTCTGATGGTCCTGGATTTGAACCCTAGATGTCTCGGACCTTCCTTTAACTTGGATGAAGATTCTTGACTAGTTAGATTAGCTAGTTAACACTGAATTTTGTCTCACTATGGTGCTGCCTCAGAACCAAGCCAGTAACTAGAGATGTAATGCCTGCTGCCTTCAATAAATTATTTTTTGCATCCAACTTTGACACTAGTGAATCCCTTTCTCCATAACCATGTTTGACAGACTGAATCATAAGGAGGCACTAATGTCCTAAATACACACTCGTCTTCCAGTGTAATCCAGTAATCCCTCTCCAATAACAACATATTTAGCCCAAATGAGAGCAGGCATACATTAGGAAAAACATCACACCCATTCAATTCATATCCTTGAAGCTCTTTTTAAGTGTTTTGGACTCTAGTTAATTGTGCCAAACTTCTCTCACACATTTGGCTAAAAGCACCCTGAAAATAGATCTTGCATCTGATTCGGCTCTTTATCCCCCACATTTAGCACAACCAGGAGTCCCAGGAGCAAATGCAGACCCCATTATCTAATCAGGAGTGCTGCAGCCTCAAATCGACACTCCCCGTCTGGCTCAAAGGGTAACCTACCATGAGGGGTAACGTGAGTGGCCCTAAGAACCAATCTCTACAGTCTTTGGAAAATAAAAACGGGTTTATTAAAAATGCTACTCCATGAAATTTGGTTAGAAACTCTGGGGGAGGGGCGCCTGGGTGGCTTAGTCGGTTAAGCGTCCGACTTTTGCTTGGGTCATGATCTCGTGGTTCGTGGGTTCGAGCCCGCATTGGGCTGTGCTGACTGCCAGCTCAGAGCCTGGAGTCTGTTTCAGTCTGTGACTCCCTCTCTCTCTGACACTCCCCTGCTCACGCTGTCTCTCTCTCTCTCCTAGAAATAAATAAAACATTAAAAAAAATTTTTTTTAAGAAACTCTGGGGGAACTGGGGCACCTGTGTGGCTCAGTTGGTTAAACTTCTGACTTCAGCTCAGGTTATGATCTCACAGCTCATGTGTTCAAGCCCCACGTCAGACTCTGTGCTGACAGCTCAGAACCTGGCACCTGCTTTGGGTTCCCTCTCCTTCTCCCTCTGCCCCTCCCTGCTCAGGCTCTGTCTCTCCCTCTCAAAAGTAAATAAACATTAGAAAAGTTTTTTTTTTTAATTAAAAAGAAAACAATTACATCTCCATTAAAATAAAAAAGAAACTCTGGGGGAACAAAACAGGGTGAAGTGGAAGACACTTCTAACAGTGCCTACAACCAAGTCAAAGTAGCAAAGGAAAATTTAGCAGATAGAACATCAAGAGAATATTCATTATTTTCCCAGAGGAGTTTAATACCCACAGGTAGTTTATGAAATAAAGTGAAACTTCAGGCCAGCAGTAGTATCTTTTATAGTGCCACTAACTACATTTACATAAAAATTTTACTTTTAAAGTGCTTATACATATGTAATCTCCTTTGATCTTCACACCAATCCAGGAGCAAAGGGCAAAAATGATTAGTATCCCTTTAAAAAGAAAGTTAAAAAAGGCAGCGTAATAGTGAAAGGAGCACTGGCTTTGGAGTCACAAATCCTGCCATTTTCTACCTCATAATTTTGGGAAAATCATTTTACCTAAGATCATCTATCTAGGCTTCCTTATCTGCTCTACTTGCTCTACCAAGCTTATTGAATGCTGGCGAGAAAATCTGTGGGACGTAAATAAAAAGTACAGCATAGGGAATGTAGTCCATGAGACTGTAACAGTGCTTGTATGGTGAGATGGAAGCTACACCGGCAAGGAGCACAGCATAAAGTATAGACTTGTTGTATCACTATGTTGTACACCTGAAGAGTAGTGTAACACTGTGTCAACTATACCTCAATTAAAAAAAAGGAAGAAGAAAGTCTGTGTGAAATCATTGTAAAGTACTAAAGGGACAAAAGGACACTAGTATTGACCGACACCACAAAGTTAAATAATGGAACCAAAGCCAGATTAGGGGCCTTCTGACCTCTAATGTCTGGTGCTCTATTACACCCTACAGCAGAAAATCAAGTTTTCATTAAGGCAGTTCCAGCCATTGACAAAGAGAAATCTTAAAAATATCAACACATCCTGATTCCTATTACACTCTTCTATATTTTTCAGCATTTTTGCAATAAACATGAACTCTATGCATAACCAGAAAAAAAAAAAACTGAAATGCTGACTAAATATCTGGATTAATTTTACTTTCCTATTCTTAGGACAGTAAGACTTCAGTCACATCAATAGTGGGAAAGGGAGAGAAGTAGAAAAGGAAACACTGAGCCATGTTTCCACAGAAAAATAATGGAAGAAGGAAACTCTGAATCCAAATTACAGAGTGTTTCTCAAGGATTCAACCATTCTGTCTCCACTGGAGAAAAATGGCAGAGAATCTAAGTACAACATATTCTTGAAGTCAGAACAAAAAACACTAGACAAAGATAAACCATCAAAGAGAGTAAACTTAATAATTACAGAAATAGGTGTATTTGCAGAAACCATAAGAATTTAGTTATGCACTGAATTCTTATCCAAAAGATAAACTAAAACTGAGTATCAATAAATAACTAGAAAAGCCTATTCGCTATTAACTTTTAACCTTAAAAATCTTTGTTTCAGGCAGAGTCAGCTCTTCTACAGGGTTACACATTCACAAGTTAACTATTGCTAGAACAGTCAAGTTCAGAGTGGTTTTTGTTATTGTTTAGTCAATGAAAGACTGATGGGGTAGGCAATGCATTCTGGGCTCGCGCTAGGTAACAATTCCATACTTAAAAATACAAAATTACCAAAGCCTACTTACTACCACAGACTCAGCAAGTAGGTCCAAGGAAAAAACCACCACCCAACGACGCCTTTCCTGAGCGGGACTTTGAGAAAGTCGACCACAAGGCTCAGAATCAAGCAAAGCCAAGGCCACCTCACCTGTCCAAAGGTAATCAATCAGGCCAGAACGGGGCTACTCTTTGGGGCTGGAAAGCCAGAAGGATCTTCTCACCTCCTGCCTCGGCTTTCAGCGTGTCACAAAGGAGTGTAGTGACATCACCTGACTGGCCGTGACAGGGCAGCCTGTCTGATCAGGCCGTTCCTCGAGTCCTGGCCCTCGCCGCTCACCCAGTTAGGGTCGGCCAGAGGACCAGCAGCAGAGCAGCGATCACTCGAGTGGGGCAAGGGTGACCACAAAGCCGTGAGGTTTCGCTTTCATTAGCCTCGGAAGAAAGGGGCGGGGGACGTGACCTGAATTCAAGTATTCGAAGCTGGGCCAAAGGGCCCCTGCGCCTACTCTTGGAGGCAGGGAAAAGAGAAAAACCGCAGAGTGGGAGGGAGGAATGTAGGAAGAGGGACTAACCATGACCCTTCGAGGGCACTCGCGAACAATATCGGAGCCTCGAGACCCCCCAAAACCTGGCGGACTCGCCCCCGCCCCTCCCCCGCTCCAGCACGGTTGCGCATGCGCAGTGCTAGTTCCCGATCTCCTCCCCTCCCCGCCCAGCTTTCCGGAGTTGCCGTCGCGGAGCAGGGCCCCATTCCCCGAAGGTTCAGTCTGTAGGAATACCGAGACTATTCCTACTCTTGCTCAAACAATAACTGCTAATCCCCTTTCCATTTCTCACTCCCAGCTTGCGCAGTCCACCTTCAGATAGATGTTCTTACCAGACTCTTAGGAGCCCACACAGCTCTTCTAACACCGGATGTGCTTCTGACTCTCCCAGGGTCCTGTCCAGACTCTTCACTCAGCGTCTGCCAGTAGAAGGAAGCTCCGCCCCTGAGTTCCGCTTAAAGCCAGTCCTCATTGGCCGCTGGCCGCACCTCTACCTTCCCATTGGCTGTACGTGCGTAAACAGCGGCTGCTTACTTTAGAGCCATTCGCTACTGCCCTTGTCGATCAAGACCCTGGCCGCCAACCAGGGTCGTAACAAAAGGTCTCCGCCTCTTCCACATAGTTGGGAAAGACCGCGGTCTAAAGCCGCCCCTAGTGGAGGAATTGAGGAGGGCCAGGCCCCACCCAAGATACCTGACAAGTCACGGAGACCCCCACACGCTAGACGGGATAGCGCGGCAAAGTCCCGGGATTCTAGTTTTAAGCTTCTCATGGAATGTTAAAGCGGGAAATAAATCAGATAACATGTAAAAAAGGGCTCTAACAGGGGTCAATCTACCTTTAATCTTGCCGAGTTTAGGCTTTAGAGCACTCCTGTAGGCTCAGCGAACTATCCAGGAATGCGAGGAAAATATAGCAGCCCCAGTCCTGCATCGGAAGCACCGACACCCTCTAGCCCAAGTGATGGTCCTGGGGCCGAGGGCGGGGCTGACGGGCTTCCAGGATCACCTTGCCTGCTCGCGGAAAGTGGGCGACAACTTCACAATCACTTCGGTCTGTGAAGTAGGGAGTGGGAACGAGGGTGGCGACCAGGCAAAGCTGCGCAGGCAACCCGGAGAAACTAAACCAAGAGAAATCAGAGGGCTGGAGTTCCCCCAAGGGCTTATCCCGGACCAGAAGCACTACCTATGTAAGAACTCATAGTAAGGAATTGTGAAGCTGATTTAAAAAAAAAAAAAAAAAAGGTTTCTACACTACCAAATTTTTAAACTCATTTTTACTAACCTATCTAATATCGCTATAAGAATAGTACAAAATTGACATATGAAGAGACAAAGACTATGCAGTTAAAAAATGGAGTAAAAAAGAGCTTATAGTGGTTGCCAGGCAGTTTAAAATGTTCCTCCCCCATCTCCCCGGATTGTGTGATGTTTGTTTTTGTCAGCATTTTAAAATTGGCAATGATTTTTTTTTTGTTCTAAATAAATATTGGCTTATTACATAATTTCATATTCTATTTTTTAAATGCAACCCCACAATTGTATATGTTTTAGGCTGCACAGAATATAGATTCACCTCTGTCTCTCATTTTATTTGTTTTAGTATATTTTTTAAAGCTTATTTATTTATTTATTGGGGGGGGTGGGCATGCATGTGGAGGGGCAGAGAGAAAGGGAGAGAGAATTCCAAGCAGGATCCTTGCTGTCAGTGCAAAGCACCCTCCCCTCCTTGGGGCACAAACTCATGAACCCTGAGATCATGACCTGTGTTGAAATCAAGGATTAACGATGCTTAACCAACTGAGCCACCTAAACACCCCCTGGCTTCCATTTTATAGATGAGAAAACAGATCCCTGGACAGAAAACATTCTGGCAAAATAAGGCAAGAAATTTAGATTAAGCATTGGATCAGTGGAGTTGAAATCAGAATCCAAGATTTAGGAAGTAAGTTTCTAGAAGGATAGAACAGTTATCTTTTTAGTAAAGAATACAAATGTGCAGGATATGATTCTCAGTACCCAAACTCAGGCATGCAATAAATACAATTTTACTTTCTTTTTTATATAGTTTATTGTCAAGTTGGTTTACATATAACACCCAGTGCTCATCCCAACAAGTGCCCTCCTCCATGCCCATCATCCCCCTTCCCCTCTCCCCTACCCTCCTCAGCCTTCAGTTTGTTCTCAGCATTACAATTTTACTTTCCTTTTTTTTTTTTTTAATAGTTTATTGTCAAGTTGGTTTCCATATAACACCCATTGCTCATCCCCACAAGTGCCCTCCTACAATTTTACGTTCTATAGTACAACCTAATATTTACCCTGAACCTCATTCCATCAGAGTGGGTGAAAACTTCCTTGGGGTTTCTCTCCCTACCCCACCCTAATTTCTGCTACATTTCTTGGGTAAAATGCTTGGTAATGGGGCCTATCTGGTTCCTGGTCATCAATCCACACAGGTTGCTGCAGGGGTTTTTACCTTTGTACTAGTGCAGCAGTTCTATATTCCATGCTATAGTTTAGGCACAAGAAACCTTTTGTCAGGCTAATGTTGAATTCTCTGCCTAAAAGAATAAGTTGCTAAGGGTTTGGTCTGCATGGTATTGACCAACATAGGTTTTTCATTCATTGATGACAGATTATTCATTCCCTTTCTGGCTCAGGGTCTCTCATAAGATTGCAGTCAAATGTCAGCAGGGGTTGCAGTCATCCAAAGGCTTGACTGGGGCTGGAGGAATTCCAAGGTGGTTCACTCATATTGCTGACAATTAAGTGCTAGCTGTTAGCTTGGAGGCCTGAGTTCCTCTGCATGTGGGGGCCTAAGTTCCTCCTTAGGGCTCTGTGAATGTCCTCACAGCATGAGAGCTGGCTGCTTCTTCTCTTTCAGGGTGAGAAATCACAGTGACAAGGAGAGCTAGACGGATATTCTCTTTACAGTTTATCCCTATAAATCACACAGCAATCATTTCCTTTAATAACAGCCTGTTCCAAGGCTCCTGCCCTGGGTCATGTGCCACAGAGGGCCTCATACTTTGGAAGACCTTCCTGAAAATTTTCTAGGTATCCCTCACTTGCCTGGGACCAGTCAGGGCCAGCAGTACTATCAAAGCTGAGCCCAGACCAGGCCCTGAATGAGCCCTTGTCCCAGTTTCTCTCCTTCATGACATTCCCCAATCCTAGGTTGCCTGAGGAGCTCTGGAACTTATGTCGATGGGGTCATCCCAAGCCCCTGAGACCAGGTCTCAATTTTAAGAGGGCATCCTGATGAGCCAATTACTCTTGCAGGCTGGTACAGTATTCCTTTTGGGGAATCAGGTAAGACTGAGTCTCCAGGGTGGGGGTGACAAGCCTATTTAAGGTCACATAGAAGATAAGTTCAGGTCTCTGGACCACAAACTGAACTGCACCAACTTTTGGACTTGAGTTGTGTGTATGGGTCCCTGTGTTGACCCTCTCAGTGTCTGACTATGCAACTACTTGTGGTCCATTGCATCAGAGGACAGTAGAGTAGCAGCAAGCTACTTTTCTCTTGTACATCACCATATGCCACCAGCCCCACTATCTACACCCCACCACTGGCACCCAGGGTAGTAACTCCATTTCCTCTAAGGATCCTGGGACATAAATCAGGCAGTCATCCAGGAGTAGCCTCACCCTTCTCCTCCAGTATCACTTCAAGGTGCTTTTGAGACTGTCACGGTATCAACAGGCCCTTTCCATCTGATGTCCTCTTTTGTTTCTGAATGATGTTTTGATAAAATGCCCTCCCCATGTCAGTCTTAGGTTCATGAAGCATGCACAGATGGCATCACTCCTTTTGCGGCTCCCATGGATCCCTAACATATATTCCCTGGTGGTGGTGGTATGTGGAAGACAGCAATGTAGTCAACATCGAAAGAGATCACAGTCTGGGAATGCTGTGATTATAGTTTATAGAATACAAAAGAAGACATGGTTGGAAGAGGTGGTGTTCCATGTTTATGGTATAAAATTCTGAATGAAAATTTAACATGACCATACAAAAAATTATTGTTCAAAATTTCCTGCATATTGGGGTAAGACTTTCATTTGTGGTCATCATCAACAGAGCACTTTAATAATTTTTGGGAGAGTCATGGGCAACATGATGAATGATAAAGTGTCATGAGTAATGACATAACCAGGAGTATATAAATAAATAGTATATAAAATATAAACTAAATAGTATATAAGAACTACATAGACGAGAATATCTTTATTGTTTCAATATAAAAAGTTTCCAAAGAGCCATGGTATTGTATTAACAATGTTACTATGTTTTCTCCTTGCAGGTCATAATGAAAGTAGCCAGGAATGGCATACTTGACAATAAAGAACATGAAGAAAACATGGAGCGGGGAGTAGGAAATAGGTGAAGGGGATTAAGAGGTACAAGCCCATACTTGTACAAGCCTAATCACTAAGCTGTACTGCCTCTCATTGTAAAATTGACATATATTGTTAATGTAATTTTGTGAAAGTTTGTGTGTGTGCATGTGTGTTAATTTAATAAAACCTTTGAAAGAATAGGGCAGTTGTGCCTGAGTTTAAGCGCTAGGGATGCGTAAAATAGTGGGGAAGAAGGTGAGTAGATTGCAATAGATTATGCATTCCAGAAACTGGGAGGTAGGATGTGGCAGAGTTAAAGAGGAGACAGAAAGCAGGCTGAATTCCTCAGCCTAGGGCAAGGGAAAAGGAGAACAAGGAAGGAGAGAGCAAGCTGGGAAGGACTTGGGGACCTTGGTCTAAATTCAACCTTAGCAGAGTCGCTGTTTTCCCAACAAACAGAGATAAACATGGCTCCCCTGAAGTAATTTTTTTTTCTGTATCTCACACCTTTCCTTGTCTACTTTTACAACCTCAATACCTCATTTTGATCTCAAATGCACTGACTTTGTTCAGCCCAGTGGTTATGAGAACATGTGAGCTCACAGGAATGGAACACATTAAAATCCACACCATCACTTAGAAGTGTGTGTATTTAATACTCCACTTAAGATTCAAGAGGAGCCTTTTCAGTTCCCAGATCTCATTTGTATATCCGTTGACACCTGAAAGACAGGAATAAAGAAAATGGAGTTTTCTTTTTCCAATCTCAGTATTATGGGCTATTATACTGTACATTAGCAGGAGGAAAAAACCCTAAAAAATACAGCTTGCAATATTTTTTAATATCACTTCAGCCCCTTCTAACTTTGGAAAGCATTGATAACAATAACAAGAGTATTAGAACACTTTACTCTTGGGTCACCTGGGTGGCTCAGTCGGTTGAGCATCTGACTTTGGATCAGTTCATGATCTCACAGCTTGTGAGCTCCTTCCCTACCTCAAGCTCTGTGCTGACAGCTCAGAGCCTGGAGCCTGCTTTGGATTCTTTGTCTCCCTCTTTCTCTGCTCCTCCCCCATTCACACTCTGTCTGTCTCTCTCTCAAAATAAATAAGCATTAGATTTTTTTAAAAAAAGAATACTTTACTTTAAAAATTACTCTTTTCGGGGCACCTGGGTGGCTCAGTTGGTTAAGCTCAGGTCATGATCTCACAGTTAGTGGGTTTGAGCCCCACATCAGGCTCTGTGCTGACAGCTCAGAGCCTGGAGTCTATTTCAGATTCTGTGTCTCCTTCTTTCTCTGACCCTTCCCTGCTCACGCTGTCTCTCTCTCTCTCAGAAATAATAAATTAAAGGGGCGCCTGGGTGGCTTAGTCGGTTGAGCGTCCAACTTTCACTTAGGTTATGATCTCACGGTACGTGGGTTCGAGCCCCACATCGGGCCCTGTGCTGACCGCCAGCTCAGAGCCTGGAGCCTGTTTCAGTCTGTGACTCCCTCTCTCTCTGATCCTCCCCTGCTCACGCTGTCTCTCTCTCTCTCTCCTAGAAATAAATAAAAAACATTAAAAAAATTTTTTTAATAAAAAAAGAAATAATAATAATAAAAAAAAACATTAAAAATCCTGCCCTAGAGTCGGGCATGAGAGTTAAAAAAATAAAAAATAAAAATTACTCTTTTCAAAGTAATTTTCCCACTGTTATTTCACTTTCCATAATAACTCAGAAGATAATGCAGACCTTCTTAATCTCATTTTACAGATGAGAAAACTGAAACCCAGATTCACTTAGTTTCCTTAAAGAACTATCATAGATGCTTCATTCTTGGAAGTAATTAGCTCTTTCCATATCATTGTGGACTTTCTTTTTTTTTTTCCCCTAATATTTTTATTTATTTCTAGGAGAGAGAGAGAGAGACAGTGTGAGCAGGGGAGGGTCAGAGAGAGAGGGAGATACAGACTCTGAAATAGGCTCCAGGCTCTGAGCCGGCAGTCAGCACAGAGCCCAACGCGGGGCTCGAACCCACGAACCGTGAGATCGTGACCTGAGCGAAAGTCGGACGCTTAACCGACTAAGCCACCCAGGCGCCCCTCACTGTGGACTTTCAGTCTGAGTTTCAGATCAATTACTTCAGTATTTCCCAGCATTCTAATGTCCACATTCTTCTATTCCCTTACCGTTTCCAAGGCCCAAACACTTGGCCAGCCTCTTGTTCTGCTTGTCCTGGTCCTGTTTCTGTCCCGTAGCATGGGTAGAAAAGGTACCACACTTGCATAACAATTGCTTACTTACTGCCTTGACTCCTGTTTGCTGTTCACAACCCATGATCCAATCTTTTCTTCATCCTTAAGGCATTGATAGACCTTTTTTTCCTTGCTTTATGGTGATGGTTTTCAAATAGGTCCACACATTCTTTGAGACTTCTACCTTCAAGAGGTAGAGCCTAATTCTTCTCTCTTTCAGTGTAGGCTGGACCTAATGACTGCCTTCTAATAAATACAGTGAGGTGGAAATGATGAAGACCAGGGAGACCCTATCATAAAAAGCACTGTGGCATCCTCTCTGCTCTCTCTCAGATTACTCATGGCCAGCTGTCATGTCAGGAGGACACTCAAGCAGCTATGTGGAAAGGCCCAGGTGGTGAGGAATTAAGGCCTTTTGCCAACAACTAGCAAGGAATTGAGGCATCCTGCCAATGGCCATGTAAGTGAGGCTTCTTAAAAGCAGTCAAGATTTCTGGTGACTGTATCCCCAGGCAGTAGCTTTACTGGAACCTCATGAGAGACCTTAAGCCAGGAGAACCCAACTAAGCCTGTCCCGTATTTCTGACTCTTAGAAACTGTAAGATAATAAAGTTTCTCTTTGTTTCAAGCTTCAGAGATTTGGGTAATTTGTTAGGCAGAAATATATAACTAATATTCTTACTCAATCCTTTCCTGATTCCAGCTGAAAATGTGACAAAATGAAGGTCTCACAGCTTGTGCACATGAGGGCATTAACCATTAGTGTAAAGAGGGAGCTAAACGGTAAGGTGATCCCATGGAAAGACTAGGCGCATGACCCTATTAGTGTTTTAAAACACTCATTCTAGCTGATTCGTGGCAAATGGATTGTAAGGGAACACGAGTGGCCTCCAAGAAGAGAATTAGGCTATCAGAACAGAACAAAGGACAGAAAAAAAGGGCTTGGAAGGAGTGGCAACTTGTGAAGATGGAGTGAAGCACAAGAATACCTTCATCATATGAAGAGGTTTGTGTTTTGTGTGTGCAGAGGGCTGGAGGGGGGAGAACAGCCTGGCTTCTGTCCTAAATCACTTTCTTCAAGGCACCAATGCCTTCTAACTGCTAAATCTAAAAACCAAATGGCCTTTTTCTAACCCTTCTCCTTGAAACTACTACTAACTTTGGCTTCGCTGGCACAGCACTACTTGGCTCTCCTTCATCTTCTCCTTCACTGTTCCATTTCCGTCTTTCCTCTTGATTCCTCCATAGCTATCAGCAGCAATACATCCTCTCTCTTACTCAGGTTGAAACTTGGAGTTATTCTCAACTCTTCTCTGTCTCTTCTTTCCTTAACAAATATGTGTCAAGTCTTTAACAGGCATCAGAGTCTATGTTAAACATTAGAGATGTGCTTGTGCAAATCACTATCGCCTCAAGCCTCTATGGAGTTGTCACTCTAGTGGGAAAGACAGGTGTCAAACAATCAATCACATAAGTGAATATATACAAGGAGTGTAGGGGTTTCTTTCCAGTCTAACTGTCTCTGCTTTAATTTCTTAATAGCATTATTTAGGTATAGTTGATGTATAATAAACTGCATATATTTAAAAGTTACACTTTCATGAGTTTGGACATGAAATCATCATCATAATCAAGATAATGGACATATCTATTATCTTCCCCCCAAATTTCCTCATGCTCCTTCATAATCTTTCCTGCCTTTACCCTCCCTTATTCCTAGGCAACCACTGAGCTGCTTTCTATCAGTGTAGATTAGTTTGAACTTTCTAGACTTTTATATAAGTGTATTCATACTGTATGGCCATATCATTTGGTCTCTTTTAATCAGCATAATTATTTGAGGTTTATCCATCATTATAATATCATAGTTCTTTCTGTTCTTTTTATTATCTCATTGTATGGATTACCATAATTTATTTATCCACTCACCTGGTGATGGGCATTGGGATTTTTACCAGTCTTTTGCTAATTCCAAAGTGCTAAGGACATTTGTATGCTAGTCTTTGTATGCCCATGTGTTTCCTTTTCTTTGGGGCAAATATCTAGAATTAGAATGACTGAGTCACATGGTATGTGTAGGTTTAACTTTTTAAGAAACTAATAAACTGTTTTCCAAAGTGGTTATACCATTTTACATTCCCAACAGTATATGAGAGGTCCAGCTTCTACACATCATCACCAACACTCAGATCAGAGTTGTTTAATTTTAGGTGGGTAGTGGTATCTCATGTGGTCTTAATTTGCATTTCCCTAATGACTAATGATATTGAATGTCTTTTCATGGTGTTTATTTGTCATCCATGTATCTTCTTTAGTGAGTGATGTGTTCACATTTTTTGCCCATTTTTTTAAAAAAATAGGCTGGTGGTTTTCTAATTATTGATTTTTTTTTAGAGTTATTTATGTTGTATGGATACAAGTCCTTTGTCAGGTATGTGACTGCAATATTTTATCCTGGCTTGTGGCTTGTTTTTACTTCTCCTAACAATGCCTTTTGAGGCACCTGGGTAGCTCAGTCAGTGGAGTATGCAGCTCTTGGTCTTGGGGTTGTGAGTTTGAGCCTCATGCTGGGTGTAGAGATTACTTAAAAATAACAAAATCTTAAAAAAAAGCAAACAAAAAAACAAATGATGCCTTTCAAAGAGCATTGGTTTTTAACTTTGATGAAGTCCAATATGTCAAATCATTCTTTTACAGACTGTGCTTTTGGAATCATAGCTAATATTGCCTCACCCAGGTCACAGAAAAAGGCAAACAACAGCCTGAAGGAACATACTAAAGGCACCAAGACTAAAGACTAAACCAGCCACTGGGGCAAGCATTGGGCACAGTGAGTGGGGAAAGAGGAAATGACCCAGTTGCAGATGACAAGACTTTGGGTGGATTTCAGACTAGCAGGTTAGTTAGCATTCAGCATATTTTCCTATCTCCTTCTGGTGTGCAGAAGCTGAAAAGCTAAAGATTATGTTTCTCAGAATGCCTTGTAGCCAGTCAGATGTATTTGGGTGAGGTTTAGAAGGCAGAAATGAGACAAAGGTCACTGTACTGCTACTTTGGCTATTTCTCCTGGTCATGGAGATGTGATATATTTGTATAGCAGTGATTCAGTGATGTCTCTAGCTTTGTAAATACTGAGAGGTGGTTGCATCAGAGTGTAGCAGCAGCAATGTCCCAATCATAGCTTCGAGATCCCTGGATCATACTTGTAGACTGGGTTCTTAAATCCAATCATCAGTGAAGACCTCCAGATACACCACTCTCCTAACTGGGACAGAGGTAGCAGCTTCCTTGGCAGAGTTTCAGCCGCCTGTGGCTTCTTCTAGACTTTCCAGTTGATTTTGTAAGCACCTATGTCCTAGTATCCTTATAATACTTAGAGAGATTTTTGTTCCCTTCATTGAACCCTGTGTGATATAAGCAGACAGATTTTATCTGGGAGGAGTGATAAAGATTTTATCTGGGAGGAGTGATAAAGAATAAAGGGACTGCCATTGTGTGGGAACATTGTGACAATATATGAAGTCATTCATTTGTTCAATGAGCATGTAACAGACATGAAGTGGGTGGTATTGCTAGGTACTAGGAATATCTACCTGCCCTGAAGGAGCTTACACAATTTGATGATTTCATGGTATGATGATAGAGATATGTTGGGACACTATATGCTCACAGACATGTTCTCAATTAAACTTGGGAAGTCATAAAAGAGGGGACCTATAAGCTTTGTTTTAATGGATGAGTAGGAATTAGCAAGCAAAGAGGGAGGGAAAGAGCATTCTATCTGAAAAAGTGTAGATTATTAAGAAAAACTTTAAAACATCTGTGTTCACATTCCCCCACCCCCACCCCAACTGACCTTCCCAGGAAAGAGAAGGAGAAAGGAAATGTGTATTTCTCAAGACTTTAGAGAGGAGGCTAGGGATAATGTGGGAACTTCCTCAGCAGAGAAGGCACAGGTGGAGGCATGAATTTGAAAATGTTTTGACTAGGGAGGTGGAAGCAGTTGACCTAAGAGAGATTCTGGGCTTCCTTCGAGATTAAGGGTAAGGCATCCTCAAGCTAGCCTCAATTTTTCAATCTTCTTTATTCCCTTACCTCTCATAAGAGAATCAGAATGGCATGGGATTTTGAAGCCAAGGCCAGGTTCAGTGCCAGGGTCACCACTTATTAGCACATTGCTTTGAACATATTATTTAACTTCATTTAGTCTGTTTATTCATCTATGTAATGAAGATAATAATAATATCCCCCTCCTACGATGTTGTAAAGATAAAATCAGACAATGGATGTGAAAAATATATTGTAAATGATAAAGCACTGTAAAAATACTAGTGACTATTATCTAATAGGTATAACTAAGTCTTCTTGATTCTGTCTCAAGTATATCTCTGTTATAGAATGAATTATGTCCTCCCAAATTCATATGTTGAAGCCTAACCCCCAACGTGACTGTATTTGGTAATAGGGCCTTTAAGGAGGCAATTAAGGTTAAAGGAGGTCATTAGGATGGGGCCTAATCCAATAGGACTGGTGTCCTACTAAGAAGAGGAAGAGACACTACAACCCTCCTTCTCCATGTGTGAACAGAGGGGAGACCATATGAGCACATAGTGAGAAGGTGGCTATCTGCAAGTCAGGAAGAGAAGTCTCACCAGAAACCAATGCTGATGGTACTTTAATCTTGGACTTCTAGCTTCCAAAACTGTGAGAAGATAAATTCCTGCTGTTTATGGCACCCAATCTGTAGTATTTCATATGGCAACCCAAGCAGGCTAATGTAATCTTTCGCTGCAACTTTATTTCTCTTTATTCCCCTGCCCTGATTTGGTTCAGGCCCTTCTGTTTCCTGCATTAGCTCTGAAGACCTTTCTGTATTCTCAAATACTGATAAAGGAATCTTTCCAAAGACAATACTTAAAAACTGTCTAGGACATAGAACTACCTACAGTGTAGAATAAACTCCAGAGCTGAGCACAACTTGAACTTGATTTGATGTGCCTGTCTAGTGTTGTCTCCTGTCCTCCTGCTACACACACATCCTATGCTTCAGCCTCACTGAAATCCCTACCATTGCTTAGACATTCCTGCTTTTTCACAGTTCTCTATTTTGGCCTGTAGTTTTCCTCCTTCCTGAACTTCCCCCTCCCCTCCTGATCACCTTGTCATCCCACTGTCTTACCTTTCCATCTGGCACATCTATTCATCTTTCAGCCCTGGCTCAAGTGTCACCTACTCCCTGAAGCCCCCCCTGTACAGCTCCACCCTCAGTTCTCTTGGGAACATTTTGTACACCCATCTATTTCAACATTTATCACACTGTTTTGTAAACATTCTGAGACTCTTTCCTACTAGATTGTGAACACCTGAAAGAAAGAGACCTAGTCATCATTGAATCTTCCTTCACACTTATGAAACAAAGGAGGTATTGGATACATATATTTGAAATAAACAAAAAAATCCCATGGTCCAGACAAGACACAGACACAAAATTAAACAATAGAAAGCAGTAGAGGAACCATGAGTTGTGAATCCAAGTATCCTGTATGGCCCCCAGCACAGCATCTTGCGTGCAGTGACTCTCAGTAAATGTTGCTGAATTAAGTTCTAAGTGAAAAGTAGCAACAATAAGAATTATGATCATTTAAATCTGGGAGAACTTCAGGACAGGACTTAAAACCTGGTATTGACTAGTGTAACACCAATGATTCCATCTGACCCTTCAGACTCAGTCCATATTCTTTCTCCTCTCTACCTTGCCTCTCCTGCCCGTGAGCTCTTATTCGTCTTTGTGTCTCTTTCTCTATTGAATGATATCTAGGCAGATGCTCTGCACATGATAGGCCTCCAATAGGTATTTGTCACATTTGGTTAAAAACCAAAGATTGTGCTGAATCTGGATGGGATTTGAATAGGCTGCACAGAAGAACGCAGAAATCTAAAGCAGGGACACAGCAGGAGTGTATTGGCCTGTCTCAGAGTGTCTCTGTTACTACTTTAACAATTTAACACAAATGTAGTGGCTTGAAACAACACAGATTTGTCATCTTACAGTTTTAGAGGCTAGAAGTCTGAAAATAGGTTTTACAGGGCTAAACTCAAAGCGTTAACAGGGCTGTGTTCCTTCCAGGGGCTTTAGGGAGAAATCTATTTCCTTGCTTTTCCCAGTTTCTAAAGGCTGCTGCACTCCTTGGCTTGTGGCCCTGCTTCACTCTCACTTCTGCTTCTGCTGTCATGTCTCCTGTTATTCTGACCCTTCTGCCTCTCTCTTAGTAGGACCTTTGTGATTACATTGAGCTACTCAGATAACCCATGATAATTCTCCCATCACAAGATCTTTAACTTAATCACATTTGTGATGTAAAATAACATATTCACATTTTCTGGAGATCAGCACATGGGCATTTGGGGGAGCCATTATTATTCTTAGCACAAAGAGCAAAGCTAAAGCTATAAGAATGTACAACTAATGTTTGGAAATGGACCTTTCCAGCTGAAGCAAAGTGTTCATAAAATATTAGAGCCAGGTAAGATAGGAAAAGTAGATTGAGGGGGCACTGGGTTTTAGAGATGATATAGACCTATAGATTTGAATACCAGATTAAGTTTTGGCTTTATCTTATATAAAGTTAGAAAGCTTTGAAGGCGGTGAGCAGCGAGTTAACAATGAAAGCAGTAATCTAGCGGACTCCAGAAGTCCCTAGGGTATATAAATCTGGTGGTCAAGCAAAACCAAAAATACGAGATTGGGGACCATAAGACCACACCAGGGTAAATACACTGTTGTTTACTGTCTTATCAAGTCTCTTCTTTCTGCTAGATGTTGCTTGGATCACTGTTAAAAAGTGATTGATGAATTATTTCCCCTTTTGAATTCTCAGGTTTTTTTTTTCCCTAGTAGAAGTCTTCAGTCATATTATAACTCTTCTGTTCTAGGTTGGGGGTGGGGGTGGGGAAGACAGGATAGGATGTGAGTTGATTGATTTGTCCAACTGCTTGGAAGAGGCTGGGATTCACGGGAGAGAGTTTCAGTGGTCTGAAAAGACAGGGACTCTTCCACTTTTTGGTTGTTACTGACAGAAACTTAATGTAGGGGCACCTGGCTGGCTCAGTCGGTAGAACATGCATCTCTTGATCTCAGGGTTGTGAGTTCAAGCCCGAAGTTGAGTGTAGAAATCACTTAAAAATAAAATCTTAAAAAAAATAATGCAGACTAACTTGCAAAAGGTAATTTACCATCTTTAAGTAGCATCTATATGCTGATGATTTAAAAAATGATACTGCCAACCTGAATCTCCAAATTCATTTATATCCAATTGTCAAGTGGCTACCTCTATTTGGATGTCCAGTCAGCAAATCAAACTCATCATGGCCAATGCCTTATTCCTTATCTTCCCTTTCTGGTTTCTCCCTCAACAAACCTACTCCTTTCTCCATTTCAGTTAATGAAGACTCCATCTCCCAGTTGCTCAGGTCAAATACTTTGGAATTTTTGGTGAATTTTGGTGAATTCTTTTATGCACCCTCCACAGTCAAACTGCCAAACAATTCTATTGGCTCTACTTTCAAATCCAGCAAGAATTTGACTATTTCTGGGGCACCTGGCCGGCTCAGTCAGTAGAGCATGCAACTCTTGATCTCAGGGTTGTGAATTCAAGTCTCACGTTGGGCATGGAGCTTAATGCAATAAAAATAAATAAATAAATAAAGTTAGAGATAACTATCCTTGTATCTATAGACAAACTGTGGCAAGAAAAAAGTTTTTTAAAAAAAGAATTTGATCATTCTTCTCCATCTGTGCAGCTACCTTGGTTCAAACCATCCACATCTCTTACCCATATTATTGTATTAACTGGTGTCCCTGGCCATGCCTCTATTCAGTTTGTTTCCCTTTTTTTTTTTTAAATGTTTACTTATTAGAGAGAGAGAGTGAGAGAGTGAACAGGAGAGGGGCAGAGAAAGAGGCGGACAGAGGATCCGAAGCAGGCTCTACATTGACAGCAGAGAGCCCAATGTGGGGCTTGAACCCACAAACCATGAGATCATGACCTGAGCCGAAGTCAGACCCTCAACTAACTGAGCCACCCATGTGCCCTGTTCAGTTTGTTTTCAATGCAAGAGTTATTATAGTCCTGTTAAAACATAGGTTAGGGGGTGCCTGGGTGGCTCAGTTGGTTAAGTGTGGAACTCTTGATGTCGGTTAAGGTCATGATCTCACAGTTTGTGAGATCCAGTCCAGCTCTGAGCTGACAGTGTGGACCCTGCTTGGGATTCTCGCTCTCCCTCTCTCTCTGCCTCTTCTCTGCTCATGCGCACACACACACACACACACTCTCTCTCTCTCTCTCTCTCTCTTTCAAAATAAATATATAAACATAAAAAAAACCCCACATAAGTTAGATCACATCATTCCTCTGCTCAAAGTCCTCAAATAGCTATGTATCGTACTTTGAGAAAAGCCAAAGTCATTATAGTAGCCTACAATGCGTGCACAGTATGATTTCTGATTACTTTCTGACCTCATCTTTTACGACTTTCTCTTGTTCATTGCATTCCAGCCATACTGCCTCCTTGCTATTCCTCTAACACATGAGGCATAGTAGCATCCAACTTCTCTTGTAGTTAACTTTACACACTATGCCCTATATTTTACCTATTTGTATACTTAACAAGCTCCTTGTGGAAAAGGGCTGGGTCCATTTCCCGGATGTCCAAGCAGGCGCCTCACACCTTCAGCAACCATGATGATTCGATTCGTACCGGGGCCGCCAGGGCGCGCTAGGCGCCAGGCGCGAGGCCACCAGGGGGCGGGAGGCACGGCGATTGGCAGGTACGGCCGTCAATCAGGGGCTGGGGGCGGGGCGGGACGCCTGGGAGGCCTGTGGGCGGGAGGCGGGCCCTGCATGAATGGGGCTCGCGGCGCGCGGGCTGCAGTCGGCTCACGGGGGGGAAGCAGGAGACTCGGCCGGGAGTGGGTGGGAGGAAGCGAAGTTGGAGGGGGGGGCAGGGAAGGGGAAGAGCGCGAGGGGGCGGGGAGGGGCAGCGGCAGGAGCGGCGCGCCGAGAGCGGCGAGGCGGCTGGTGTGAGCTAGAGCGGTGGCCTCCGTGCGGGTCGCTTCGGTGCCGCTGTCCGCTGCGCTGCCTCCGCCCTCGCCGCGCGCCACCGACTGCGGGACCCTGAAGAGCTCCCAGCGCCCCTTACGGGGCAGAAGAGTAGAGACTAGGGGAGCCGGCGCTGAGGGAGGAGCCGGGTCGGAGCTGCCGAGCCCAAGGCCCCCGGGCGTGGAGGTGGGGGGCTGAGGCCCCCGAGGGGGCCCCGCCGCGATGGGCAACCTGGAGAGCGCCGAGGGGGGCCCGGGGGAGCCGCCTTCAGTCTCGCTGCTGCCGCCGCCCGGCAAGATGCCGATGCCTGAGCCCTGTGAACTGGAAGAGAGGTTCGCCCTGGTGCTGGTGAGAACTGAGCCCAGTCCCTTCCCCCTCTTACCGTCCCCGAGGTCCCAGAGCCCAGGGTAGGACTTTGCCTCGGTTCCCCCATTCGGCCCACCCCTTAAGGGGGGGCTTCCGACAGACTCAGTGCCTTCTTGGCAACCTCTGAGCAGCCGCTGGCTGCCCGACAGCCCCGTCGGGGACTTCTCGACCGCGGCCTCAACCGCTGGACACTATGGAGGAGGGGGTCCTCAGCCTGGGACCTCCCCAGAATCCACACTTCTTCCTCCTCCCAGCCCCCTTCTGCAACCCTCTCTCACTTCTCCCCAGTTCCCCGACAGCCTTCCCGGGTCCCTGTAATTCTCATTTCTAAGTCTCTGGCTGGTGCCAGGGGAACTGAGAAACTTGGGGCCGGCCCCTTCCTCAGCCTAAGTCAGGGTTCTCTGACTGGGGAGACTGCCTCTCTTGTTAACATGGAGGCTTCCCAGGGAGTGGGTCCCACTTCTAGTCCAGACCAGATGTTTGGGGGGAGAGAAGGGGGATGCAGAGGGGGCTGGGAGCTCTAGAAAGGGGTGGAATAAAGAGTGATGCCATTCTACTTATTTTCAGAATGGCCTGCAGGCATCCTGCAAAGTTATAGTGGATTTGCCTAAAAGGCTGAACATGTGGATAAGCCATTTCACCAGTGTATTTTTCCAATTGAAACAATACACAAACTATCCCGCCTCCCTTTCTCCTCCTTTTTATGTTAAGCCCTGGTGGCTGGTTTGTGTTCTTTGCCTGTGCTTCTTTTTAGCCTTTCTGTAGCTTCCCCAAAGACCTGTATAGATGAATTTTAAGCTGACTTTGGGATTCTCCTTTGGTATGGGAATTGGACATTGGTATCAATGGCCCTGTGGATAGAGAGGATCTGAGCTGATATCACTGAGATGGAGCCAGAAAATATGTTGGAGGTAAAAATGAAGTTTTGGGGGGCGCCTGGGTGGCTTAGTCGGTTAGGCGTCTGACTTTCGCTTGGGTCATGATCTCGTGGTTCGTGGGTTTGAGCCCCGCATCGGGCTCTGTGCTGGCTGCCAGCTCAGAGCCTGGAGCCTGTTTCAGTCTGTGACTCCCTCTCTCTCTGAACCTCCCCTGCTCACGCTGTCTCTCTCTCTGTCTTCTAGAAATAAAAGTATAAAAAAAAAAACACTTTTTTAAAAAAAATGAAGTTTTGGAGAAAGAAAGTGAACTGGGTGACGGAACATTTGTTAGTAGAGGTAAACCTTTCAGAAACTTGGGGAAATAGTTCTCAGTTCCTCAAAGAACTCTCTAAAGGAGTTAATGCTGCTGTTATTGTTGGTATGGACTGAAGGGCCGACTTTGCCTTTGCCCATGCAGAGGGAATAGTTGTGGACTTAGCAGCCTTATTGGATTACATCTGCCTTGGGATAGGGAGATTAGATCTGTTGGCATCAGTGGGACTGTCTAGAGATCCTGGCCTCTCCGATGGAGAGCCTGACATTAGCCCACTGGCACCACAGCCAACTAAGAGGCATTCCTGGCACCTCTCTGCCCGTCAGCTCTGCAGAGGCCCAAAGGGATCTAGGCCACACATCCTGTGGCCCTCTGCATTTCCCTCAGCCTCCTCAAGGGGATGGGTGAGTCAGTGATTACTAATACGCTGTAGCCAACTCAGAGGCTGAGGAGGAGAGATTGGGATTTGGTGCCCTTGAGAACAAGAGCTCAACTGTTGAGGAAATGAGTGGGAGGGAATCTGTACTCCAGGGGGTGTGTGAAAACCCCCCAGTGAGCTGGCCCGATGTAGTTACAGAAAATGGAGAGAAAGGGCTGGGTTGAGGTGGATTGGGTGGGGAGCTGTCTTAGGTAGGGGCTGCCAGGCCGTTGGTTGTGAGAGCTCAGAACCAGAGTCAATCATGTCCTTTGGAATTAGGTTGACAAGTTTGTTTAGTTAGTTGGCAAATTGATGGCTTAATATCCACAAAATGCACGTGTTGTCTTGATTACTAACCAGAGCACCCAGAGAGCACAGGTCAAGTCAGAGACAGGACCACCCAGTTGCAAGTTATACTTTCTGTATAACGTTTTGATTTGTTTCCTCTTGGCTTTTGTTTTGGTCTTTTTTCTGTGTGCCTGAGCTGCTTCTGCTGGGGGTGGGGGAGGGGGGGCGGGGAGGGGGCGGGTTGGGATAGGGCAGGCCAGGGCTAGTTAGCTGTCTTATGGGAGGAGGGCATTTTACCTCACTTTTCCAACATAGGAAAATCATGCTTTCTTGGGAATTTGAGTTCTTCTCTGGGGATTCTTAAAGAACTCTCTTTCCTCTGCTTCTGAAACATGCCATTTTTACTATCCTTCTTTCTACTGTCCCACTGTTTGGGAACAGTAATAGCTGTTGGATATTTGAACCTAGAGCAAGCTCAGGTGTATTTCTTCAATAGTCAGGAGAAGCATATTGTAGTAGTATTATAGTAGAAAAAGCAAGGGCTGTCTTAGTAACTGTGTTAACCTCTCTAAGCCTCATCTATAAATTTTATAGATTTCCTTATCTAGAAAATACGATAATAATTTCTGTCCTGGGAGGTTTATGAGAATTAGATGAGCCATGTATATAAGGCTCTTGGTACCCAGTAGGTACTCAAAATAGATTAGATTTTTTTCTTGACTGTGAGTCAGAGAAGCTGCTCCTTTTTTACTTTTTTCTTTCCCAGATTGTCAACATCACTATGATTGATCTGGTTTCTGAAAAAGCTATTTGGGAGTTTGTTGAGGTGACATACTGGTGTCCTGGTTAGGCGTATGGATGGATTTTCAAGTCAAAGTAGACTGAAATACTGGCCTCTCCACAGTCTCTGAAAAGTCTTAGAAAAGCGATTGAACTTAAGCAAATTGCTTAATATTTTTGAGTCCCAGTTTCTTATAAATGGGGGTAATAATAGCATTTGCCACATGAAGTTGCTTTGTGCATATAATGAAACTGGAAGTCAAGTACTTAGAGTCTGACATCTACTATATACGCAGTAAGTGGTAGCTTTTAAATTTGTAACTCTCAGCAGTGACTCAGATCTGAGATCACTTGTACTCCCAAAAAGGATTTTAAGTTTAGAAATCTGATGAAACCAATTACCCTATTCTGTATAGCTAGACTCAAGATATGATTTTTGCTGTCAGATGGAGGGCTTCCCCTAATTCCAGTATATCTGTGGAAACTCCCCCCTGAAAAGCACACTGGCTGGGAAAGTTGTATCATTGTGAGTCAAGACCACAGGCTCCCAGCTTTCTGGTATAGATACATGATCTGACCCACAGCCTCTCAGCCGAGGTTGGAGAGCTCAGTGTCTGAGGCCATGAGGTGATTTGTTCAAGACATTGATGGCAAGAGTCCTAACCCAGCCCAGTCCCCTAATCCAAGGCTTCCCTACTGCTATGCTGGCATACTGATTCCCTTATCCCTGGAGGCAGCTGAGGTCCCTGATTGGTCACTTCTTTATTTTTATTTTTTTTTAATGTTTTTAATTTATTTCTGAGAGAGAGAAACAGTGTGAGCAGGGGAGGGTCAGAGAGAGAGGGAGACACAGAATCTGAAGCAGGCTCCAGGCTCCGAGCTAGCTGTCAGCACAGAGCCCGATGTGGGGCTTGAACCCACAAACTGTGAGATCATGACCTGAGCTGAAATCGGATGCTTAACTGCTTAACCCAGGCGACCCCCTGATTGGCCACCTCTGATTGGGATTAGTTCCACCATTTATCACATTTTCTGTAAAGATAGTATTATTTTCTAGGTGTGCCCTAATATGAAAAAGGGTTGTGAATCTGTGTTATGTTCTTTCTTTGGGTTCCTTCCTTACCCCCTGTCTGAGCAGCATCTCCTATTCTGTTGAGTACTGACAAGTTTAGGGATGGTGCAGCTATTGGAGCTTCTCTATTAATACCAGAATCAGAATCCATCTCCAGTCTGATAAAGCCCTAGTCTGTGTTTTGGTCCCAACTAGATCACTACCCAAGCTCAGTTTCTCAGAAACTAGTATTTTGGCCAGTACTGGCCTTCGCTTAAATAGAGAGGGGCGGCAGGGGGCTTTAAGAGCTTTGGAAGGATAGCTGTCTGCCCTTGTGTTTGCAGCCTCATTTCTCTCTTTGCTGACTTATTACAGACTTGAAACACAGTCTGAAGGTTCTGACGCCAGAAAAAACCCTGGATATCCCTCAGGAGGAGGCTGTCAGGGCAGAAGGGTGGGGTTGTATGACAGAGCCTGTCCCTGCCATGGGTCTTCCTCTCACATTTCCCTGGTGATGACTGATGGCTTGGGGTTTTGCTGTAAGTGTAGCATTGATGTGGGAGCTAAGCTAAGCTGGGTGCTAGTTCTCTAAGAGGCTTTGAGGACCTCCTTTGACACAGAAAGGGGCTGGGAACAACTTGGACTAAATATCAAGTTCCAAATGGCCATGGTGGAAATTTTTTTCCCAGCCCTGGGGATTGTGGTGAATTAGTTCAGGCTGAAATAGGACATGGGGGAGGGAAAGGACCCTTGATAGCAGCTGGTCTGAGGAGCCCCCTTGCTCAGAGACCCCACTGAGAAGACCTTAGGAGCCTCATTCCTTTCACCTTCCCGTATGACCCTGCCTTAGGCTGGGGGAAGGTGTGGGGTACGGGCATAGGACTGATGGAGTGGACTTCTTGTCATTTGGGAATGTTTTCTTTGCTCAAAGGGAGTTTCAGCTTTTTTTCTTTTTTTCTCTTCAAGTGATACTCTCATTCCCTAAGAAAAGTATGAGAGATTTAGAAAGGAGAAAAGATTAGAGATTTAGATTGAAGAAAAGCATCCACATTTTCTCCAGTTCCTTTACCAAATGGAGCCAATATGTTTTAAAACTTTTTATATTTTTTCTCTGCATAAGGTTTTGTACAGTGTTGTAATATTGCTATATAGTTTTTTAATCCAGCCTGGGGTGTTTTTTGTTTGTTTGGGGGGGAGGGGTTTGGCTTTGTTATTTCACTAGTTTTCCCAAGCTAGTCATTGTAGACATTTTTAAATGCTTTACAGTGGTGCCTCAAGTGAATGTACCATTGTGTGCTTAATTGTTCTATCGTTGGACATTTAGGTTGTTTGCTTCTGTTTGCCATCATAAACAATGCTGTGATGATGGGGCGCCCGGGTGGCTTAGTCGGTTAAGCGTCCAACTTTTGCTTAGGTCATGATCTCGCAGTTCGTGGGTTTGAGCCCCGCATCCGTCTCTGTGCTGACAGCCAGCTCAGAGCCTGGAGCCTGTTTCAGTCTGTGACTCCCTCTCTCTGTGACCCTCCCCTGCTCACGCTGTCTCTCTCTCTCTCTCTCTCTCCTAGAAATAAAAACATTTTAAAAAATTAAAAAAAAAAACAATGCTGTGATGAACATCTCGGTGTATAAAACCCTTTTGATATTTACAGTTTTCCTTAGGATTGATGGAAACCCAAAATTGAACTTGCTAGGTGGTAGGATATAAAGTTTTTCAGGTCTTAAATATACATTGCCAAATGTTTTTTAGAGAGGGAGTAATGTGTGTGAGTATCCTCAAGGGGAGGGAGGAGGATTGAGAATAGCTTCTTTTCTCCTGATTATGACAATAATGCATGTTTGTTAAGCAAATTTAGAAGTTAAAAATATAATAAGTATAAACTGTATAGAAAAGAGTAAAAGAGAGAATTAAGAGATGCCTGGGTAGCTCAGTTGGTTAAGCATCCAGCTTCAGCTCAGGTCATGATCTCACAGTCTGTGAGTTCAAGCCCCACACTGGGCTCTGTGCTAACAGCTCAGAGGTGGAGCCTGCTTCTGATTCTGTGTCTCCCTCTCTCTCTGCCCCTCCCCCACTCACATTCTGTCTCTCAAAAATGAATAAATGTTAAAAAAGTTTAAATAAAAAAAGAGAATTAAAATCACCTGTATTCTCACCATCTACTGTTAACATTTTGATGTACTTCTATATATTTTAACAATTAGGATTATACTGTGCAAATTGTTTTGTAGACTGATTTTTATTTTACTATCTTAGGCATTTTCTCCTTTGTTTAAACATTCTTCAGTATTATAATTTCATGGCTGGATAGTGTTCCATAACACAGTACTTTCTTACTGTGTTATCTTATATTTCTCTCTTTTGCAACTATAAATAGCACCGTGAAGACTATCCTGTGCGCAAATATTTGTGTGCATCTCTGATTATTTATTTAGGATAAATTGCTAGAAATGTAATTATTGGGTCAAAGAGCATATGCTTTTTAAAGTCCTTTGAGAAATATGCTTCTAAAAAAGTTGTACTAGATAGCTTTTTCACTGTGTGCATCTCTCCCTTTCTCTGTAAGATAAACATTACTGGATGTTTAACATTTTAAAAACTTTGCCAATTTCATTAATGAGAAATGGTGTCTTGTTTTACTTTGCATTTTTCTTTCAGCATTTCATCATAAGTGTTTTGGCCATCTTTTGTTGGCCAAACAGAGATCTCTGCTCTCTGTTGGGGATTTATTACATACACATATTTCTGTGCTCAACCAAATGAGCCACCCAGGTGCCCCAATATACATATTTCTATGTAATACATGTATACATTTCCACATTTTCATTATATAATTTTTTCACATATGAAAGAGCATATTATGTAAGATTAAAATGATTTAAAAAATGGACACTGGTGTATCCACTGTGGAGTTCTTGGAATTGCTTCCCATCCCTTAATTTCTTCTCCTTGCTGTTTTATCTGGGATGAAGAAACCTCTGGCTTGGGACTTGTTGGGTCTGGTACAAGTCTGCAGCTGGGACAGTCCAGGTGGCAGCCACACCAGTGTTTCAGAGCTCTGTCTGTGGGGAAACAACCGCTACAGCTGGTGAGAACAGGAACTGGTCGTGGTGGAAATAGCTAATCTTCAATGAAGTGAAAAAAGAAGCCAAGGTAGAAAGGAAATGAGACCACAGATCCTCCCCTGCCCCCGGGGTTGCCTGGGAAGGCTGGTTGGAGCCAGGGCCCTGCTTCTGTGGTCAAGACCAGAGTTCCGCCTCAGAACTGACTGCATGCAGCCGGCTCCAGGGACAGCAGCACTGGCTGCCTGAAGTCAGTGTGTTAACTGGCTGGTCACCTCCATTCTAGGGAAGCATTTCTCCCAAGTCCGAGCTGAGCTGAAGCACTGCCAGGGAAAGGCCGGGGGTTCATTCCAGTTCGGAAATGCACTTCAGAGAAGAGGAAGGACCTTTTCCTTTGAAGATAAGAGAGGGTGCTGTCTCCACACAGCCCTCTCTCTCTCCCAGCTCCTTGCTGGGTACTTTAATGCTCCCTCTTTGAATAGCACCAGTTGGGACCATAAGGGGATTTTGTCATCCATGAAGAAGTGTGTTGCAGAATAGAGATGAACTGAGTAGCTAGAATTCCTGGGTTCCCTGTTCCAGTCTCTCTTTTGCCTCCCTCAGCAAAGCCACATCTTTGTATGTCGTTTTCCTTCCACAGGGGAGAATGAATCACCCAAGAAAGACGTGGAGCTGTCAAGCTGCCTCTCTGTCCTTGAGATACTCTGGTTTTCTTTGCCTCCCACCCTGCTCTCTACTCTTTTTATCGTTCAGAATCCTCTTTTTTCCAGATTCTCTCACCTTTTCTGTCTTCCATCCCCTCACAACAAAGTTGTGGTTTGGGAGTTTGTGCGTTGGGTAGGAGAGGACCTGGATAGGGTTTTTTGGAAGCACTTTTTCCTCCATCCCTAGCTTTACTAATCTGCATATTTCTCTCAGTTTATGAAGTACTCTGAGGTCCTTGAATGGTGTTGTAAATAATGTTCAGCACCACAAGGGGCTAGCAGAATTATTTACATGATGAATTTTGCCAGTAGAGGAAGGGTTTAGACTGTTTACAATGTGATGGTTCAGTTCTTGTCCTCATCTCTTCCTCCTGTTCCCTCTTCATTTCTTTTTTTGTTTGTTTGTTTTATTTATTTCTAGGAGAGAGAGAGAGAGACAGCGTGAGTAGGGGAGGGTCGGAGACAGAGGGAGTCACAGACTGAAACAGGCTCCAGGCTCCGAGCTGGCAGTCAGCACAGAGCCCGACGCGAGGCCCGAACCCACGAACCATGAGATCATGACCTAATCGAAAGTCGGACGCTTAACCGACTAAGCCACCCAGGCGCTCCTCCCCTCTTCATTTCTTTTGCCACCTTTTCTCCCTCACCCAGAGTTGGGCTGGTAGTCTTGCCTTTAATTCCCTAGAAGCATTAACACAGCTGGTATATATATTCTCTTTTTTTCCTACTTGCCTGTCAACCCAAGTCTAGACTAGAGAATGCCGTACCCTCCTCCACTTGCCCAGCACTTCTTTAAGTAAGAGGAGGGATGAGCCTGGTGTTTGGTACTTCAGGAGATGGTTATCTTGTTTTAAGAACTGCCTACCTACAGCTTAAAGCAGAGTAGTTTCTGCTCAGTTTTTACAAGCTTCTTAGCAGGGAGCTGGGGAGCCAATCTCTAGACCTTCCCAAGTGTTTCTCATGAAACTTTTTAAGAGGCATCTATTCTGTATGGACATAGCTGGTTTGAGACTCTTGCTGGCTCTTTCTGATCATGTGAATGGAAGAGCAACAGTTTTGGAATCAGAAGACTTTTTGTTTTTCAAGTTTTTATTTAAATTCCAGTTACTTAACATACAGTGTGGAATCAGAAGACGTAGATTTTGATCCCACCTTATTTATTTTTTAAATGTTTATTTTGAGAGAGAGGGAGCATACGTGCATGCATGTGGAATGGGGAAGAGCAGAGAGAAAGGGGGACAGAGAGAATCCCAAGCAGGCTCAGCACTGTCAGTGCGGAGCCTGACTTGCGACTCAATCCCATGAACTGTGAGATCATGACCTGAGCCGAAATCAAGAGTTGTACACTTAACCAGCTGAGCCACCCAGGCACCCCTCTGATCCTACTTTATAGCTTTTCCCCCCTCTCAGCTGAATGACCTTCAGAAAAGGCTATTACATTTCTGAGCAAATTTCATTCTTTATGAAATAGGTGATGATAATACCTATCTTCGAGGGTTTGGTGGATATTTATAGTAGAAAACATAGTGAAAATACTTTGTAACCTATAACAGTTCTACAAAGAAATATTTGTGGCATATATATTACCCACTACACCAACTTCTCTCCCCAGTCAATAAAATTGGTTGTCACGTGTAGGAGGTGTGATCCCAGGAGGGAGTTTTTGGAAACAAGTGAGGATATTTTGGTTATCACACTAACTGGGTGGTGGTATCAGCACTTAGTGCTGAGGGCCAGGGATGTTAACTATCTTACAGTGTTTGGGTCAGGCCCCCACAGTAAAGAATGATCCTGTCCACATGCTGATAGCTCCCCTGCTGAGAATCATCATCTACTAATCTGCACCTCAGTTGTCTTGTGTCTCAATTAGGGATAAAACTTCAGGTGCAGCAAAGGTGAAGGCAGAACCGTAGGTTTTGGTACTTGCTTGATTTTCCCGGTTATGCCCTTAGGCAAGAAGTGGACCTCTTTTGTGACTTGTGTATTTAGGTTTAAGACCTGATTCCCTCTGTGCTTTGGGCCCTACCCAAAAATGTATCAAGGAGCAGTATGGGATGTGCATACTCCACTGCTGACCTTTACCCACCCCAGTTACCTCCTTAAGCCAGGGTAAAAATTCTTTTAAGTTGGGAATATGTTTGAGAGATCTTTCAACAATGCTTCTGAATCTTTTGGGTAATAGACCCTTTTTCAAATCTGATGAGACATGTGACCCCTAGTTCTCCCTGCCCTAATGCATATGTGCACACACAATATTTTGGGAGGTTAAAGCTTATTCTTGGATCTGCTTAGGAATCTCTGGCTTTGAGCCTAGAGAAGTGGGAAGGTAGAGCTGGGTGAGTACATGATACAAGTACCCCTGATATTTTGTAAAGAGAAGAAGCCCTGGTTATCAGGTCAGATAAAATGATGTCTCTTGTTGGTGGTTCCAAACAAGAGAGCATGATGGAACTTGGCTGACTCCTATTCAGAGGGAGATATCCTGGCCCCTGGACATGTTGACTTAGTTTTGATTAAGGACACTGTATGGTGGGGTCTGCCCTTTTAAACTACACCCTCAACCTCCGGGAACATATAGGTAGGGATGACAGGATGTACTTTGACAAACCAGGGGAACCAGTGGCATCCTTGCAGTGAGACCCAAAGGTTAGCTCATATCCTGTGTTTGGAGGTAGTACCTGCCTAAAATGGCAACTACCTCCTGCAGGCCTAAATTCTCTGGGAATATCCAGGCAGTCGGCTTCCCAGGGTATGGCTAAGAGGGAACTGTGAACAAGCAGTCCCTAGCAGTTTCTTTTATGCTTAAATCCTCTTGTTTTCTACTTTACAACAGCCACTACTACTACTACTACTATTACTACTACTACTACTACTACTTCTACTACTACTACAGCTACAGCTAAAAGACTTTTAAATGACCTATATGTTTTATGTTTTTTGACTGCTCAGAATATTTCATAGTAAAATCTTAGAAGAAAAATTCAGATCTTTTTAGGGGCCTTATTATGAAAAAAAGTTTTTTTTCAAGATAACATTAAAAACATTTTTTTCTGGGTAGAGTCTCCCATCTCATCCTTAGAGGAATAGCTCGGTTTCTGGTTTCCACCAAATCCCTCAGTTTAACTTGCATAGGTTAAGGAAAGAGAATTAACATTTGTTGGGTATATGCCACGTGTTTTACATGTGTTATATCAGCATTTATTTCACATCTGTTTTACAGGTGATGAAACCAGGGCTCAGAACTGTTAACTAACCTAGAGAAGGTCTCAACTTAAATGTCACTTACTTAGAGGAGCCTTTAGCAAAACTTTTCAGTTAGATTTCTTTGTTCATGTTAAAATGACTGCTAGAAATACGACTTCTAAAAAAGGCTTAATCTTTGATTGTGTATGTAGATTTTTTTTAATGCATAGAAACATTTCTGGAAGCATACAAATAGAGCTAATTAGAGTGGTTATTTCTGGGATAGAAGGAGGGAACCATATTGGAAGGAACAGGAAAGTCCAAAGGAATTTAATTTACCTTTACCTACAATGTTTACATGTTTTACAAGGAGAATATACTTATGTGTTAGTTATGTAATTAAAAGTTCAAGGAAAGAGGGGCGCCTGGGTGGCTTAGTCGGTTAAGCGTCCGACTTTCGCTTGGGTCATGATCTCGCGGTTCGTGGGTTCGAGCCCCGCGTCGGGCTCTGTGCTGACTGCCAGCTCAGAGCCTGGAGCCTGTTTCAGTCTGTGACTCCCTCTCTCTCTGACCCTCCCCTGCTCACGCTGTCTTTCTCTCTCTCTCCTAGAAATAAATAAAACATTAAAAAAAAAAAAGTTCAAGGAAAGAAAAATATTCTTAATCTCACTTAAAGTCAAGGAAAAGAACATTAAAAATACACATTTTTTTGTACTAATCATCACAAATTGTGAAATTTTAGAAATTGATAATGTCTGTAGTTGTCTTTAATGGTACAATAATACACTATTATGGTAGGGTAATTTTGTAGAGACTTTTTAGGAGGCATTTTAGTAGAGACTTTTTGGAAGGCATTGTCTATCAATTTAAAACGTGCATACTCTTTAACCAGGTAATCTTCTAGAAAACTGTCCTGTAGAACTGTTTATACATGTACATGAAGGTGCATGTAAATGATCCTCAGGGTTGCATTGTTTAACAGTAAGAAACTGGGAACAACCTGATGGTCTATTTTGTGCCTAAATCTGTTCTTCTTCCATTTACCTAGTTACTCAAGGCAAATGCTGGGAGTTATCCTTAATTTTTTCCTTCTCCCTTTCCCATACCCTGTCAGCAAGCCCTTCTGATTCCATTTCCAAAAATACGGCTGAGATCTACCCATTCTATCTCTACTGCCACTGCCTCAGTCCAAGCAATATCAGCTCTTGCTTGTATTATATCCAACCAACTAGTCTCCCAACTTCCTCTATTGCCCCTTCCTCCTATTCATTCTTCGTAAAGCAGCCAAATTTAAAATCTAAATCACATTGCATCTTTCCCCTGCATAAAACCTTTAATGGCTTCCTTTTGTACATACAAAAAAAAAAAAAATCAAACTTCTGGCGTTGGTCCTTAAGATTGTACATTATTTGGTCCTGCTGACCTCTTCAACCTCACTCGCCCTCCTGTTTATCAAGCCCTATGTTAGCCTTCTCTCATTTCAGTGCAAGCTCTTTTCTGTCTCAGGGCCTTTGCACAAGCTATTTCCTCTTCTGGATTTCTTCAAATGACTTGATCTAGCTTATACTTCAGGTCTCAGTTAAAAAATAAAAAATAAAAATGCCACCTATTAAAAAAAAAAAAGCCACCTCTCAGAGAGGCTTTCCTCACTTAGCATCTTACTTATTTCTTTTGTATTGTTTTTTGTTTTTAAATTATTTGTTGATTACTTATTTATTCTCTATCTCCTGAGCCTGTTGACTCCATGAGGGTGGAAACTGTATGTATGCTTATCACCTTACAGCCAAATAACTGACACTAGGTAGGCTCTCAGTAAATGGCTGTGGCTGATGGGAATCTCCAAGCTTTGTGTGTTTATGTGTAAATATAATCATCTAAGAAAGCAATTAAAAGAAGATTGTGTATAGTGCTTTATAAGTCACACATGTTTAAATGTAAACACATAGAAAAAAAGCCTGGAAATCAACACAAACTGTCAATTGTACTGACCCTTGGAGGGGAATGGATAGAGTTGGAGGCTGAACAGTGACTCATTTTTTTATTCTGTAAGCTTTGATTTGATTGATTTTTTTTTTTTTTTACATATGTACTCATGTATTTATTCCTCCTCTGAGGGAAAAAGGGGGAAAATAGGGGAGGAGCACTTAACTTTTATTGCAAAAATGAAATGAAATATTGCAAAAATATTCTTATTCTCTGCACTAAGGCGAAAGAAGAGAGTAAGAGGGAGAAAGGACACCAGTGGGGTCAGCAACTGGCTGCAGCCCATTCCCTGGCCTATGCTGAGCTAGCATTAGTTTTTAGAGTAGAAAGACTCCTAGGAGATGCTCTTCTGTCCTGAGGCTGTATTTCAGATTCTTTAATGCAGTCCTGATCTTTGTCCCTAGACATAGCCAGGTTGTATATTTTTAGCCTCTTTTATTTCTAAGACAGTGAAAGCTGTACCTCCAGCCTTAGCAGAGCTGTAGCCAGTGAAGTCAGCAATGAGAATAAACTTGAGCCCTGGACTTCACTGCAGCTAAGTTTCTCAAAGTCAAATCAGTTTAACAGCCCTGACCCCCATGGAAGCCACATTCTCTAGATTTTTGTCTCTCAGGAATACAGATAGCTAATTATTTTCATAGCTAATGTTTCCTGAGTGCTGATGGGGTGCCAGGCACCGTGTAGAGCTCTTCACACATCATCTCATTTAATCATCACAATTGTATGAGGTAGTTATTTTTCTATCCATTTTATAGATGAGGAAGCTGAGGTCCAGGGAGGTTAAGGAGCTCACTTAGGATCACACAGTTAGTAAGTGGTGACGTCAGGATTTGAATCCAAGCAGTCTGATTCCAAGCCCGTGTTCTGAACTGTTGTTTCCTTCTCTTTCCAGAGTCAGTCCTGAGTGCTACTTTGGAGGGGATTGTGTAGGTTAAGGCAGAATATGGGAAATTCCAGGGGCACCTGGGTGGCTCAGTCGGTTGAGCATCTGACTTCAGCTCAGGTCATGATCTCACAGTTTGTGAGTTCAAGTCCCACATCGGGCTCACTGCTGTCAGCCTGTCAGCACAGAGCCCACTTTAGATTCCCTGTCTCCCTCTATCTGCCCCTCTTCCAATTGTGCACTCCCCCAAAATAAATATTAAAAAAGAAAAAAAGAATATATGGGAATTTCCAGAACATGTCTTCCTTTGCTAAGAGGTGTGGTGGGAAGATTTAGACTTTGGAATCAGCCAGACTTATCCCACTAGAACAATGGCTGTTCAAGTGTTTTGGTTTTGGTTTTTGGGGGTTTTTGTTTTGTTTTTTCTCACTATGTGCCAGCGATATCACTGGGTATACAGTGGTGAAAAAACAAATATCACCTCTGCCTCTGTGGAATTTAGAGGGAAAGACAGAAATTAAGCAGATAAGTATTTAATTGCAAATTATGATAATGTCCTTGGAGGCAAAGAACCAGTTGTCAGGATAGTGCATAACAAAGATTCCCCCTAAATGAAGGCCAAAAATAACCTTGGAAGTTTAGGAGAGATTTTCTGCTTTCATTTCATTTTTCTGCCTTTCCTGATTTATTAAGAAAATGTGTCTTAGGTGCCTGCTTTGAACATAGCACTTTCCTGAGTACTTCAGAGAATTCCAAAGAAATAGAAGACAATCCTCACTATCTAAGCTGAAGAGAAAAATATGTACTTAGAACTGTACTTTAAACAAGAGTGTTCCTCAGATTGTCTACAAGACACTCTGTGTACCTTATCCATAACATGTGCATCTAGTCACATGCATTTGTGAAGGCCAAATGAGATTATGAGATAATGGGGTGTCACATAGGTATAAGTACAGAAGGATTGGTGTGTCAAAGGATTGCTAGTCAGGCAGTACTACTCTAAGGAGGACAATGGACTTCCAATCAGGTCTTAAAGGTGACAGGTATAGATCAAGAGTGAAGAGGCTGTTATAGGCTAGAGCAGATGGGAGGAGATTAAAGAGCTTAAAGAGGAAGAATGAGCTAGCCATGTGAGGGGCAGCCAGGAACTCTGCTGCTAGGACAGAGGAGCCTAGTTACAGACAGAGGGTGGCTTGGGTGAGGATGGATGGGCAGTTCACAAAGGGTTGTGTCAGAAGAGTCCCTGATTGTTGGAAAAGGCTGTGGAGGCCTTCTTGCCTAGGCTTTCAATGGGGAACAGAGATTAGTTGGTAAGTGGTTCATAGCCATTCATGGGTATGCTCTTTAAGTTGGACGATTGACATATAGGAGAAGTGAATGGTGACTCAGTCCTTATAGATTAGCAAATCAGAATAATTTCATGTAAGTACAGCTGGATAGACGATGATTCATATGTTACCCCTGAACTGCAGAAGTCCAGAAATTTAAAAGATTCCACCTCTAGCCACCAGGTTTTGGGCAAATCTCTCTTGCCTTTTAGGATGAAATCTTATCTTGAACTAAATAATTTGTATTATTATTAAAACATTTTTTAAGTTTATTTATTTTTGAGAGACAGGGAGAGAGCATGAGCAGGGAAGGGGCAGAGAGAGAGGGAGACACAGAATCTGAAGCAGGCTCCAGGCTTTGAGTTGTCAGCACAGAGCCTGACGCAGGGCTTGGACCCATAGACTGTGAGATCATGACCTGAGCCGAAGTCGGACGCCCAACCGACTGAGCCACCCAGGCGCCCCAGTAATTTGTATTATTAACAATGCCTTGTTCACAGTAGGTGCTCAATAAATGTAGTTCATTGTATAGTAATAGTATCTAGTATTTGTGAGCCACTTTCTACATGCTAGTGTTTTCTTACACACTGTTGGGGTGGAGGGTAGGAGGATATAGTACCATACCCTCTTCCAGCTAGTCATTGAGGCCAGACACCTGGGAGTCACTCTAGGCTACTGTTCCTCTCACCTTCTCTCCATATGTACTGCCAGACCGTAGTTGGTCCTCTTCAGTTACCTGGTCTGTTGTAACAGATTCCTTAGTGGTCTCTCAACCCCAGTCTTGTAGACGTGCCTGCCCTGACCCATCACATAGCCGTATGTAAAGACCTTGGGGAAGGGTTTTCTAGGAAGAGAGAACAATCTGTGCAAAGCCAGAGAGTGGGAAACAGCTCTGCACTGTTGTGGACCTGAAGGAACGTCAGATTGGTTAACAAGGATGCTTGGAGAGAGGTGAGCAGGGCCCAGGTCATGGGGGACCTTGTCAGCCTTGGTAAGGAGTTTGGATATTAATTGTAGGGGGAGTGACCTGATCTGCTTTATAATGTTAAGAGTTCACAATGGCTGCTGTGTGGAGTGTCCTGGAATCTGGCTCCTCTCTGGGCAGCGTGGTGGCCTGCACGAGACCAGGCACCTCATTCGACTTTGCCCAGCAGAGTGATTGTGCCCTCTGTCCTTTCAGGTTTGACTGGTGCCCAGTCCTCACTCCTGTACCCACCCTCAGGCCAGAAAGGGCAGTGCCTGTGCTAAGCTGGCCTCACTGTTTGGCGTGCCTGCCAGTGGCCTGAGCCTATAATTTGGCGGGTTGGCTGGTTACAAAAATAAAAAGTGCGACCTATAACTAAAGCTGAGTGGATTCAGTAAAGAGGGAGCTTTTAATTTGCAGAGGTCCTGGGCTGTATTTAAGTGGAGGAGAAATGTGTCTCCTCCCTAGGAGCTGCTCCATTTTCTCCCTTTAGTACCTGCTCTGGTGAGGGTTGGGGTTTTGGGGGTCTGGGAGGTGAGCTGTGCAGGACTTTAGGCAGATATTTAGAAGGGATGTAAGGGTTCAACAACAGGTTTGATGGGGCTTCCTGTGAAGTCAATATTATTCAGTCTTCTTATATAGCCCACTGGGATAGAAGTAGAGTTTTTAAGTGATCTATTCATTCATTCATTCATTCATTCATTCAACAAAGTTCATTGAGTGTTTGCTCTGTATCTTAGACACTAGGGATACCATAGTAAATGAAGGAGACAAACTTGCCCCACAGAGTTCATGCTGTTGGGGTGAACAGCAAACAAATGTATAGGTATGCAGTATAGTATTCGGTAGCAGTAAGAGCCACGAAGAAGAAGGTAAGAAGAGTTATGGGGGCAATATCTTAGATAAGGTGGCAAGGCACTCTTGGGGGATGAGGTGCAAGAGAAAGTGAAGGACTACTTCCTGTGGACTCTGCATCCCAGCTCCTGAGGGAGTGTGTCTCAAGGAGGAGGCTCCCTGGGGAAGCACAGCCAGTCTGGACAAGGGTCCGAGTAGTGCTCATCTGGAGGCACAGCTGGTTCCTACCCCCAGGTGGGTCCCAGTCAGAGCCTGTGGTTGTCTCTTTCCCTGCTCCACTTGTCAGAGCCATCTGCAGGGCTGGGCAGGGTCTTGACTGATTGTAAATAGATATTTGTCTTTCAAGGGCTCCTTAGGCCTGATTCTCAAGATTTCCTGACGTCATTCTGTGTGTTCTTAGCCAGCGGAAGAAGAAGAAATCTGACCTGGGAAACTGCAGGGAGTTCAGGGATTCCTTTTGCTTGTTCAGCCAGACCTTTTGCAAGAGCTTTTGGGCTCAATGAGTCTGGATTTGAACCCTGGTTCTACCATATATTATCTCTGTGACCTTGGGCCAGGGCCTTAACTTCCTGAGCCTTAGTTTCTTTATATAATCAGGATAATAATACTTGGCTCCTAGGGATTTTGTGAGGATTAAGTAACATATGTAAAGGATCCATAGCAGTGTCTGGCATACTGGGTGTTCAATAAATTTTAAGTAGAAATAGTCAAAGACCACTAACCTCATAAAGTCAGGGATGTAGTATTAAGGAGCCCAATAAGAATATTCAAGAAATATGAATTATTGTTGACGGGTAGAGATTCGTTTTATGTACCTCAAGTGGTGAAATCACTGAACTGCACACCACACAATAGTCACCTTGCTTTCCCACTTGATAATGTTGGCCTTGTTGTGACCTATCCACAGGCCTTAGGATCTCTAGGAACCATCATAGCCCTTGGCCCGTCCTTCAGCACATTTCATTTCTTTCTTATGCAGCCTTTAAGAGCTTTAAGAGATCAGACTTTAAGAGCCTTCTGGACTGGGGCATTTACCAAGGCCAGAACAGCTAGCATACGCGTGCCCAGGTCCAGAACTGTGTTCCTGGAACAGTATTGAACTCTAAGGTGGTAGGGGCCACTCTTATGTGGGTTCGTTTGCAGATTGGAGATCATATACTCCCTTTCCTTCAGTGCCAGCCTTAGAGTGAGGCCCATACAACTCTAAGGAAGGAACTCTAATGGAAGGATGAGAGCTAAATGGGGAAGAGCATCTTTGTTTAAACCTTCTGTGTCCAGAATATGCTTGAGCCCCTTACTTTGGACATGCTTCTTGTTTGTGGTTGTGGTTATTTTGTTTTTACTTGCTGCTCAGCGGAATCAGCATCACACAAGCACTCATTATCCTCAGGCCCTTGGCAGTCAGGGCACTTGGTGAATCCCTTGTAAAGTGCTCACGTCTGCAGATTATTTTCCAATGCATCTGGCATGAGTTCCAGAATGATGGTCCAATAGCAGCTATTACTTGCTCCCTTTGGGTTGGCTAATTACTGCTGGTATCACGGGTGACTAAGGAGGTAAGAATCTGTGCCTTTATGGGACAACTGGTCCTGGTAAGCTCCCAAAGCATTTATTGGTCATTTCCCTGGAATATCCTCATTAAAAGTTTTGAGCATAACCTCAGCAGGTAAGCTAGACAGTGTCTAGTGGCATTTGGCTTTTCTGTTGATTCTTTCCAAGAATTGTAAAAAAGTCATCTAGTACCTGTTGCTGCGGATGCCCAGGGAAATATCAAGATAGTGTGAAAATTATTATGAAAATATTACCAGCTGCTTCTGATTGTCTTGGAGGCAGGAGGGCAGCTTACTCCAGCTTTATTCTATGGCAAGGCAGGCAATGATTCACATCAGTACTCTGGAGGGCCTCTGGGGCTGTGAACTGAGAATGGTTACGGTGTCATCTTCCCTCCCTAGAGAGGGGAGAAGGACACAATGCTAGCCCTCAGAGATTCGCTGAGTGCAGCCTGGTCTTCATTCACACAGTAAGTATTTATTGAGCACTTAGAATTATGTTAAGTGTTAAGAAAAATAAAGATGACTAAGACCATGTCTGCCCCCAGGAGTTCAGTCTAGAGTGGGAGACAAACACACTAAATGTATAATTATAGTATACAGCTTGGGACATGCAATGGTATAGATAATGCAGGAGTATCTGGGGAGCATAGAAGAGAGGTGGGGCTCGGGGAATGCTGCCTGTGGGAGGAAATCTGTGCTGGCTAAAGGGATAATTAGGAGTTGGAGAGAAGTGTAGGAGAGAAAGCATTCTAGGTAGAGGGGACAGTGTGAACAGAGGCAGCAAGGTGAGACAGAGCAGATATGTCAAAAATCCTCATGCAGCCACTTGGGGTTGTTGGAATGTATGGTGTCAGTCAGAAGGGTGGGAAAGAAGACAAGAGTTGTAAGGAGGTTTCGAGTGCTGTGCGGGAAGGGACTGTATTTCCTACTTTTTGTACAGAGTGGCATGGTCAGATTTTGAGTTGTGGATCGGTCAGTCTGGCAGCCATGGGTGGGAATCAGAATTGGAGGTGGGCACCCAAGTGGGAGGCCTTGGTAGTGGATTGATGGTAATGGGAGCCTGAATCAGGGCTGGTATGTGTGATGGAGACCATGGGACAGAGTTGATAGGTAGTTACAAAAATTAAATTTCAGGGACTTGGGGCACCTGGGTGGCCCAGTTGGTTGAGTGTCTGACTCTTGATTTTGACCCAGATCATGATCTTAGGGTTGTGGGATCAAGCCCCAGGTTGGGCTCTGCTGGGCATGGTGCCTGCTTGACATTCTTTCTCTCCCTCTCTCTCTGCCCCCCTCCCCAAATTGAGGGGACTTGACATTAGGAAGATAGAGATGAGCGACAAGGGAGGAATTCAGGATGACACCAGGTTTCTAGCTTGTCAGGTTAGTTAGATGGAGGTACCACTGGTTAAGAACACAGGAGAGAAAATAACATAGAAGGAAAACTGTTGAGGCCACTTTGATACACATGAGGTTGCAGAGCCTATGGAAGTCCAGGTGGAGTGTCTAATGGGCTGTTGGATATTTAAAGCTGAAACTCAAAGGAGAAGTCTAGGATGGAAATAAGTATTTGACAGTCATCTGTGTCTATTGGTCAAGTAAAATTGGTTCTGAAACATTTTCATGCCTTTCTCTGTATCCCAAAGACAGCACAGCCCTTTAAGTGACTGGGAGAGACAACAACTAGCACATATTCACTATCGCAAGGAGAGGACAGACTTGCTAGGAAGAGTGGTTAGTTGAGGGGTAAAAAATAGAGATTTGTGGTAGAAATCAGACCTCAGGTTTGTAGACTTCAGATTTAACCTGAGGAACTCAGGAGACAATGGGGAAGTGATTTGAGATAAGGTAGAATGCTAAAGTCAGCTTAGCAAAATCTCCAGAAGGTTAGAGGAATTGTCCCAGATCACTCAGCAGGGCACCTTAGTCAGTGATTCATTTGTGTCTCCCCAAATTCTGGTCCCAGCTTTCCTCTGAATCTGATAGGTAGCTGTTGGTGTCTCAGTCTTATCTTTCAAAGGGGAGTGTGTACAACTGCTTTAACCTAGAAAATTAAGAAACATACAAATAGAGGTGCCTGGATGGCTCAGTTGGTTAAGCGCTGACTTCGGCTCAGGTCATGATCTCCTGGTTTGTGGGTTCAAGCCCTGCATTGGGCTCTGTTCTGATAGCCAGCTCAGAGCTTGGAGCCTGTTTCTGATTCTGTGTTTCCCTCTCTCTCTGACCCTCCCCTGCTCACGCCATCTCTCTCTCTCTCTCTCTCTCAGAAATAAATAAAACATTTAAAAATATTAAAAAAGAGAGAGAGAAAAACCCATATAAATAGGTATATTAACCTATACTGTTCCACCCTGTATGTCTCACTTTTATGTATTTTTAAAAATTTATTTAAAATGTACTTTTTAATGTTTATTTCTTTTTGAGAGAGAGAGATGGACAGAACAGAAGCAGGGGAGGGGCAGAGAGAGAGGGAGACGCAGAATCAGAAGGAGGCTCCAGGCTCTGAGCTGTTAGCACAGAGCCTGATGCAGGTCTCGAACCCAGAAGCCATGATGAGATCATGACCTGACCCAAATTTGGGTTCTCAACTGACTGAGCCACCTTGGTGCCCCTCACTTTTACCTATAAAGCACTGTGAAATTGCATTTTGAATGGGTGCTTAGAAGTTCAGCTATGACTCCTGGAGCTGCTCATCCCAGTTACTGTTTACAGAGCTCTTCTCCTGTGCCAGGCACCATGCAGAATCCTTTTCATTTATTCATTCATCCCTTCACTTAATTCTTATAAATAGTAGAGACTATAGTCTACATTTTTTTAAATATTTTATTTATTTCTAGGAGAGAGAAGGAGAGAGAGACAGCGGGAGCAGGGGAGGGTCAGAGAGAAAGGGAGTCACAGACTCTGAAACAGGCTCCAGGCTCTGAGCTGGCAGTCAGCACAGAGCCTGACGTGGGGCTCGAACCCATGAACCGTGAGATCATGACCTAAGCGAAAGTCGGACGCTTAACTGACTAAGCCACCCAGGCGCCCCTATAGCCTATGTTTTATAGATGAAGAAACTTAGGTTCAAAGAAATTTAATAACTTTTCCACTGTCTCATAAAAAGTACCAGGATTCAAATCTAGGTCATCCCTGATTCCAAAGCCATGCAGTTATTTGTAGCACTCTGAATGTTTGTTTATTTATTTTTTTAAATGTTTATGTGTACATTTAGAGAAGGGGAAAGAGGCAGAGAGAGAGGGAGAGAGAATCCCAAGCAGGCTCTGTGCTACCAGCATAGAGCCCATTGTGGGGCTTGATCTCATGAACCGTGAGCCAAAATCAAGAGTCAGATGCTTAACTGACTGATCCACCCAAGTGCCCCAATAGCACTCTGAATGTTTTAAATGCCATTCATGTATGAGGGAATTGTCACCATGCGGTGTCCAAGAAGGCAGTTCCCTTGTCTCTTTGCTCTGTGTGGTCTCCTTACTCTGAGACAAAAGTCTTGAACTTTAGGTGTCTGGTGCAGACACCTTGTTTAGCTGGTTTTACCCTAGTCATGCTGGCCAGGGAAGCACTGTTTAGTAATTAACCAAAGCCAGTCAGACAAATCCAGGTGGACCTTCCCAAGTTAGAATGGAGATTTATATTTATTTTTTTGGGTGTGTGGTAAATAGATGGCAAGACATGGTAGAAAAAGTCATGTCCTGGCAAAAGTTATGTTGGAGGCCACGTATCTGGATTTGAATCTGGGTTCTGCCATGTTCTGTGTAATCTCGAGCCAGTTGGTTTCAGATTCTTAATTCTCTCACCAAGTAAACAGGCATAACATTTACCTCCAGTGGTCATTGAGAGCAGTAGGGAAATTGTGTGAGAAAAGTGCCCAGTACATAAGAGATTCTCAGTAACATTTTCTTCCCCATCTGTGGCCCTGAGTGAACATGGCAGTTAGGATGCCAGGCATTGCAAGAAGCAGAGAAGATTCAGGATCTCTTTGGGTCACGGGGTGGGAACTTTCAAAAGGCTTTTGAGAGATGTTGTTTTTTTGTTGTTTTTAGCTGGACGATCTAATGAGGTGTAAAAAATCTGGGGCACTCAAAGATTCAGTTGGGGTGTGGGCACTTATGGCACCTCTGTCAAGCTCTGGCCTTAAAGGCATGGGACGATGTTGGGAAGACAGCTTATGGGTCAAGAGCATACTAGGGTCAGGGTGCCTGGGTGGCTTAGTCGGTTGGGCGTCCGACTTTCGCTTAGGTCATGATCTCGCGGTTCGTGGGTTCGAGCCCCGCGTCGGGCTCTGTGCTGACTGCCAGCTCGGAGCCTGGAGCCTTTCAGAGTCTGTGTCTCCCTCTCTCTCTGACCCTCCCTGCTCACGCTGTCTGTCTCTCTCTCTCTCCTAGAAATAAATAAAAATATTAAAAAAAAAAAAAAAAAGAGCATACTAGGGTCATTATTGTTCCTCTCCACTGAAGCATTGAGGACAGACCCCCATTTGAGAACAGTTGAGAAAGCAAGGAGAGACAGAAGACTTATAGTGCCTCTCCCCAGCTTATAGACTTGTGATAAATGTGTGCTCTTGTTGGGCCTCAGTTTATCCTTCCATAAAGCAGGAGTCACGCCCCTCCCACAAATAGTCTGGAAGTAGGAAGGGATTCATTAAATTTTATGGTTTGGTAATAAGCTCCTGGAATTATAATGAGACTCCTGGAAAGCCTGAGCCAGGTCCCTCACCAGTGTACTGGGTGAGATGGAGTTCTGCCCCCAGCTGGCTTCTGTCCACATGCGTGGCCCACAGTACCTATTAAACTAAAAAGAAGTGCAGGCATTCTTTTCTAGGAAAGCATGTTCAAGACAAAGTCATGCCCTTATGGAGCTTAACAGTGGTTTGGGAAATAACACAGAATGTGAAAGACGAATAACAATATGAGAGAGAAGTGATTTTTCCACGACATCTTGTAGTTAAAGGATCTAGCACAGTACCTGGCCTAGGGTAGATGTTTATCATTTGCAGTTTCCCCTTTCTTTGTAAATACTTAACAGTTATCACAAAGGAAAACATGTCTTCCAATAGGCACAGTGTGTGATACATAGAGGACACTAGAGTTGTTGAAGGTATGATTGAATATGATTATCAACAGGAAGTGAAGGGCAGTAAACCTCGAGGAAGTTCAGAGGAAGGAGTGTGAAATCTCAGTGGTTTGAGGGAGGTTCCGTGAGGAAGGTTGATTGTATTGATTCTGAAGGATGCATACAATTTGAAAAGGCATAGAGAAAGGCTAATGTAATTCATTGTTTCATTGTGTGAGGTTACAAGCCCAGGCTTTGGAGTCAGACCTGGGTCCAGATCCCAGCCCACCACATACTTGCTCTGTGAACTTGGGCAAGTTCCACAGCCTTTCCAAGCCTTTGCTAACACACATATAAAACGGGAGTAATGCAGGGTGCCCGGGTGGCTCAGTTGGTTGAGGGTTGACTCTTGGTTTTGGCTCAGGTCATGATCTCATGGTTCGTGAGCCTGCATCAGGCTCCACATTGACAGTGTGGAGCCTGCTTGGGATTCTCTCTCTCTACCCCCTCCCTCTGCCCCTTCCCCGCTTGCTCTTGCTCTCAATATATATTTATTTTTTTAAGTGGGTAAAATGCTAGTCCCAACTTCATAGGGTTGTTGTGAGACTTAAGTAATATAATTCATACATAGTTCTTACCACAGTTCTGTGAATAAATGTTAGCTTTTGTCATTATTACTATTATCATTTTAATAGCAGTATCATTATTATCCTATTCATAGCTACCTACTTACCTTAGCTCCTAAGACCCTTTATGTTCTGGCTGTTCCCTGCCTACTGTAATTTCCTCTATACACTGTCATTTCTTTATGGCAAATCACTTAAGGACTTCTGGACTTTTTTTTGTGGTGTTTTGTGCTTCCAAGTCATGAAGATGCTGTCTCCTTGCCTAGAAAGAATATCACCATTTTCCCCTTTTGTTGCCTTTGCCTGCCTCTTTCCTGCTTGATGTTTAAGACTAAATCCTATAGGATCTCTTCCAGGAAACCTTCCTTGATTACTCTGTTCAATTAGATGTTGCCTCCCTGGGCTTCCACAGTCTATGTACAGCTCTTTCACAGCAGTGCTCCCTACACCACCCACCCCTGTTTGCTTACCTCTGGATATAAGCTTCCTAAATGCAGGGATCCTGCCCTATTTGTTTTAATATTCCCAGCTCCTAGCTTAGTGCTTGGCATATAGTTATTTTCCAGCTAAACGTTGAATAAAAAACCCAAACAACAAACCAAAAACATAGCTAGCATTATATGTAACATTTACTACCTAGGTTCTGATTTAAATGCTTTACATATATTAACTTATTTAATCATCATAGCAACCTTATTAAGTAGATATTATTTCTACCTCCATTTTATAGATGAGGAATCTGCATCTCATAGAGATTAAATAGTCCTCTCAAGGCCACAAAACTAGTAAGTGGTAGAGTCAGGATTCATGCTAGGGCAGTGTGGCTCATCATTCACTGCTTTAACCATGTTCTGAGGTTGTGATATGATATTTATTGGATGTTAAGAAAAGGTGAGGAGACATTAGCCATAAATCACAGCTCTATGAATATTTTTTAAAGGCATTAGTAAATGTGTGGAGACACTATTGGGGTGGTAGTAGGGAACCTTTCCACTCTCACTTATGAAAGATTTGCTAGAAAAGGTGGGATTTCACCTGTTCTTAATAGAAGGAGAGGCATGGCTGACCATTGGGAATGACCTCTCTAGGGCTGTCATGGAGCAGAACACTTAAATCTAGGAGGAAGAGGAGTATATGTATGGGGAAATTCAAGCTGCCCAATCTTTATAGAGCACCTTCTACAGTGGTAAACAACCTGGCGGTGATCCCTCTGTGGTGATCCCTGTGCTCAGGAGCCTGTGGTCTACCAGGCTGTAAGAAGATGACTCTGATTATAGAGAAGGGCAGGGGAATGGCTCAGATTTATGGCATGAACTAAAGGACAGAGTTGAAATTCAGAACTAGGAAGGGGAGCTTGCTGAGGGAGATGTAGCATATAAATAAAGTGATTTGGGCTACAGTAGATAGGCAGCTTATAGGAGAGAGAGCCCGGAAGTAGAAAGGGCAGTAGTGAGAAGTTGGTTAATCCCCTCCAAAAATTACCAGAGGCCAAAAAAGAACTTGGTGGTAGAAGAGGTAGTAGCAGGATCAATCAGTTACTTATTAAACATCTGCATATGATTCAAAAAAGGAAAAGGCAAGGTGCCTGGGTAGCTCAGTTGGTTAAGCATCAGACTCTTGATGTCAGCTCAGGTCATGATTTCACCGTCATGGAATGAGGCCCTGCATTGGGCTTTGCGCTGAGCGTGGAGTCTGCTTGGAATTCTGCCTCTCACTTGCTCACGCGCTCTCTCTCTCAAAATAAATGGGAAGAGAAATATATTAATTTGGGGCTGCCAGTTGCTCAACTGAACATTGGACATTCATTACTAAGGAACATGAGGAGAAGAAGTTGGGGCACAGCGAGCAGATCTCTGTCATATCGTTCTTCACGTATGATTATGCTTTGGAGCTCAGAAGTGGGGCTGATTATTTTAGTCTGGGTGGTCACAGAGCTGATGGATTTTGAGTCAGTAGTAAGAGATTGGATTCAGGAGATTGGGGAAACATCAGTTACAAGCAACCTCAACTACGAGCAAGAGTGGCTGTTCCAGAAAAGGACAAGGCTGGCCATATATGCTGGAGCCAGTCCAGGCAGAATCTCACCTCTGAATCTCTTTCTCATTTGAAGATGTTAAGAACAGCATGCCAAAGTTCAGGTTTTCTTGTGTGAATGATAAGTGAAAGAAAATTTCTAGATGGAGAAGAGATATAGTTTATCTTATGTTGCTGAGAAGTTGAGAAATTTCATCCATGTCCAGGTTGGAAGAGAGGGAGAGCTAGAAGTAGGGATGCTAGCTGGAAGGTTATCTCAGAATCAGGAATAAACAATAAGGGCCTATCTGATGGTAGTAGTGGGAATGGAAGGGAAGGTATGGATGAGAGGCCCTGGGAGGGATATGCATTGAGTCTCAGTGAGTAACAGGTTTTGGTCTGGGGAAAGAGATGGAAATGCCCTTTGTGGGATGTAAGTAAGCATTGTGTTCTCTGAGAGGTAGTGCTGCCTATTAGGGCTCCCCAGACAGGAGGGCAGAATATCTTGAGGAGAAGGGGGGACCTTCGCTGTCCACAGGAAGAATGTGAAGCTCTGTCTCAAGCCTCCTTAACTTTGGAAATCCAGCTGCCCCCAGCAGAATAGTTTCCATTCTGCGTAACTGGGGAGTGTGTGGGTCTGGCTAACCGCGAGGAGGGGCTGAGGAGCCAGCACACAGATCAAGTTGCTGTGGCAGTGGCTTTTTAGCTAGGACCCGGGGCTCTGTTGGGAAGAGCTAACAGGAGTTTCTCTATCTGAGCTTGTGTGCTTCTTGACCGAATAGGCCAAGAAGGGGTCCTCAGCTGGTGTCTGGAGGCCTGGTTATCTGATATCAGGTGCGAGGCCAACAGTGTGGCAAAGGTAGAATTGGGGGTATGCTGGCATTCGGGATGTGGCCACCTTCCTTTGCCTTCGCAAGATCTAATCAAAAGGTCCTCCAGGGTGAAGAAGAGGCCTTGGGGGTATGGTTGTATTTGGAAAAAGCTACCTCTTTGATTGATTCAGGCCTTTTGGGGCCTCTCCTTCCTCTGACTTCCCTGGTGTGAGTTGCAGAGCTCAGCCTGAGACATCTGGTGAAGCCATCTCTTTTTCCTCCAGGCTGCCCAAGCACTTGGCCCATAACTGCTCAGCAAGTCATTTCTGGTTATAGAGTCATCAGTGACCACAGAAGCACGTTCTCCAGACAGGGCTCCAAGCCAGTGAAAGCTGGCTCTCCCCTGGCAGCTCGTCCCCAGAGTGATAGCTCCAAATAAACAAAACCAGAAAGCGACACCTACCCAGTACAGACACTTATGTCAAGGAGCACCCACTTTTCTGATGTCTTGTATCATGAGGTGCCCCCAGCAAATTTCCCCTCAGTGTGATAGGGCAGCTCGGGCCTAGAGGAAGCTGTGTGTGGCTAGAGATGTGTTGCACCTCTGCAGCCTGAGCTCCCTGCAGGGGCTTACAGCCCCAGGGCAATGAGGAACAGGGGCAAACTGCACAGCTGAGGCAGCACCAGGGCTGGAGGCCTAGAGCGCACCCCTTCCTATCTTTGAATTCTCCCCTGTGCAGGGGGCTGAGTGAAGTGTTCACCCCCACCTCCCCCCAGCCAAGTGTCCTGAATCCGTCTTGTAATTGCCATTTTGCCACAGGACACAGTTGTTCTCCCAAAACCTTTTACAGTTGACTCCAGTTCATTCCAGGCTGTCTCAAGTGATGTCTCCCCGCACCTGAGTTCTAGAAAGAGGATGGGAGGGAGTGAGGGGAGGAGAGCAGCTTCCCGGTTGACAGCAAAGCCAGGCTCAGTCAGTCTGGTCCATGGGGGCAGTGAGACCTGGCCTCCTATCCGTCTGTTTCCTCTTCTGTACCACTTCTGCCAGTTACGGGACTGGGGAAAAGTGGGGGTGTGTGGAGGCGCTGCTCCGGACCCTCTTCATTTTAGCTATTGGGTCTTTGATCAAACTCTGATTTTGTAGTTTCTTTTTGACAAGATTATAGTTTGGGGGTGGGGAGAGTTAGGAGGAGCTGTCCTGAAAGAAGATAAACAGTGACGCAGAGGCAGCAGCAACAGCAACAGCGTAGGCAGTGGGCTGGGCCACCGGCTGCCTGCCGTCTGGGCGGGCTGGGTGGAGGGCTCCCGCCCTGCACACTGGCCAGCTGGCTTGTGTTAAAGCACTGGCTGAAAATAACTCTCATTGTCTGGGAGCTGCTACTGCGGCAGGGCTGGCTGTGGCCGCCAAGGGGGCCGAGGCGGCAGAGCTGGTACCTCCCACCTCCTTGGGCTCTTGCCCTTTGGGAGCAATGCCCAGCTGGCCACAGCTGTGCCTGCTGCCCACCAGTAGAGATACGTGGAGGGCAGGCTGGGCCACTCCTAGAGCTCTGTCCTTTTGGCAGTTGGGGATGGGCCTTTGTGCCTGGTGTTGCTTGCTTTCCTGTTGGCTTGGGCAGAGTTGTTGGTTTGTGAGGGAATGCAGGGCGGGAACACAGGGCGGGAACTCAGTGCTCCAGCTCCTCCTACAGCAGCCTCCTGGGCTCCCAATCCTTGTGCCTCCTCACCACATTCTCTGCCCATCTGTACAATGGGCTGATCTGTGGGTGCCCAAGAGGACTGGTTGGCAGCTGTAGCCAGGGGCTCAGCAGCATGTTGTGCCCAGGACAGTGCTTCATTTAATCTCTGGGGAAGTTCTAGATTCAGCTTCCCAGGCTCCCTACCCACCATGGGCTAAGCATGACGACTGGGGCTACCACACTTGGGAGAAGTGTCAGCCATAAGGGACTTGGTGGGGAGGTGGTTCTGAGAGGGAAAACACTAAGAAAACCAACTCACATTCTGTATTTGCTCAGAATAAACAGTCCCTGCCTGCCTTCCCTAAAGCCTCCAGAATCCCCTTTGCAGGAAAATTTCAGACATCCCTCTCCCTGCCTCTCAGAGGAGCTAGGCCAGTGTTCCTAAGATTTATCATGATTGACTGTGACCAACAGAAACAGTTAGGAGTTTTTGGTCACTCCTATTTCTGTTTGTTGGGTTTTCCCCAGGCCCGACCCAAGGAGACTGATAGAGTCAGGGGTGAGTCCCGGAGTAGGACCCACACCTTCAAAGGAAACTCCAACCCCACCAGCATTTCCCTTCCCTTGCTATGGGAAGGAAATGAGGAGGGGCTAACGGGCTACGGGTACAGAGCAGGAAAGGGAAGGGAACCTCTGTGACCAGAGCCCACTCTCTCCTCCTTGGCTTCACTGGGGCTGACAAGGGCGGGGGGGTGGGGGGGCGGAGGTAGTCAGGAAGCCTTGCTGGTGGGACTGAGCCCTTGCTCCCACAGAACCCAGGAGGGAGTTAGGCACTGCTCAGGGCTCTATGCCTGACCTCAAACTGGCAGTAAACCAGACCAGCCCTGCTGGAGAAGCATCAGATCCACCCCTTTCTGCTGCTTCCTGTTATAGGTTTTTATTATTAGATTTCTGGCTGGTTACTCTGATTTAGGAATCAATCTCAGAGTTGCTTTCAGTGTGAGTTCATCTTCCCCTCCTGCTTCCATCTCTCTGGGGTCTTCCCCTCCCTCCTCAAGGATATTGGTATTTAATTGTCTCCTAGTCTTAGGGATAGGAGGGATGAGGGGGTGAGGGTAGGTATAAAGGATTACTCTCTCCCAAGTGTTGAGAAGCAGTGCTGAAGGAGGGATGGAGATAGAGATACCCAGAAGCAAGAGGGATCCTTGGGATGTTAGAACATTACACCAGATTCTCAGGAGGAAGAGGAATGAAACTGTTGAACACCCACAGTGTTCCAGACACAAATAGACATAAAACATTTATCATTTAATCCTCCGAAAGCCCCATGAAGTAGTGAGATTATCTCTGTTTTATGGATGAGCTCTAAAGAGCCCAAAGTTGATCTTGGGCTCTCTGACTCCACAATTGGTGCCTCTGTTCCAAGATAGCTGTACCCCCTTTCTGTTCAGCAAGAGTTTCACTGAGGAGTTAGCAAGAACTTAGCCTAGCTTCTGCCTTAAGATAGCCCACAGTCTCTATGGAACCACTGAACAAAACTGTCAAGGAAACACACCTTTGACTGAGACTGGAACATGTCAGGTTTGTTCCTTGGCTGTCCCCAGAACTCAGGAAGTTGTCCTTCCTCAAGACATCAGAGACCTGCTGGACTCACACACGTTATTGATTAGAGGCAGAAGCCCTAATGCCTTTGTCTGGTAAGGAGAGAAACCCGTGGTGGGTGGCTCCTACCCAGTAGCCAGGGACGGGGATGGAGTTCTTGTGGGAGTGCCGGAGGCTGAGGGAATTCCCCCACCCACTTCCTTCCACATCGCACTTGGGCCCCACAGAAGCAGAGAAACTGGCATCACTGTCTAGAAAGTGCCACAGAAAGCTGTAGACTGGAGGTTGTGGGCCTGTGGTCAGAGCTGATTTATGCTTCTGCCACCAGTGTCCATAATCCAGAGGGCCATCTCTCCTGGGCATTAAGGTTTGACCAGGTCCCTGATGTGCCTCTTCCAGGCTCTTAGGCTAGGGGTCCCAAAGCGGGTGACTTATTTCCATCTCCAAAGCCCTGGGGGCACCAGACATTTCCTCCCCAGTTCACCTGGGGAGGTGGGGAAGCGTGAGACCGCAACAGCTGACAGTGGGTGGCTGAGGAAGTTGGTGTAGACAGGATGTGATGTCTCCCACAGTAGTGACAACCACCCCCCACCCCGCCCCGCCCCACCACCATCTTCTCCGACAGTCACTTTCTTCCAGGGGAGACAAATATTTTCTATTTCCATGGCATAGACTTGGGAGAAACAGGGAGAAGACAATGAAGTGCTCAAGATGTGCACAGAGCCAGAACCAGGCCTGAGGTCTGTTTCTGCTCTGGTTTCACTTAGGCTTAGCTACCAGCAGCCTGGCTATGGTTAAGGGGAGACATTGCTCTGAGCTCACCTTCAGGCTTTGTGTCCCTGTTTTCTTGTGGCCTCTTGTCCCTGTCCTCCTCTCACACAGACATGCTGATATTGGCCCTCAGCCTAGTAGTTGCAGAGAGAACATTCAGGATTGTATTTGCCCAGTCAGCCATCCCTACTGCATCAGCAGTAGGGGGATTTGATTAGCCCTTCTTTCCTATAGGAGTTCAGGCAGACTCACAGGGCAGCAGAAACCATGAGGAAGGGTGTGATGGGCGATCCTCTTCGCCTTCTTTTCTTCTCTCCCCTGCCTCATTTACACTAACCACTGAGCAAAAATCCCAGCCATACTCCTTTTTCAAACTGTAGTGGATCTGGGCCCATTACTCAGAACCAGGATGTCTTAACCTTAGGTTTACTATCCACTTACTTTCCACTCGGTGCCTATCATGGTATTAGACATTATCAGGGGTTGGAGACCATATGAAGAGACACAGTCCATTCGGGTTAGGAGAGTGTATAACTAGTTTAATAGTATGTGTGTAGGTAAATGTGTAATAGAATAGGTCTAACAGAAATAAATGATATTTAAGGTTTTTCTTTCAGTTTCTTAGAAAATGGAGGGCTAACTCCCAGGATACTTCCACGTCTTCTGGAATAATGGAGGGCCTGTGTGACTCCTCAGGATCATGGGTGCACACATTTTGTGTCCCAGGGAATGAGGATGTCAGGAAGTAGGCAGATGTACACCCAGTGGTCACACTTGGATGACCAGAGAGTTAGAGCTGAACTTGGAGCAGTAAGTAAGGGAGAGAAAGATGAGAGGAAGGCCTTCCAGGTGGCCTGCAGCGTGCTGGGGGAAAAGGCCGGATCTGTGGGAAGTCACATGGGTTAGATAAGAGATATTTGATTTAGGAGTATGGGGTGGGGAGCAGTTGCAATGATCTGCCTTTAGAGGTAAGGGCTGTGACCTCCAAAAAAGGCAGCCACACTGGTTAGAAGAGAAGCTTGGCTGGATGGGGGTAAAAGAGGGGAAAGTAGGGATGTTGGCTTGGGTGGGACTAAACCATGGATGCCTTGGGTTTCCCTCACTCCGTACACTTTTCTTTATTCATTCAGCAAACAGTAGTGAGTAAAATAAAATGACTCCTGGTCTGTCCTTCCATATTCTAGTTTAGAGTGTCTTTCAGTAAGGAAGTGGGACATTTTATTGTGTCTTGATTAATTGAGAGGTATGTCATAAGTAATTTGCTACTAATAATTAAAGTATTGAAATTTTGTAAATTATTTCCTTAAAAAATGAGCAGTTATCTTCATGCTAAGGTCCTTCTCATGCACTTGGATCCTGGTATGGAGAAAAGGGGTAGACTTGTAGCATCTATGTAGGCTATGGCTGGTTCAGGATTCACCCATGGTTGTGCACCATGCAGGAAAGCCCCCCTTCCCTTAGGCTGAGAGGGAAAAGCAGATTGAAAGTTGCTGCTTTAGGGCTGCCTGAGTGGCTCCGTCAGTTGAGCATCTGACTCTTGATTTCAGCTCAGGTCATGATTTCACAGTTCGTGAGTTTGAGCCCTATGTCGTGCTCTGCACTGACAGTGTGGAGTCTACTTGAGATTCTCTCTCTCTGCCCCTCCACCATTTGTGTTCTCTCTTTCAAAATAAATAAATAAACATTTTTAAAAAAAGAAATGTGTTACTTTAGACAGGTGGCTTTCAAACTTTTTTGCCTTGTTCCATGTTAAAAAACACATGTTATGGCATGACTTATGTGTGTGCATATGTATTTGAATATACTTAAAATATGAAAGAAACAGGGGCGCCTGGGTGGCTTAGTCGGTTAAGCATCCGACTTTCGCTTAGGTCATGATCTCGCGGTTCGTGGGTTCGAGCCCCGCGTTGGGCTTTGTGCTGACTGCCAGCTCAGAGCCTGGAGCCTGTTTCAGAGTCTGTGTCTCCCTCTATCTCTGACCCTCCCCTACTCATGCTGTCTCTTTCTCTCTCTCCTAGAAATAAATAAAAATATTTTTTAAAAATATGAAAGAAACAAAAGTTTCATGAAACACTGCAGTGATCTGGTATCTTCTAGCCTATTCTATTTTAATCTGTGTGTTTTCATTTAAAATAAAGTTAATCTCGGCTCAGTCAATTGGAAAACATTGCTCAATCAAACTGAACTAAATATGAAGGGGAGGCAGAAGGACTGTCCTGCCTCTCTGAGCCTTCCTTATCTGCCACAGAGTGTCAGGGTGAAGCCTGGGGGTCCAGGAGGGAAAAGGTATGCATGCTGTAGCCTTTCTCTCCTCTGGGTGCAGGGAGCTTTCAGCCCGTTGACTCAGGTTCTCTCCTCAGAGCTCCATGAACCTGCCTCCTGACAAGGCCCGGCTCCTGCGGCAGTATGACAATGAGAAGAAGTGGGATCTGATCTGTGACCAGGTACGGGGTTTGGGGCAAGTCCAGAAGCAGGGGTTGTGTCCTGGGCCAGACAAGGCAGCCAGGACCAAGGCACTGACTGCAGCCTTGGGGTCCCTCAAGAAACCCTGGCCTGGGCTTCGCCACGGTTCGTGTTTGCTCCCTGTTCCAAGAGGACGCTCCCAACAAAGCCAGGGCTAGTAGGCCAAGTTCCTCTCTAACTCCTGCAAAGAACCGTCTTGATTTCTTCCTGAGGGACAGTAGCCCAGAGGAAGTTTGTGTAAGTCTGGCTGTCTGTCTGTCTGAAGAGGAGTTGGGTAGTTTTCCCAGCAGAGCCTGTTTTTCTGCCTTTCCTCAGGGTGAGGTCGCTGCCTGGCAGGGTAGTCCAAAGGACCGTTTCTTTTTCCCTCTGCCCTAGACCTGCCACATAGCACTTTTCTGATTATTTACAGACCTCTGGGAATGAGCAGACCCCCCTTCCTAGTCTTCTGTTCCCAAATCTCAGAACGTGCGGCTAGAAAGCTCCCCTACATGGATAGTGTTTTGAGCTGGAAGAGAACATAGAGATTACTTATTCTCAGAATCAAGAACGAACACCCATGGCCTGGTTCTTTCCCTTGCACACAATTTGGAAATCACAGGTCATGACTTTCTGAGCTCAGATGGTCCAGTCTATACAGCCAGGATAGTCCACTTTTACTTCCTTACCTCCTGGGGTATGGAAGCATCTGGCACAGAGTGTAGGCAATGTGCTTACCCAGCACTTCGTCTTCAGCTTTGTCACAAATTTATTATTTTTTTTCAAACACTGAGCAGAATCATAATAGCTAACGTTTATTAAGTACTTACAGCAGACCAAGGACTTCATATATACTGAAATATCTCATTTAGTCCTCACAAAAATGCTCGAGGAAGGTACTGTTATGTTTTATGGATGAGGAACCCAAGGCTCAGTACCTTGCTTGTCACTTGGAGCCAACTCTGTCTGTGCTATTATTGTGCTCCACAGTCCCCCAAATCGTGCTGCTTGACCTAAGGTAGAATTATGCTTCAGAGTTCCCAGCCTAGGTCCCCTCCTCTCCAGGGATGGCCTGTTTCCATGTGTTCTGCATTAAGTGGAGCTGGTGAGCATGGTGAGTCTGTCTGCTTGGGGCTTGCACGACAGTAGTTGGTTGGTACTGAGTTTCTTTAACGGATAATCCTTCAGTCTTTTTTAGGTCACATAATTTCAGCATTTCTCAAATTTTTCTTTGTTCTTTCATTTTGTGTTTAGGTTCTATTTCCTAGCATTATATCATTCTCCTGAACCCTCTGCAGCCACTCTACCCCCCAACTCTTCAGATATTAGCTGTGAAGGCCCTAACAGGACCAAAATGCTTAAGAGTTTTCCTTGAGTTTTCTCTTGAGTCAGATATGGGGGTTGGGCCAAAATGGAGAGGGTATGGTTCTGTGCCCTGTGTGGAGGGGAGTGAGGGATGACCTCACCAAAAGCAGGCTTCAGCAGTTGGGGTTGCCTGAATTGTCATGGTGTGGGGCCTGGGCAAGGAGCAGAAAGTGTGTTTGCAGCCCTGAATGTGTTAGTCCTGTGAAGCCTGTCTGGTCCCAAGTCTGGGTTTTGGGGCTGGCTCCTCTCTTCATGGCCCTCCTAATCCCAGCCCATCAGTTAGCTAGGCAGTGGGCAACATTTCTCAATTGTATCTCTCTTTTGGGTGCTGTTCTCAGCTCTGTAATCCCCACATCTTATCAAGCAGCAGGCTCTTAAAATAATTTTCGGCATAGAAAAATATTTTAGGCTCGGAGATCACTAATTGGAGAAAGGGAAAATGGCAATAGATGGGAAGCACCTGAAGATAAGGAAGAGAACCTATGGTTTGGGTGATTTTAAGGGCCAGGTGACAACTTTAGGAGACTGGTCCCCTCACATTGGACACTGTGAGTGTTCGATTTCCTCAGCACTCTCCTCAGAACTCTGGACATCTGTGCGCACACATGTGTTTCCCTCACAGGAACGGTTCCAGGTGAAGAATCCTCCCCATACCTACATCCAGAAACTCCAGAGCTTCTTGGACCCCAGTGTAACTCGAAAGGTGAAGTGTGAGGCAGGGAGGCCCTTCCTTGCTGTCCCTTATAGTTCAATGGGGTTTTGGGCACAAACCTTTTGACTTGGGGTGGGATATTTGCTTCTGAGCAATGGGAGTTGGGTTGCTGGGTTTGGAGGCCATGGGTCCGGAGTGGCTGGCTAATAGCAGAGGGAAGGCTTATAACTGCTCTCTTGTATCCCTTCCTTTTCCTTTTCTGCCCCTTTTGTTTGTACTGTAAAGTTGGATTGGGGGCCTCCAATAGTGACAGGAAATTCCATGTTTACAGAAGTTCAGGAGGAGAGTGCAGGAGTCAACCAAAGTACTGAGGGAGCTGGAGATCTCACTTCGTACCAACCACATTGGGTGAGTCCGAATCGGCCATCAGGATCTGACGTCTTCTGAGGATGATTTGCCTGTTTACCTCCCTACCATGATGCACAATTGCCCTTGAATAGCATTGGTTCACCAGAGCTTCAGACTGTTCTTTTTCTGGTTTTTCTCCCTTTCAGCTCTGCCAGCCTCTGACTGGATGCTGCTGGCAAGCGTGGGGCCTCTCCTGGGGTCCTCAGCCTATGACTTTGAGTAGAAGACATTCCCAAAGACGCTGAGACTAGAGTCTGCCTGTGGCCTGGGGCTGGGCCAAGGGAGGCCCAGAGAATGCTAGGAATGGAGGAGCATATTACATCGGGTAGCGGAGACCTTGTTCCTGGATTGTTTGGTGCCCAGAAGATTATTTTCTTGATTACAAGACAATCTTAGTTCATAAGCAAAAGAAGCTTCCTAGAGCACCAAGAAAGAAGATCTAAGGCAGTGGGGGCCAGGAATTGAATGTCTTCTGTATCTATAGACCCTGGTATTGCCAACCTATTGATGGGGCCCCTGGGAACTTGTATGAGTCTTGTTTTCTAGTCTCTGAGTGGGGAACCAGAACTTGCTCAACAGGCAGGCTAATACATGAGATACAATGAAAGATGGCAATAGTCTCGGTTTTATAAAACCATAACCAGTCAGAGTATATGTAGTGAAAGTGAGAGAGAGAGAGCGAGAATGAGAGGGAATGTGTGTGTGTGTGCGCACACACACACATACACACACAAAGGATAGTGAGGGATACCTGATGTTGAGGTGCAGGAAGGGCTACAATCCTGACCGAAGGGCCTGGCACAACTGTTGAGAGCTTGCATGAGTGAGAAGTTGAGCCTGGGGCAGGGGTGGGGGAGGCTGGGCAGGTGCCATCTCCAGGGTCCTGGGCTTCCTGAGAGCAGAGGTGGAACGAGCCAGATGACATCATCTGTATTTCCCCTCCTGTCTGCAGCAGCCACCCACTTGTTCACCCCAGGCCAAGTGTGCCTGGGGCTCTTATAGAGGCTACCTGTTTGTAGCCAGCTGCTGCAGCCATCACAGGGAAAATGGCAGAGGAGAGAACAGGAAAGGGATAGTTACTGGCCTTGGGAGCTGTGCCTGGTAGCCAGAATTGGCTCCTACACCTCATCCACAAACTGAAATGAAAGCTGACATGCTAGGAAACTAAGCCTCCAGCTTTATTTGGTGAATCCTCACAGAGGAAAAGAGTGGCAGGGCCTCATCAGCTACCCTGTGTGTGTGGACACGAGTGAAACAGATGGCAGCTCTGAACGCCACCTACCGCCCAGCACCCTACCACAGGGCCTTCTCCTCCCCTCCCCTCCCTCTCAGGCCCGTCTTTCTTTCTGAGTAAGTCTTGCTGCATGAGGATGGGGGCCTGTTCTCAGGAAAGGGCCACAGAGCAGTGTGCGACACTCACTTCTGCTCACTCCTTCTACCTGGTGTCTGCCTCTCTGGCCACTGGCCAGAGGCTGCGGCCAGAGCAGCATGGTTCCCAGGCCTGGGGCCTCTTGGCAGTTGGCACACAAGTCAGAGGTCTGGACCTGGCCCTTGGTTCCCAGGGAACAGCATAGTGTCTGGCATTTTAGGAGCTCCTGTCATCTGAACTGTGGTAGTCATGTGGGGAGGGCCAGGATCCTTCCCGGATTTCTGGGCAGGAAGAGTTGGTCAGGCTCGGGTGTGTGTGCTCCAGGGCAGTAGGAGCCCAGGGCAAGGAGGGGAGGGGAAGATCTAGCTTCTGTCATAGCCTGATCAGCCCTAGGGCCTGCTGAAGCTGGGTGTGCAGGGGCAGCCCAATGTGAACTCCGGGCCCTGGAGCGGGGCAGGCTGGGAAGTGGGATTCCAGAGCCTCACCAGCTCCTCCTCTCTCTGGTTTGTATTGGTTTCTCTCCCTTGCCGAAGTGCCCTTTAACCTCTCCTCAAAGTGTCAAGATCCCGAAAATAGCAGTGTAGACTCAGACAGGAAATGAGAAGGGGGCGGGGAGCTGGAGAGCAGACAGACAGGAAACTGGAGGCCTGTCGGCCCCCAGAGAGGAAGCTAACTTCAGGCAGCTCCGGTGTCAGTCAGCCTCAGCTGAGCCTGGTGCTCAGGCTCAGCCTCTCACTGTTAACCCAGGGTGTGGCCAGCAAACATGGCACCGGTGTTCCAGCTGTGGGGGACAGTGGCTTTGCTGGGCTGTGAGGTGCAGCTGGCCTGTAAAAACCCCCAGACATCCAAGGGAACAGAATACTCAGGAGAGTCAGGGTTTTGTCTTGAGAGTTTTATATCTCTCTCTGCTGTGGAATGAACCTGTCCTGTAACAGTCTTCCTGGGATCAGATGGGCTCTTGAATTTCCTTCCAGGGATATTTCAGGCAAGAGGCCTCAAGGCAGAAGGGTGGAAGTGCCCTGATCCCTTGCCTTCAAGGTCTTTGTTGCCCATGGTCCTACCTCTCTGGCTGAAGGGCCCTGAGTCCTCAGTCTGGCTCTGAGTGGTCATAGCTATTCTGGAGTTACTTGAGCCCCTGACTGTTCCCCCATCCTTTTCCTCTTCTGCCAATCTCACCCTGGCTAAACACAGAATTCCCACATACTCCTCTTTGCTCACTATGTCCCAAAATATCTTTTCTTGAACTTGGTGGAAGGGACCATCATGTCTCTGTTCCAGATTTCTCTTTGACCCCTCTGGCCTGTCTTTTGACTGTGAATTCAGTCAAATTGGGGACCTGCTAGACCTTGTTAGGCATAGCTCTGCGCAACGGCGTATGGCAAATGCTCTTGATAAACCTCCCCATCTCCCCATAATTCTGCCAATAAACATCAAGCAAGGACAGTGCACCCAGTGTTGTGCTAGACCCTAAGGACTCAGAAAATGATTGAGCCACGTCCCTGGCCATTTAGGAGAGGATTCCTGAAACCTTGTTTGGCTAACATGGTATTGGAAGGCGTTGTACCTTTCCTCATCCCTGGCTCCCCAGCCTAGGAGAGGCCTAGGTCAGTGATGTGACCATGGATTGGTCTGCCATGGGTTTTGAACTTCTGCATTTTCCCGGCGTGATGCTAAGTTCCAGAGGATTCAAGAGTGGGTGTTGGGTCAGAGACCCCTCCTTACCCTTGACTTACTTTAGCAGACCCCTCCACTGTGTTTCCTTTGTCTGCAGGTGGGTACGGGAGTTTCTGAATGATGAGAACAAAGGCCTGGATGTGCTGGTGGATTACCTGTCCTTTGCCCAATGTTCTGTCATGTGAGTACCACCCTAGGGCCAGGGCTGGGGACCAGCAAGGGAGGACACAGTCCCTTTCTGATTTGCTGAGGAAGGGTGAGGTTGCAGTAGTGAAGATGGGAATGGGGATCCCAGGCCAAGAGGAAAAGCCCAGGCAACGGTGTGGGAGTGGACAGGCAGCCAAGGGGATATCTGGGATCTGCAAAGAATGCCAGGTGGGGAACAGAAGGAGAGAGATATGGAAAGGGAATTCAGGATCAGAACTCAAAAGATCCAAACTCCAGGCTGAGAGCAGTCCAAGGAAATGCCTTGGCTTCTAGGAGAGATGCCTGGTGGGATTCATTTGCCTTTGGAGAGTTGTCTATAAGAATCTCCTTTGGGTTTCCAAATGTGAAATGTGAGAGGGTTACTCCAGGATCATTGCTCAAGGGCCCCAGGAGCAGTGGACATGACCTTTGACCCAGACTAAAAATGAAGTATTCAGGAGGCTTTTTTTAGCAGATTGGGGACTGGAGGTAGCCCTAAGCAAATTGGTACAGATGAGAAGGCAGCATGAGGTGGTGAAAAAAATGAGGGCTTTCAAGTATGACAGCCACAAAGCTGGTTGTAGGCTCAGTTATATTGTTTACTATCTGTGTGACCTCAAGCATATTTGCATCCTCTTCTATAAAAGGGGATCCATGTTCCAGGGCTGTTGTAAGGTTTGATGATAATGTGTGTAAAACAGTGGTGTTTGGAACATAGTAAGTCCGTACTGTCCTGGCCACTTTATTGTTAATTATGATTATTTAAGGTTGTGTAACCTACCATAATTACCAGGATATATGGAAAGAGGGATTACAGTGATCATTCATGTGATGACCAATAAATACTTCAGACTTCTACCCAAGACTTACATCAGCCTTTGGCTGACCAATCATCCCAGTTTGACCAGGTTTTCCCAGTGTTAGCTCCAGAAGTCCTGAGTCCTGGGGAACTCCTCAGTTCTGGGACTCATTCCTAGGCTAGACTTTCACTTTTGCTGTTACTGTCCTTGCCCGTGGCCATTCTCCTTTGTCCAGCAGATCTTTAGTCTTCTCTCTTTAGGGGTTTGAACCTAAACAAGCCTCTCCTAGCTTTGGCCTGTCACTTTTCCCAGGTCATCTCCTGTTAAAATTGAGAGTGGCCTATTCCTCATTCCTATTCCTGCAGAACTGATGCCTCATGGTCCTCCTATCCCTTTAAAAACCACTCTTTTTATAGAAAGAAATGAAAAACATTTGCTGAAGTGATTTTTTTTAAATTCAGAGCTTTTATAGTAAAAAGATGTAGATCATTTTTCCAAATAAGCCTATCTCATTTGAAAAGCAAGCAAATCCCAGCTGCTCAAAACCAAAATACACTGGATCCTCAGTATAGTATGTCCACAGCAATGTCTTTGACTCTGTTTTTTTTTTTTTTTAAATTTTTAATGTTTTATTTATTTCTAGGAGAGAGAGAGAGACAGCGTGAGCAGGGAGACCAGAGAGGGAGTCACAGACTGAAACAGGCTCCAGGCTCCGAGCTGGCAGTCAGCACAGAGCCTGACGCGGGGCTCGAACTCACGAACCACGAGATCATGACCTAAGTGAAAGTCGGACGCTTAACCAACTAAGCCACCCAGGCGCCCCAACTCTGTTTTTGAAAGAAAGATTCAGGGCAGGGGGAGAGAGTGGAGGGGGAAAAAAAAAGTGCTTTGGGGAGGGTTGAAAGGAAAAGGGTGAAGCCAAATAGAGTTTGGGTGAAGGCATTTATTTGTAAACTGCTTATACCAGTGCTAGGAAATACTATTATTGATTAGGGGAAGCCACTGCCAAGCCACTGGCAAATTTCCCTGTTAGGGAGACTCCTCTGATGTTTACTTGAGAGACCATCAAACATCTGATTGTCAAGACTATGCAGCCTCCTCTAGCCCCTTTGGAACATTCAGTCATCTGTAGATATCATTTCCTATTTCAGAAAGCCTTGGCCTCTGTGCCTTTGGCCCTGGGGTTGTGCATGTCTGAGCAGAAGGTTCCTTGGGGGAAGAACTTGTAGGAGATGATTATTCGGTCCTTAATGACCTACTTGGGGGAGGAAGACAGAAAAGAAGAGTGGGACTTGTTTCTCAGACATGGGGATTTGTAAAAGACAATACCTCATGGGTTTGTGGCCTCAAGCTGTCCTCCTTGCCCTGGCCACACTCCCAAACTGCTGATGGTGATCACAGAAGTAGAAAGTGACAGAGAAACTGTCCCAACTCCTCTAGGGACTAAGGACCCCAGTCCACACCCTTGACCTGTGATTTCTTCCCCCAGGGAAGCTGAAGCCCAAGGAGCCTCTATATCAGAAAACCTTGAAGTCTCAAGTAGAACCACAAAAAACCCAGTCATTAAAGCTCAGTGCTGATATGGGACCATGGTACTCTTAAACATAGAGGACTGTCCCACTCTAGGTTGGCTGGGACCCCAATTCCTTTCCATTCAGACCTGCCTCATGAACCCAATCCAGAACCAACCAGGCCACTGCAGGGCACCCCTTTGGCCACTGTCATTTGCGAACCAGCAAGACCCACAGTTGACCTATTCTGCACCACCCTTCCATAGGACAGCTTCTCCAGGAGAGCCACAGCTCCTTAGGGATGCCCTATCTAAGGCCGGGAGTACAGAAAGGCTTCCAGCTCTCTGGTCCCTTTGGGCCCAGGAAGAGGTCACTCCTGGAGTTGCTCAGCCAGTGGGGAGCAGCAGCTTGCCTGCGTCAGCCTATCCATGTCCTCTGGGCCCCCTCCTGGCTGCTGACTGTGCCAGCACTGCCCTTGTCCTGTGTTGGTGGCACTCCTGACCAGGGTTGGGTCTCTGCTACCCAATCCCGCTTGCTCTTCTTGCCCTCTTCGCTTCTTATTGCCCTAGAGGTCTAAGGGGTGGGAGTGGGCTTGCCAGGGGGCTTAGCACTGAATTTCTCCTGTGTATGCGCTTGTGTGTCCTTTCCTGCTCCAGGTTTGACTTTGAGGGTCTGGAGAGTGGTGACGATGGTGCATTTGACAAGCTCCGGTCCTGGAGCAGGTCCATCGAGGACCTGCAGCCACCCAGCGCCCTGTCAGCCCCCTTCACCAACAGCCTCGCTCGCTCTGCACGCCAGTCTGTGCTCCGGTATGTGTGCTCTTGCTCTGCCCGCCTGCCTCCCACCCTAGCCCCCAGTCCAGGTCATGGGTGACAGCGGTGAGTGCTCATTGCTCCTCCCTCCACTCTTGCTTCCAGGCTCAGCTCTCTTGCATTCTGCCTGCCAGTCTGTCTCTGGTCTGTCCTCTCTGTCTCCTTGACTCTGCCCAGCAGTCTGTCCTGGGTAAGTACATCACCCTCAGCTGTGCCCGCCCCATCTGGAGTTCCAGCTCTCCCCTCTCCACACTCCCCTCCTAGGGGCCCCCTCCATTCCTCTTTTTCACTCTGCCCTTCCTCCCAGCCTCTTGGACGAGACTGTCCCTCACCCAGCACCCTGGTCTTCACTGGGTGATCCAGTTCCTGCCCTCCTGTCTGTTTCCCTCTGGCTCTGCATTCTGCCCGTCAGCTGCTCCAAGCCCAGTTCCCACCCAGTCTGCCTGCCGCTTGCCTTCCCTTCACTTCTTCCTTAAGGACTTTTCTCTCCAAGGCTGCTTTGTGTTCTTTTTTTGCAGTATTTTAACAGCCTTCCTGCCCGGAGGCAGGTGGATAGACCGGATGACTTTTCAGAGCCCCTCCTACATAGGGAGGCTTTCCTTTGGGCCCTGTGGCGCTTTCTGTTGCCTCATCCCTCTCGTGGCCATGCTTTTCTCTTGGTCTCCTTTGGGTTTTGTCCTTCTGACTCTTCTCATCATTCTAGTCCTGAGCAGCCACCATTTGTGCTTCCTCTTTCTTTCATGAAGCATCACTGGGGGCAAAGCTGGATATAGCCCCCAGCCCTCCTATTGCTTTTGGGGTCTGCTCTGCCCTTTCTGGGACATAAAAGTGGGATGGGAACCAAGATGCTCCTGCCCCAGGGAATTTGTGGAAGATGCTGCGACTAGAAGGAGGAGGAGGGAAGGCAGGGATAAGGATAAGGACCCTGGATCCGCCTGGAGGACTAGGAAGGCCTGCACATCTACTGTTGTACTTTGGAGGGCCCCTGGGCTCAGGATGGTTTGGGCACTGAATTATAAAGCTGGAGTCCTGGATAGTTACTCACAAAGGCCTGTTGCAGAGAGATGAAAACAGCCAAGCACCCTGTTCCCTTCCCCCAGCCCCCACTCTCTAGACTGTTGGTTCAAGGTCTCCTGCCCCCCTTTTCTGCTGCTGCAGTCAGGGTAATGGTGAGCACTCCTAGTCCCTTCACCAGTAGCCCCCTCTTCCCCAGGTATAGCACCCTCCCTGGGCGCAGGGCTCTGAAGAACTCCCGCCTGGTGAGCCAGAAGGATGATGTCCACGTCTGTATCCTCTGTCTCAGAGCCATCATGAACTATCAGGTAAAGGGGCAGCACTAGCCTTGGATGCCCCACCTGTTATGCCTCATCTGCCAAACTAGAAGAGCTAGGAGGGCACCAGCTTGTAAAAGATGATTTTGGGGGGAAAAAAGGCGCATTTGCTGGAAGGCCTAAAGTCAAGGAGATCCAGCAAGGATCTGCCTTCCCCACCATCAAGGTTTTCCTTCCTCTGTCCTTTCCCCTTGTTATAGTACGGATTCAACCTGGTCATGTCCCATCCCCACGCTGTCAATGAGATTGCACTCAGTCTCAACAACAAAAATCCAAGGTAAGTTCTTTCCCTCCACTTTCCTCCCCACTGTGCCCAGGGCTCTGGAGATTTGGGCTCCACTTGTCCCTTACAAGAAGTCCTGCCTGGCTTTGGGGTCTTGTGGTCCTCGTCAGTGCCTTGGTTCGGCTCCCTCACTTCAGCTTGAGGAGAAGGAGTGTCCCTGGCTTCCCTCTGGTCTGCACAGCTCAGTGAGGGGCAAGCCTTCCTTCCTCTGCTTTCTTTCCAAAACCCACTGCCCTCACTTCTGAGGCTGTCTCCACTCTCTGAAAGGACTCACCTTGTAGAAGTGAACTGTATGGTAGCCAGGGTGGGGAGCTGGGATGTTAATTGTTTTTCTTCACTCCTTAGGACCAAAGCCCTTGTCTTGGAGCTCTTGGCAGCTGTGTGTTTGGTGCGGGGAGGTCACGAAATCATTCTTGCTGCCTTTGACAATTTCAAAGAGGTCAGTCTCCTGCATCTGTGTGTGTGTGTGCGCGCACGTGTGTGTTCGGTGAGGAGGTGGGGAGCCAGTTAGGTAAGCACCCTTTTCTGTGATCTCGCACATCCCAGTGATTCTGACACCCCGTGCTTAGCTAGGTAGCCGGTCCCACTGTCTTTTTTTTTTTAAACCAAAAACAGAACTTCAGTTGTACCAGATCTTATGGCAGGACAGCTCCTGAATGGCCAGCTAAAGATGCCCTCATTCGAGGGCTGTAGGCCAGCAGCCCTAACCAGGCCATGCATCAGGATACCTGAAGAGCTTGTTAAGCTTACAGACCCCTGGGATGCCTGAGTACCTGTGCTTTAACAGGTTTCCTAGGTGGCTCCGAGGCAGTGAACCCACCAGTAGAACCCAAGGCAGATGTGTTTGTGGTGGGAGGAGAAGACAAGCAAGGATCTTCCTGAGTTGTTGGCTGTTATTGATGAGGGGAGAGGAAGCTCCTACTTGGAATTTCCCCAGCCTCTGGGCCTGGCTCTGAAACTCTCATCTGCCTGAATATAGGATTCCTCGACATCTAGTCGCAGCTGCTGGGCCCACCCCTTCCTCCTCTTTGGACCTTTTCCCTAGCATCCATTGTTCAAGTCAGGAAACGGCTCTTCCTCCTAGAAGCCAGAGGCTCAGAGGAGTCTCTGAACCCCTCTTAGCACGGGGGCTTTCCTGCACCCTGGTCTCCCTCCTCTGTCCCTACTCGGACCTCAGCCTCCTGCCTCAGCCATGGCCTCCAACCTTCCTCCTTCCTCCTTCCTTCCTTCAACAACTGAGCAACAGTGTTTCTTCTTGGCCTACCCCCTAGAGGCACCTAAAGGCCAAATTAATGGCACAGACTTTACTGGGTTCCCTCAGCAAGTTGATGGGGGGAATCAGGGACCCAGGCAGATTCCAGGTCCCAGGCTTTCTTCTACATGATGAGTTTGTTAAATGTACAGGCTTTCTTCTATGTGTCCCAGTGGCTCCTACATAAAAAGAGTTGTGATTCAGCTTATTCTGAACCAGTTCCTCTGAACCAGTTCCCATGATGTTCCTGGGAGCCAGGGCTCAAGGGCTTAGGTTCTGCATGGGATAGATCTTTTCACTGAGAAAGTTTGTTTGTTCAGGTATGCAAGGAGCTGCACCGCTTTGAGAAGCTGATGGAGTATTTCCGGAATGAGGATAGCAACATCGACTTCATGGTGAGGAACTGGGCCTGGGTTGGGCACATGCCCAGCAGGTCCTGTGCTCCTGGAGAACAAGGCCAGGCCAACAGCATATCTTGATATTCTGTGTAGAACCTACAATGATTCTTTCTACTCAGTAAATGCTCCTTGTTCACTTCCCTACCCTAGAGAGCATTTAGAAATGTCAGAGCAATGCCATTTTATGTCTTGGGTCTACCTCCTTTGCCCTCTTTTGTGGCCTTACCTTCCCTGATTTGGATCCTTTCAGAGCTGCTTTGCTTTACCCGAGCTTTTCCTTTCACTTCTCTTCCCTTCAGCCTGGGGTCTTTAAGTAACGTTGCCTCAAGAAATACCTGCTGATGTACAAAAGAAATCGGTTGCATGTTCATTTTCATCTATTTCTCATGTAATTTACTTGTCTTCATAAACTGACTATTAAGTTTGATATTTTTTAAGTTAAAATACTCTTATCATTCCCAGAAAGACTCAAATTTTTTATTCACTCCTTTTTTTTTTTAAGTTTATTTATTTATTTTGAGAGAGAGTGCGCACAAGTAGGGAAGGGGCAGAAATAAAAGGGAGAGAGAGAATCCCAATGCAGGGCTCGATCTCATGGTCTGTGACATCATGACCTGAGCCAAAGCCAAGAGATGGGAGCTTAACTGACTGAGCCACACAGGCACCCCCTATTCACTCCTTTTGATTATCCACCTAATGATACTGGTTCTAAAACCCTGGCTCTTTGGTCTCTCCTTTCCCTTCCTACCTCTGACCCTCTGGGCTGCTTCTCCAGGTGGCCTGCATGCAATTTATCAACATCGTGGTGCACTCAGTAGAGGATATGAACTTCCGGGTCCACCTGCAGTATGAGTTTACCAAGCTGGGGCTGGAGGAGTTCCTGCAGGTGAGCTGGGCTAGAGTCCTCACAGGCAAGGAGCTGGGGGGCAGAGGACCAGCTTAGTCACATCACAAAGGGTTTTTCTTTTACAAGAGCCTAGTCACGGATGCTCCTGGAATCCTGCCTATCTTCTGAGGTGTGGGTCTCAGGCCCTTCTGCAGAGGGCTCTCCAGTTAGGCAGCTCCACTGGGTGAGAATATGATATGGGTGCAGAGGAACTCCCTGGGTCTTATGTTCTAGGAATTGGTCATGGAGGGTGGTGAGGACTAAGTCTCTCTCAGGAAGCTCCCCCCAACTACTACTCTCTCTGCTCTTCCCAGAAGTCAAGGCACACAGAGAGCGAGAAGCTGCAGGTGCAGATCCAGGCATACCTGGACAATGTGTTTGATGTTGGAGGTTTGTTGGAGGATGCTGAGACCAAGAATGTGGCGCTGGAGAAGGTGGAGGAGCTGGAAGAGCATGTTTCCCATGTAGGTAGTCTTTTTTTTGCTGCCAGAACCACTGTTGAGGGAGGGGGGAGGACGGGGATATCTCAGTTCCAGGAATCTTGACCTGACCCACTTGCCTTCACATTGAGCCCCAGGGAAGCCTCAGGTCCCAGCATGCTCTGGCCGAGGCCCTGGGTCATCCACAGATTGGAGCACACGCTGACCTCTAGGACTGGGCGTGAGATGGCCTCAGGCTTGAGAGAGATGTGGCCTGTTTCAGGTGGTCTCAGACCCTGGGCCCATGGGAGTGATGTAGGGAAGCCACTGGGCCACACTGCCTTTGGAGCCCTGGGTACAGGGGTCGGGCCCAAGTCCTGACTGAGGCTTAGGCTGTGCAAAGTGCCCAGGCTTTAGGGTCAGTGCCAAACCTGCCCTTCCCATCCCATAGCTCACAGAGAAGCTTCTGGACCTGGAGAATGAGAACATGATGCGTGTGGCAGAGCTAGAGAAGCAGTTGCTGCAGCGGGAAAAGGAACTAGAAAGCATCAAGGTACCAAGTAATCTGGAGAAGGGAGTCTCTGACTGGTGCTGGGTACCAGGGCCTGGGACTGGCTTTTCTTTCTCTCTCTTTCTCCCTCCCTCTCTCCCTTCCTTCCTTCTTTCTTTTTTCTTTCTTTCTTTTTGATATTTCTCTTATCAATTTATTATCTCTTTGCTCTTTCATATAGCCAGCTGCATCCTATTATAGAAAGTGTATCTGGAAATTGTAGTTTTATATTTGGCTTTTGTTTCTTGAGTCATTTGGCTTTTCTCCCTTGAGATTTTCATGTCTTTGAGAATCCAGATCTTGATTCACCCTTGAGGCACTCAGATGAGGGTGGGCTGATGATTTCACCCTAAGTTTTAGCTGGAGAAGAAAACTGAATCCAGAGTGGGTCAGACACACACAGGGGAGGGTGGGAGCAGGTGGGGCACCTGCAGGCACCTCTGGCATCCAGACCTCTTCCTACTAGTTCATCCTGTTGCTTTTCCCTCCCCTGTGTGATGAGGGGGCTGAGTAGCCCACGTGCTATCCACCAGGTATCCTATGTCGGGAGACCAGAGGCTTCTGTCTGCCCCTCACCTCATTCATTGTTAGTTATAAAGTCATGCCCCAACCTACCTTTTCTTCCAGAGAAATACAATTATACTGGCTCTACCAAGCTTGGTCAACATCTGCCAAGCCCCTGTTGAGTCCAAAGTGCCGTCCTGGGGAGTATGGAAGTTATGGAGATGGCTAGGGCAGGCTCTTGTCCAGAGGAGGCTGCCACCTGAGCGGTTATACAAGGCCAAGTGCAATGAGAACATATCAAGGCACAGAGGGCTGAGGGCAGTGTGGCAGGAGGCTGGAGGTGGGCCTGGGAGCTTTACACAAGAGCAACTTCTGACTCAGGCCTTGAGAAACCAGCAAGACTAAGGCTGGGTCCGGGAGGAAGTGCACTGGAGGGTGTCAGCTGGGTCAGCGACTCTTCTGCTCACCTCTTGTTTGTGAAACAGCCTCCTCAGCCCCCACCTGGGTTTCTGCTTCTCTCTGCCTCTGGGCACCCTCCCAGAGACCCCAGCTGAGAGACCTCGGGTAGGGGCAATAACTGCTGTGTGTGCCTTCCACTTATCCTTTCCTTAATGGTTCTGTCTCCCAATAGGAGACTTATGAGAACACGAGCCACCAGGTACACACACTGCGGCGGCTCATTAAAGAGAAGGAGGAGGCCTTCCAGCGAAGATGCCACTTGGAGCCTGGGGCCCGGGGCCTGGAGTCCGTGGGCAGCGAGGCCCTGGCCCGGGTAGGCCCTGCAGAGCTGAGTGAGGGCATGCTGCCCTCCGACCTGGACCTCCTGGCTCCAGCCCCACCGCCCGAGGAGGCCCTGCCTCTGCCTCCGCCACCTGCTCCTCCCCTGCCCCCTCCACCACCCCCATTACCAGGTGAGAAGGACCCTGGGAGCCCTGAGGGGCAGCCTCATCTTGGGGCCAGACCAAAACCTGAGACAACACTGCCTCCCTTAGGGAGAAGCCAGGGATGTAGATAGAAGGATGTGAAGTCATGTGGGGGAGGGTTGAGGGAGGGCAAGAATCTGAGGGAGGCTCAAGTTACTGGGCAGGGGGTGTCCAAGGGCGGACGTGTGTCTCTTTTAAGGATCATGAAGGTGCTGCTCCTGATTCCTCTGTGGACAGCCACAGAGAGGGTTTAGTCCAGAGCAGAAGACAGGGAGCCAGAGGCCAGTGAGACCTGCCCTACCAGTTAGGACCCTGGGCGCCGGAGGGGCAGGGAGTTCACGCATCCTCTTTCCCCAAGAGTCTTTGAGGACAGGTTGGGTGGCGTTGGGGAGGGCATCTCTAAAGAGCCTTTTGGACTGTGGGTCACTGTGGCATTTATTTTCCCCCAGACAAATGTCCCCCAGCCCCACCTCTCCCTGGCGCTGCTCCCTCTGTGGTGTTGACAGTAGGCCTGTCAGGTGAGTGTCCCCAGGGCTCTGGGCAGGGCTGGTGGGATGGAGGGAGAGTGTCCTTGGCCCCAGCCTCACTGAACCTCCTTCCAAATTAGCCATTCGTATCAAGAAACCTATCAAGACCAAGTTCCGGCTGCCTGTCTTCAACTGGACAGCACTGAAACCCAACCAGATTAGCGGCACTGTCTTCAGTGAACTTGACGATGAGAAGATCTTGGAGGTAGCAGGGCCTAGAGCCCTCAGGGGTGGGGTTGAGGGCTGGGGACCAGATCATGGTTTTAGCCAGATCTCCTAGCCTTGGAAATGCCCTCAGAATCAGGCCTCCATGAACTAGAGCTGAATGGACGCTGGGCATGCTGCCAGGGCCATTAGTAGAATGAGGTGACTGCATTGTCCCTTCTCATCCACTCCTGCCAGGATCTGGACCTGGACAAATTTGAAGAACTGTTCAAGACGAAAGCCCAGGGCCCTGCCCTTGACCTCATCTGCTCTAAGAGCAAGACAGCACAAAAAGCTGCCAGCAAGGTGACCCTGTTGGAAGCCAATCGTGCCAAGAACCTAGCCATCACCCTCCGCAAGGCTGGCCGCTCGGCTGAGGAGATCTGCAGAGCCATCCACACGTGAGGCTCCCACTGACCTTGCCCTGGTCCCCAGCCAGTTGGCAACCCAGTTCTCCACCTAGGATCCTGGTCTTCCCTGGACTGCAGGGTGTTGACAGAAGTGTCTTACACCCTTCATTCATCCACTGGCTTGGCCAGAACTTGGTACATTTGTGCTGTGTGCCAGGCACTGTGTGAGGTGCTGGGGATTCAGCGCAAACCTTCACTCAATTTGCTGCCAGTCTAAGCAGAACAGTTCAGTAGCATGGGTGATAACCACCTAGGTGGTAGAGATTCAGGCAGCTTTGAGGGAACAGGGCAGGCTAGGTAGCAAAGCTTGGTGATTCGGAAGGCTTCCCAGAGGAGGTGAGGAAATATATGAAGTCCATTTCAGTGCCTGGAGGGAGAAGCATGGTGCCCTAGGTACTGAAAATTGACAGTGACTTCAGCATAGGAGAAGAGTGGAAGAGACAGGGTAGAGACAAATGGGCAGAAGTCTTGGAGGCTGAGCCTCATAAACTTGTGTTAAGATTTCTTCCCTAAGGGTAAGGGGGTGGGGGGACACTGAAGGGTTTTAAAACAGGCCATGGACTGTTCACCTAGGATGTTACTCAAGCTCTGATAGATGAGGCAATAGGCTCTCTGCCTCTGGCTGTGTCCTGCTCGCTGACTCTACCTGTAGTCCTTCTAGGAGCTGGAGAAAAAAATGGATGATGGATAATGGGCATATGCAAGACCTCAGCTAACTCCTTCCTCCTGCACAGGTTTGACCTACAGACACTACCAGTGGACTTCGTGGAGTGCCTGATGCGCTTCCTGCCCACAGAGGCTGAGGTGAAGCTGCTGCGGCAATATGAGCGGGAGCGGCAGCCCCTGGAGGAGCTGGCAGCTGAGGACCGCTTCATGCTGCTCTTCAGCAAGGTGGAGCGGCTAACCCAGAGAATGGCCGGCATGGCCTTCCTGGGCAACTTCCAAGACAACCTGCAGATGCTCACGCCGGTATAGCCTCTACCCAAATCAGGGTCATCTGTGGCTACCCCATCACCTGCTAGTCACCTCCCCTGCCCTGTCAGACTCCCCGACCCCCTGCCACATCCAGCCCCTCTTGGACTTTGCCCACCAACCCCCACTCCCTGGCCTAGGCTTACACAGCTCTTCATCTTCCTTCCAGCAACTCAATGCCATCATTGCAGCCTCTGCCTCTGTCAAGTCCTCTCAGAAGCTGAAGCAGATGTTGGAGGTGAGGAGAGGTTGTGGACGCAGGCACCAGTGGGCCTGGGGCCTGGGTGGAGGAAGGAGCCCGCGGGGCATGACCTGACCTCCATGCATTTTTTGGACAGATCATACTTGCACTGGGGAACTACATGAACAGCAGCAAGCGAGGAGCTGTGTATGGCTTCAAGCTCCAGAGCCTGGATCTGGTAAAATGGTGGGGACAACCCAGGGCCAGGAAGCCTGAGGAGCCATGGTGTTCGGCCCTCTCTCACTGCTCCCTGCCCCCCTCTCTCAGCTGTTGGATACCAAGTCCACTGACAGGAAGATGACACTGCTGCATTTCATCGCACTGACAGTGAAGGAGAAATACCCAGACCTGGCCAACTTCTGGCATGAGCTACACTTCGTGGAGAAGGCTGCAGCAGGTAAGGGGAGCTTGGCCCAGTGAGCCTGCCCTCGTGTCTAGCCCAGGACAATCCCAGGAAGCTTAGGAGAGGGAACACTTGGGTCCTTTGTTTCTGGCTTTTGTTATCTCCCTTCTGGCCACTTCAAAGCTTTCCGCTAGGGCCACGGGTAGGGGCTACCCCTGAGGGAGCCTTCCTGCAGGCACCCTCCTAGCCCAGCCCTTCCCACTTGGGTGCCGTGAGAGTAGGCAGAGGTAGGCAGCAGTGGCTCTTCATTCCCAAATCCCTCATGCTGGCCCCAGAGACTGCATTTCTCTGTGATACATGTCAAGAGCTTAGAAAAACCATAAAGCCCCCACAGACATAAGGCAGCTGTTATTTCTGCCCCACTCATGAAAACTGGTCTAAGCTTGAGGCAGTTCCATTTTGGAGACCAGCAGTCTCTCCGGCTTGCTTTCCTGTGCTGCCTTGCTCTTTGGGGTCATGAGCTCATAACCCCCATTCCTTTTCCTTGCCTGTGAGAGCCCCGTAAGCTTGGTGTGCCCTTCTCTGTGTCCACCAGATGGCTCAGGAAGCAGAGGCAGGAGAACTTGCTTGCTGGAGTGGGGGTCGGGGTGGGGGGGTTGGACAGAATTCTGTGTAGCTCTGGGCTCGAAGGTGGGCATGGTGGCCCCTGGGTAGGCCTCAGCCCAGGCTCTGGTGACCACAGTGTCCCTGGAGAACGTGCTGCTAGATGTGAAGGAGCTGGGCCGTGGCATGGAGCTGATCCGGCGGGAATGCAGCATACATGACAACAGTGTCCTTCGGAATTTCCTCAGCACCAACGAAGGCAAACTGGACAAGCTCCAGCGTGATGCCAAGACAGCCGAGGTGGGCAAAGGGTGGAGGCAGGTGGGAGCAGTGTTCCTCCAAGTGAACTTTGTTCTGGTTCTTGAACCAAAGAACTTTTACCACATGGTTGGTTGGCTGGCTGTACGTGGTGGAGAAGGGGCATTGGCGGGGGCGGGGTGGGTAGGAAGCTGCCCCTGGGGACATATTATAAGGAGCTTTGGGAGCCCCAGGCTCTCTTCCATCCCACAGAGCTGGTTTTCCTCCTTTGGCCTTGAGCTCTGCTTTTTGTGAGCCTCCTGTCCCCAGTGGGGAGCCAGGCTTCTCTGCCAGGCTGATCCCTCTGTCCACCCCTTCCCCAGGAGGCCTACAATGCAGTTGTGCGCTACTTCGGTGAGAGTCCCAAGACCACACCCCCTTCTGTATTCTTCCCGGTATTTGTCCGATTCATTCGTTCTTACAAGGTGAGCGGAAGAAAGGCTTTTCAAAAGGAGTTTGGCTGCAAGAAAATTGGTAGGGGGAGGGAGGACTGGGCTCCAAGTCCTCGGAGTCCTGGGAGGGAGCTATGGAAGCTGGCCACAGGCCTCTCAGCTGTGAACGGGTGGTCAGGGTGGGAGCCCAGGCCCTTCCTGTCATTGTTCGGAGCAGGAAGTGCCCCTCCAGAGGGTGGCCACCTGGGGTTGCTGGCCCCACTGCCACCCATTCTCCACCCTCTGTGTCAGCCCCTCCCCTCAAAGCCTGTGTGAGCCTCACCCCCCCGCCCAACTCCCATGGTTCTTAGGAAGCAGAACAAGAGAATGAAGCTAGAAAGAAGCAGGAGGAGGTAATGCGGGAGAAGCAGCTGGCTCAGGAAGCCAAGAAACTGGATGCCAAGGTGGGTGGGACCAAGAGCTGGGGCATGGCGGAGAGCAGAGCAAAGGATTAGGAGGGGGTGGGGAAAGAGCTTGAGAGGTGGAAAACTGGAGCCCAGAGACCACCCAGAGGGTCCAAGCCTGGAGGATGGGGAGAGGGGCTTTGGGAGGGGATTCCTAGGCAATGATTGGGAGTGGGCTGCTGTATACAATCAAGGGCATCTTCAGACCTGCATCTCAGACCAGGAACCAGTCCCGTGATAGGTTAATAATGACTCCCTTCCCCTTCACACGCTTGGCCCCAGACCCCATCCCAGCGGAACAAGTGGCAACAGCAGGAGCTAATTGCAGAGTTGAGGAGGCGCCAGGCCAAGGAGCATCGGCCTGTCTACGAGGGGAAGGACGGTACCATTGAGGACATCATTACAGGTGGGGCCCTTGTCCTTCCCTTGGGTCCGGCCACTAGGCCCAGCTCCCAAACTCCAACCCTACCCCTTTGGGCCCTCTTCCCACCCCATCCCCATGAGGCCTGACCACTGTGTCTCTTTCCTGGGCCACAGTGCTGAAGAGTGTCCCTTTCACGGCCCGTACTGCCAAGCGGGGCTCACGCTTCTTCTGCGATGCAGCCCACCATGATGAGTCAAACTGTTAACCCCCAAGACTGGGGCCCTTGACAGGTACTGGGCACCGCAGCTGTCCCCTCTGCATGCCCACCTCCCAGGACTTCTGCTGGGTCCACAGGCACCTCCTCCCCTGCATGACTTGGAATCATCCCCCGGCAGCCTTGCGGTGATGGGGGCACATACTTCTCTACTTGCATGCCCCATGCTCTGAGAACCATGGCTTGTCCCCTGCATGTGCCCTCAGGGAAGTGTTCTCTCTCCCACTAATGCTGTCCTGGCTTCTACTAAGACTCAAGGGGCAGGGAGTTTCCAGAGCAGGCAGGACCAGGCTACCACTTCTCATTGCTAAGGCTCCATTCCTGGGCCTGGGTATCCTTTGTGACTTGTGCCCCCTCCATCCCCATCATAAGAGCTCTGGCAGTAGCTTCTGCCCAGGGCGGGTATTTTGTGATCCTTGACCTGTACCCTGATACTCAGTCTACCTGGGGTCTCTCCCCAGGTTCTGGCTATTGTTGAGTCTACTTTGTTTCTGCCACTGCCCAGTGGTCTCTAGTAACCCCCACCTGGTCCTCTGAAAATGCAGAGCCCTAGAAGTGTCCCTGATCATTCCCTCTACCTTCCTTTAAGCTTCTCCCTCATTGGCCTCATGGCTGGCTTTTCTTTGGCTCTGCCTGTGGGGCTGCTCCTAAAGAGACTGTTCTTCAGAGGGCGGGCCTGGCCCAGCCTCCCTGCCTGTTCACAGGCCTCCGTTTTTCCCACAGGCCTCCACCACCAGCCCATTGTCGTTCGCCACCAAGCCAGGAGTGCCGCACCACCCAATGGCCCCCCTCGGGCTCCAGGCCCCCACTAAGGCCCTCTTGGTGGCAGAAGCAATTCAACTCTCAGAGTCCTGCAAGTCCAACCTGTGGACCTGGAGCCCTGGAATTGGCTGAGGGTGCAGCAGAGGGCTATGCTGCTTTCAACCCAGCATCCATCCCAGCACTCAGAGCTGCACGTGCCTGATGTCAATGTGGGCACTGGGTCTTTTGGGGCCTGACACTCCCCTGGTGCCTCTAGTACTGCACTTTGCCCCTCCAGGGTCTTCGTTTCCTGAAAGGTCACCAATGGTCAACTCAGGGCTGGGAAAAATCATTTCTAGCCTTAGCCTATACAGGGGCCAGTAGGCCCTTGTCACTAGGCCAGAGGGACAAGAGGAGAAAGCAACTATCTCTTCTTTTTCCCTTCCTTTTTTCAGCTCCATGGTCAGCTGTGGTCTGGAAGTATCCAGACTTAGGGAGTACCTTACCAGTCTCAGATCATCTTTTACCAGGAGCAAGACCCACCTAAGCCTGGGCCCCACCCAGCTGTGCCCTGGTGATAAGAGTAGAGGAAAGATGCCACGCTTACTGCCCTTGGCCCTTTCTACTCTAGGCTGACTCTGTTCTTGTTGAAGTGAGCAGAAGGGTAGAGGTTTTCCCTGCCCCTGCCCCTGCTCCAGGATAGCTAGAGAAAGGGTATGACATCAGCATCCTCACTTCCTCTCCACTGCAAGGGTTTGTTTTGGCAGGGGGCAGGGGACATGGTGGTCTTAGCTATTTTCTTAGTCTCCTGCCAGTTTCTTCTCAGCCCCTGGAGGAGAATACAGGGAGCCACTTCTTTTTGTACATGTATCACCTCCCTTCTCTCGTGTACATAAATCCCAGACCTTCTTTCTCTCAACAAAGGCTTGAAGCACCAGGCCTGACTCTGTCTCCTTTTTCTGCGTGTGGGGACTAGGGTGGCCATTCGGCCTGACCTGAACCTTGGAGACGGAAAGGAGGCTGCATGGAGCTGCCATCTGCTTGGGGGAGGTGAGCACAAGAGCCTGGGGAAGGGGAACCAGGCTGCGTGGGCTCCAACCACACAAAGGGAGGCTGGCCTGCCACGAGACACTAGTGCTCTCTGGTGGCCACGCGTGCACCTGTCCAGTACTCAGCCTACCCAGCAGTATATGGAGAAGATAAAAGAGCCACTGGCCATGTTATAAATATTATTTAAAAAACAAAAACAAAACAAAACACACGTACACTGGGTCCCGGGGCTGAAGGAAGGAGTGGTAGAGCCCGAGGGCCCGGGCAGGCAGGAGCAGGCACTGGTGCTAGAGGGTAAGGACCCCACCTGTCACCAACCTGTCATTCTTCCCTAGAGGCCCCTTCTCACATTTCTCTACTGGCGCCACCCACCCCAAACGGCACACCAATCTCTGGTCTGGGGCTGAGGGCAAGGACTGCACTAGTTGCCCAGGAAGTGGAGGACCCTAGAACACCACAAGCAACCTTGGGGGTGCCAGCAGTGGTGTGTTGGGGGTGGGGTTACTTGAGGAAGAGCGGACACAGACCAGACTAAGAAAGGAGTCTAGTGCAGATGGTGAGGGTGACCTAGGATCCACAGCCTCACACAGACCCAAGGCGGAGCAGCTCGTCGGGTCACTGGTGGTCATCCAGCTGCTGCAGGAGTGTCCGCCGCCGCCTTTCCAGCTCGCCCTCGCTCAGCTCACTTTCCGACGTGTCCCAGCCCGTCTGGTGGAGCAAAGGCACAGCTCACCCACAGCCTCTCCTGAGGGCCACAGAGGCCTAAAGAGAGTGCTGACTGGGTTGGGGTCAGGTGCCAGCCTCTCACCTTCTCCTTTTTGATTCCAAAAGCTGGGGAGCGGTTGGGGAGTTCTGCCCGCCGGAGCTCCCTGTCCTTGTCCTGTTCTGGTTCTTTCTCATCACTCTCCTTGCCAGCTTTCTCCTCAGGGTCTGTCTCACTCTCAGGACTGTTCTGTAAGAGCCCAGAGCCCGCCAGCTCAGTTCCTGTGAAGGACAGCCTGGGAGGCGGCTGAAGAGCTCTTTCAACATGGCAGGGCCCTGGGTAGAAGTCCCTTCTCTACGCACCGACTTGTGTCTTCTCTTCTTAGTTTTCTTTTTTGGTTTCTTGGCTTTCCGAAGGCCATGATCTAGGGATAGAAAATGCCCAGTAAGTCCCGTGGGAGGAGGGAAGGCAGGGTTCGTCCCTTTCTCTGCCACAGTCCTCATTCTTTAGACAGGGAGCTATCTGAGGAAGTGTCTGTCAGTCCAGTTTTCCTTCCTTCTCCCAGTTCCTGCCTGGGCAGGGATGGGACATTCTTCCTACCCGATCCACTCCACCTCCAACCTCAGGTCACTGGCTGGGCTCCCCGAGGGCCTTCTCTCATCTGAGTCAACTTCTCCAGCTCCCAACTGCTTACCTGATCCAAGGAGAAGGCGAGAAGATGGAGAACCCCGTCCTCCAAGGGCAGCACCCCCACTTTCAACCGAATCAAGTGAGGAAGAGGGCTCAGAGCCTGACTCTGAGGGGTTCCGCCTTCTCCGTTTAGGGGGTCGGAGAGACGGTGGGGGCAACTCCTCCTCTTCCGACTCAGAACCCTGGGCAGATCAGCAGATACGTGTCAGGCCACAGGTTCTCTGGCCTCCAGAAGCCCTCAAGTCTGGGAACTGGGGACAGAGAGGAGCATGCAGGGCCAAAGGAATTTTCAAATCTCACTCCAAGGGGAGGTAACATAGGGGAAAAACAAGAAACGTGGTTCCTATTTCCCAAAGACAATCTAGCCTCCCTCCACATCCCTTCTGCCCACCAACTCACTGATGGCGAGTGGGAACGCTTTCGGTGGTGCTTCTTGCCCTTTCTGCCATGTTTTCGGCCTTTGGTGTGGAGGTGCTGGCATTCAGTCTGGTAGAAGCAAAAGGAGTGGTGAGGAAGGCACCAGGGTTAGCCCCAAGAACCCTGCACCCGAAAATCTGATTTTGCCTCCTCCTCTCAGGCTAGAGCCTCAGGCCTCTCCAGGACCACGTCAGACATCCCCTGGTTGTGCAGGAAAAGGAGAGCCCCAAGGGTAGGAGGCCACTGGGGTCTCTGTTGAGCTGTACTGGGTGTTCATAACAAGCCTGAGACAGGGGCAGGGGGTCAGAAGCTCTGCCTTACCTCCAGTACCTGCAGGAACTCCCGGAAGAGCCGGATCCGCTCCGACTCCAGGGTGATCTGCTCAAAGGCTGAGTCGCACACAAAGCGCTCACGGACCTTGAACGGGAGAGCACTGCTGATCAGACCAGCCCCAGCACGGCACGGACACCGCCATGAGCACAGGGCAGGGCTGGGGCAGAGGAAGGAAGGGAGCTGAAGCTGGCCGCGAGCTGTGCTATGACTGGGGTGGGCCCTCAGTGGTGGAGAAGCACTGCTGCCGTCAGGACTGAGGGGGTGGTGTTTGGTGCCAGGCTACAGCCCTGACCTCTTCCCAGGCAGTGCCCAGCTCCAGAGCAGGCACGGCCTGCCTCAGCATGCTTCGGAAGGCAGCTTCCCTGCGCCGCATCCTTCGTGCCTCCTCCTTCTCGCGCTCTCTCTCCCGTGCCTCTGCTTTCTCCAGCAGCTGAGAACAGAAAGGACGCAGAACTGGGTCAGCCAAGAGGGTGGGTGCCCAGGCCCCACTCAAGCATACGAAAGGTCGAGGGAAGCTGGGGTCTGAGCTCCTGCTGCCATCCCCTGAACAGGGGGTACGGTCACACTGGAGCAGTGAACAAGAAGGAATGGAACAAGACAGAGGGATGAGTTAGAGAATGGAGCCCTGGCTACATCCCCGCCCTGCCCAGCCCCTCACACTATTGAAGGTCAGCTTGATGTTGCCTGCGTCCAGCGCAGCAGCCCTCTTGTCAAAGCTTATGACGTGAGCGAAGTCCTCAAAGGCTGTGTTCACCTCCACGCAGAAGCCCCGGTCCTGTGGGCACAGCGGTGCATGAAGCAGAGGCCAGCACAGGCCTGAACCCTGAAGCTGGCCTCCAGGGCTGGCAGAAGGTCAGACTACAGAATGCTCTAGAAGTCCCCCAGCCTCCAGAAGAGACCCGTGGGACTCAGATGCACCTCTGAAACCAAGCTGTCCAAGTCTTCACCATCTGATGATTAAGCCTCCCATGCCTGCCCTTGGTTTGGATGTCCCAGGAAGCTTGAGCGGGGGGGGCGTTGGATTGCATGGGGGGAGCAGGAGCAGGGTATGTGTGTGCCACGTCTCCTGACAAATGCCTGGGTTTCTCACAATTAATTCTTTGTTCCTTGGGCCTAAGGCCAGGCCCCAGTGGGGCCCTCCTGCTGCTCAATAACTTCCTTGCACTCTGAGTCAACACCTGCTGGCCCCATCCTCTGGCTCAATTCTGGAGTGCTTACTGTGTGCCAGGTACCATGTCGAGCACTTCACATACATTATCTCTTAATCCTCAGTATGGAAATGTAAGCATAGCTCCAGGCCTCCCAATTTTACGTGGAAGGAGAAACCAAGGTTTAGAGAAACCAGAACACTTGTCCATGGTCTCACAGCCAGTATATGGCTGACAGAGAACTCCACCCTGGGTCCTTCTGGCACCAAAGCCCAGAGATTGAAGCACTACGCCCATACAGACCCCTTAGTCCACAGGAGAAATAGAGGCCATGGGTGTGTATCTCCAGAACACTACTAAAAATTCCTCCCCTTCTTGAAGCACCCTGGGCCAGGCTCAGGGCTTCACATCTATGCTTCGCAACACCTCAATAAAGCAGAGGCTTTGGAAAGTTATCTCACTTGGCCCATGTCAATCTGGTGAAAAGCAGAGCCTCTTGAGTTTGAGTCAGCTGGGGCACTGGCCCAGTCTCCTCCCCTTCCCTCCACACCGCACTTAACTTGCTCTGGCCTTCAGTCTATGCACTTTCTTTTAAGTTCCTATTTTAATTCCAGTTAGTTAACATGCAGTGTTGTATTACTTTTCAGGTGTACAATACAGACAGCATGCCTTTCTTGTTTATTCCAAGAGCACTTCCTCGACCCATGCTCCAGCCCTTCTTAAACACACCAGTCTCTCTCAGAGACATGAAAGCTCCAATCTCACCTCTCTACTGGCTCCTTCCATCAAGCTCATATCTCACTGTTACTGGGAACATCCTGTCCACCCCGCTCTTCCCTTCCTCAAGCTAACAACCTCTGCTGCTTTTCCTTTGACTCAATCTTTAAATGCAGCACAAAAGAAAATGAATAAACATTTATTGGGCCTCCTATAAGCAAAACACTTACAAATATTATCACTTCTCACAACCGTGCACATAAATTATCCCTATTTTGCAGATGAGGAAACTGAGGCTCAGACATTCTATAACTTGCAGAGATCTCAACCAATTAACAGGCAGGAGTCACCTGACCCTAAGGTCTGTGTAGTACCTACTACGCTATCCTCTTCACAGACACTACTCTCCTAAATGTGCTCATATCTTCCTCATAGCCAACTCCAAGGGACCCTTCTCAGTCCTCATTTGACTGGTCGGTCCTTGCACCTCTGCTGCTCACTTCAATACTGCCCTCCTGTCTCTGACCTCTTTTAGTGCCTCTCTTGCATGTGCTTGTTCGCCTGGGAACAGCACTTAGTCTTTTCAATCTACACTGTCCCTAGCAATCTCAAGCCCTACCTCCCTCCTGATTTCAGACCCATAATAGACTGGATGTTTTACAGAAACTTCAAATTCAACAGATCCCAAGAGAGTTCATTTCCTGTGAACCCCCCTCCCCTCCCTTACCCCCCCCCCCACTGCACCCCTCATGGATCTCCCAGACCCAATCTTCTGGCTTCCAGCTGTTTCAAGTCCAAGGCTCTTTGTATTATCCTATGAGGTTAGAGGTGCCCTCACAGTCTTCCAGGCTGGTGGATGACCACAGGGACTCCTGAGCTCCTCGGCCTTCCATAGGCAGGAGCCCAAAAAGCGGGAATAGGAAGGGGAACTATCTAAAGCGGCTTTTTTCTCAGGAGATGTGGTGAGATAGAACTCAGCGAGGACTCCTACAGGCCTGTCAGCAGGACCAGCTACTCTGTCACTAAAATGTAAGCATTCAATAAAATTTAGCTCTCCTGGGATTAAATATTTATACTTTACATGATAATCCTATTTAAAATACAGTATTTGCTTTATTTCTCCCTACCCCGGGTTACTTTTGAGACAAACTCCCCAAATGGAATTTCTATTTTCTTCAGCCCTATTCCTGCTGAATCCTTACCAACGTTACCATCAAGCACCTCCACCAACTTGGACTCACTCCTTCTTTGCCCTCAGTTTCACACACACACACAAAATCTATCCAACCTACTTCTGAGTGACTCTATCTTACTGATTTTAAACTTCCTTGTTTTTCAACAGCAGAAACATTTTTTCAACAAAAATCTTACATAAAACCTCAATATATAAAAGAGAAGCTGCTGTACTTAGAGGAAGGAGCATAAAATCCCTCCCCTCACTCAGCTCTTCTTGCCTGTCCCAACGTGCCCCTGAGGAAACTCAGGGCATCTCAGAAACAGCTGGAGCACTACAGGTCTCCCTCACCTACTGTCCCTGCTGAGCTCGTCTCCCACCTAGGTGACCTCCCGTCTGGTCTCCCTGCCACCTCCTGCAGCTCTAACCCTGCCTCCAGAGTCCCATGCTGCTCTGACTTTTCTACCAAAGGGCCCCAATAGCAGGAGAGAGAAGGCTGGGCTGAGTCTGAAGAGGATGGCCCAAGCTCAAAATAGGTTTAGATCACTTGCCACTAGGACTTTCAGTGTCCTAAGCTTCAAATACTGTCCCATCATCACCTATCCCTAAGGACACAAGCACGGAATCTGAGAGGAGCCACTCTACACTCACAGCCAGTAGCTCTTCCAAGACATCATCTGACCCTGGCTCCCTGTACCTCACAAGATAAAAACCCAAATTTCTTATTTTAGTATGTAAGGCATTTTATACATAGGGCTCTACTTCCAAACTGGGGTGTGTGGTTCCAGGGAAACAGGAAGCCACAGAGCATATGGTATGTCTTACCTAATGGTAAGTAACTTTAAAACATTACGTGTTTTTTTTTTTTTTAAGAGAGAAATAATGTGGTATTAAGATGCAACACCTGAATCTGTAAAGCAAAACACAGGATTTCAAAGCAATGAGTGCACAGTGGGACATTCCTAGCTTTGGTCTCAGACCCTTGTCACCCAAGTACCAAGTTATTCCCCTCAGTAATTAGGTGTATGTTGGCAGAAAACTCCCCTGTTTTTTAGATGAGGAAACTGAGGCTGAGGGAGGTTAAATAGGCTGCTGAAGGTCACACCACTAATAAGTGGTCTGCCTCCAGTGCTGCTCCTAACTGCTGGGCATACTGCCTTCCCCAGAGTATTTGCACGTTCTTGACTTCCACAAAGAAATATACTTCCTCTGACTGAAACCCCCCAGGTGCCCCAATAATCCATATTTCTACAAGAAGCTGAAGACTCAGATTTCTATGTCCAACCTCCCAATTTTAAAATATTAGCAACAAATTCAAAAGTTTTCTAAAACAGTACAGGCCAGAAGGAACACATCTGTGAGCTACCAGTTTATGATAAGCTGTGGCCCTTGTTCCTCTAACCTGCCACGGCCTCTCCACTCCCTTGCCTCTGCTCCTGTAATATCCTATGCCCAGGACCTCCATCCTTCTCCACCTACTTGTTCTTAAAGGTATAGTTCAAATGTCAGTTCTCTGGACATTTGTCTCTATAACAGCACTTGCCCCTCTGTATAATAGGTGTCATGTCTATCTTCCTATTGGACCATGCGCTCCTTATACACAGAAATTGTATCTTAAATTTCTGTGTCCCCAATGCACAGTAAGGGATCAGAGTAGATATCTGCTGAACTGAGCTCCAATGCTCCTGTAAAACAGGACTTATCAGAAAGTCCTGTCCAGAGAGTGTGCCCTGCACCCAGCCTTCATCCACCTAAAACCCCAGGCCTCCCTCACCTTAAGAATGTCTTTAATGATCTTCTTCTCATCATGGAATCGTGCCTTCAACTCTTCCACATAGAACTTGAACAAGTCCAGAGGGGTGGAGCCTGCGGGGGAGGGAGGGAGGGGGGCCTGGCGGGCGGCAGCTTCCCAAGGCCTGGGGGTGGGGTCGAGGACAGGATGAGGGAGTGGGGGTGCAGAGAGGCTGGCAGGGCAGGAAACCAGGCTAGAGAAGGGGGAGCCTGGCTGCCTTACCCGGCTGGCCCAGCATGTTGGCAAAGCGGACGTCAGTGCTGACCGCTGGGTACAGCTCCATCCAGGTGGACATAGAGTGCAGCTGCCCTGTCTCGTGCAGCTCATCCAGGAAGGTCTGAGCAGGGAGAGGCCAGTTACAGGGACAGTGAGACAGGGAGAGACGCAGAGCCAAAGATGCGAGGAAGAGAGGAGATGGTAGGGAGAGGCAGGAACAATCCAGATTGAGGAAATGCAGGCAAAGGAGGCAGAGATGAAGAGATACAGATGGAGAGGCAGAGAGCAATGCAAATGGAGAGAATGTAAATACAAACAGGAACAAACTAAAATGTGAGCAGAAGCTGGGCTAGAAGGCAGAGAAATAGAAACTTGTCTGCAGCATGTTCTTCCTGTAGTCTGCTTTCAGCTTCCCAAAGTGATACATCTCAGTAATCCCCCACCCCCGCCCCCCACCACCGCTGCCACCTCCAAGCTGGGGGACAAGCTAGCTATGCCTATCTGGCTCCCTACCAAAGGGAAATGAACTTGGCCAAGCTGCCAACCTGTGCCTTTAGGGTGCGCTCTGCTGGCAGTTTCTGGGTGGTGCATGTATCTACTCTGCCTAAAGGAGAGAGGAGATGGTAGGGAGAGAAAGGCCTAGGGTTGAGGGTACACAGCAGGAGCAGAACTGCAGGCACAGAGAGGCCTTGCAGAGGTGGGACAGGAAGAGGCATAGATAAAACAGGAGGCCTAGCCGAGAGGCAGGGTGTGGGCAAAGAGGTCCAGGGCAGAGCAGAATTCCAATCCAGCGGGCAAAAGATACCTGGAAGGCCTCCCGGTTCTTGCGTTGCTGACGCCGCTCCCGAAGGCGGGCCCGCTCCCGCTCCTCCTCCTCCTCCCTCTCCAAAGCTCGGATGTGCTCCTCAAAGCAGATCAGTGCATCTTCCTTGTCCATGTCTAAATGCGGGGGGGAGGCTCAGCCTGTACGGCGCCAGTGGGACACCCTCAGGCAGCCTCAGGGTTCAGGGATGCTGCCTTGGTAGATGCTAGGATAGCCCAGGGTGGCGGGCAAGAGGGCCAGAGGGCTATGTGGGAGAGCTACTGGAACGGTGGTTCTGGAGGAGGGTTCATTAATGTAAAAGGAAAAAAATGAGCATGTATTCAGCTCTTGTGAATTCAGTTACTGGAAGTAATGATATGAAACCAGCAATCTCAGAACCTGAGGTTTTATGTTCTACGGAACTGGGAATCAGTCAGGCTTTGATGCAAGTTCAGAAGATAAACTTCTGATATCGCCAGTGATTACAGGCCAACAACAGCTCCCTATAACACATGTGACTGGCTAAGGCCCACGGTGCCATGACAGTTTAAGACCGTATTCACATGAGTTATAAAAACCATCGTCTCTTCGTCTTCTGACACCCATCCTAGAGCTCTTCCTCCAAAGACACACAATGTCCAGGTCAACAGTGGACACCAGAGGGAGGGAGGGAGGGAGGGACTCGGCATTCTCGCATCTCCAATCTGGAGAGTGGGGTCCCAGGCCAGTAAGGAAAGGGGAAGGGACAGGTGGGAGTGGAGACCCGAGCTTACTCTGCAGCTGGTGGTCCTGAGCAAAGCTGGGGTTATCCATGAGGTACTGCTGGGCCTGCGACCATGTGGTTTGGAAGTTGACACTACTCATCCCATCCAGGATGCTCTTCAGGGCCTGGATGTTGCGACGTCGGAGCTGCTTGGCCTGTTCCTGGGGAGCCACAGGGTCAGGGTCAGGGTAAGGCAGGACAGGTCGGAGCTACTTAAGTGGGCCTGGGCAGAGGAGCATTCGGGGAAAACAGGTAGCAAAGGCACCCTAGGAGGGCCTGATTCCAAACTTTCATGCTCCCAAATAGGGGAAGGAGTATAGTTTACAGAACAACCCCTCATAGATGCCTTCCTGCCCTCCCACACCCAGGCTATAGGCCCAGGCCAGAAACAGGGAGATGTGCAAGTGCCATACCAGCTTCTGTGTAAGGAGCTGGGACCCTGGGGCAGTGGAGAAATGATGGCCAGGGTCCATAAGGATGCAAAGACATGAACAGTGTAAAGTGAGACGGGCTGATGGATACAGTCAGTGACTGTTACCTTCTCCTTCTTGGCCAGGAAGAAGAGGACATCATCATAAACCTCTTTTCGATCCCTCTCAGGGACCACAGCCCACACCTCCAGCTCCCCAAAGGTCTGTTCTGCCCGCCTGTGGAGTATATGGGCCGTGGGTAGGCAGGCAGGGAACGGAGACCCTGGGCCCGTGTGTTCTCAGGGTTCCCAGGCCCCACCCCAGCCCGGCCCCCTGACCGGTAGCGAGTGGTAGAGGTCATGCGTTCGTGCTGCTCCAGGAAATGCTGCAAGGTCTGCTTGGCCTCCTTGGCCCTTAGCCGGGCCTCTTCCTTCTCCTCCTTCTCCCGCTGCGCCTTGTAGGCATTGAATGCCTGCTTTTTCTCACTCAGTTTGGGCAAGGCACTGGGGTGGAGAGGGTGGGAGTGGGGTGGGGAAAGAGGAGTCAGCCTAAACCACCCAGCACAGCCACTGAGCAGGGTCACGGCACACAGAACTGAGTGAGGGGTCCATGCATGGGCACAGCAGGCTGCAAGGAGGCAAGATGGGTGTCTGGGATGAGGGGAGGGGTGGGAGGCAGTGAGGGGAAGACTGGGCTCCAAGATACCGCTAACACTGGGCCCTTTTGCTCAAGGTGCAGTCAGGCCTCCACCCTTTCCAGCCCCCTCACCCCAATTAATTCAATTCAAATCAATTCAATTCAACAAGCATTTATTGAATGTCTCATATCAGATACCTTTCCCCTCCTCCTTCTGGAGGCCCTCCAGCTTCTTTCCCCTATACCCTTGCCCTTCTACTGCTCTCCTGACTCGGGCCCGCTTGGGGCCTGAGTATTGAGCTGGGCTTCTCAGAGAGGCCCTGGCCCCGCTGCTCTCACAAACACGGTCTGGAGGGCCTGGCTCCCTCTGCCCAGGCCTACCTGTAACGGGGGTCGGTGACCACCATCTTCATGGCCTGTTCCCACGAGGCGTTGGAGGGGACAGCCTAGAATGGAGCAGGCAGGGGTCATGGGGCCTGCCCTCCTCCAGCCCCCTCCAGGCCTACCCTGGGAGCCCCACCCCCGCACCTTGTCCCTCAGCAGCTCCTTGAAGGCCTGCTTTGCCTTTTCCCGGTTGCTCCAACTGAGGCCAGACCTCTCTGGTTCTGGCTTTGATTCCTCTTCCTCCTGCTGTGGTGGCTGATGCTGTCCAGCAGCACTGGGGGGCAAAGGGGACTCAGCCACAGCATCTCCCAGTCCCCACAGTTTCAGTGCTCTATGTGATCAGCAGCATGCCACCCTCTCCTAGCTCCCCAAAACAGCCCTTTTCTGCCCTTCTGAGGCCAAGCCCAGATCTTCATACCCTTCCCAAGAGGCCTGGCAGAATTCAAGGGTTGAACCAGGTTGGGAGCTTGAGGCCAGTATCTGGAATGCCTCAGGGGGCAGCCCTCACCTGCTGGGGCCCTCCTCCGGCTGCTGCAGAAACCCCTGCTCCACAGGCTGGGCAGCCTCTGACATATCACAATCTTCACTGCCACCTGGCTCAGGCTCTAGAAGGCCCATAGGCATAGGGGTGGGGCCAGGCGGCACAGGTGGGGGCTCAGGCTGGGGCTGAGGTGGCTGCGGCTGCAGTATCTGTGGCTGCTGCTGCTGCTGCTTCCTATAGATGAGCCAGAAGGGCAGTGTCCACAAGTAGAGCAAAGACAGGGAGAGTCAGAGACCAGCTGGTCTCTATCCTGCGAAGGACTGGGGCTGGAGCAGACCACTCCACAAGGAGACTGAGAGCTGGCTCTTCCACAGAGTAGGGATCATGGAGAGAGGATCCACTCCCACCCCTCAGGTGGCCCCAAGTTTGGATGGATAGGTGGGCAAGTCACTCACCCTGCAGCCTCTTGTTTGACTAAAGCTGCAATGGGAAAAGACAATGTGGTCACAGGGTGGCAAGTGCCACCCCCCACAACCGCAGCACAGGCCCACCCCCTCCTCACCCTCCAGGTCATCCAGGTCCTTGGGCCGGGTCCAGCGAGACTCCTTACTCTGGTTGTTATAGTAGTAAGGTTTGCCCGTGTCTGACTTGTACTCTTTCCAGGGACACTGAGACAGCAGCAACTGCAAGAGGATGGGCAGAGGACATCAGTGGACTGGGCAAGTCCTCTAGCCACAGGTGGGGGAGCTACGGGGATCCAGTGAATAGAGGACATGGGAGTTTTTAGTTACCACCTGGCCTGGCTCAACATGGGGGATGGTAGACTTCCTGAGACCCTAGGGAATTTGGGGGGTGGTCAGGGATCTTGGGATCAGAGGAACCATGTGTATGGTTAAAGATTCAGGGGAGGCCAAGAACTTGAAAGGGCCAGGGCAGCTGAAAGGAAGGGCCAGAAAGTGCCGCTCAGGACCTCTGCCTTGGACTTGAGCACGCTGGGCTTCTCCCACACGGACTGCTTGTCGTCAGCATTGTAGTAGTAGATACGGCCATCAGGGGCCACATGCTCACTCCACAGAGCCCTCTGAGGAGGGGGGAGCACAGAATGATGGTCAAGGTTCCGTTCCCAAAGCTTCTCCTCCTCACCCCAAAGATTTAACCATCAGCCCCCCAACTTTCAGCCTTTCAACCCAGAGACCCCTGAGCTAGAAGAACTCACCGGAGGGCCTGTCCCAGCCACGGCAGCTAGAAAAGAAGCCAAAGGAAACATTAAGTCCTTGCTCCAACCCCCCATCTTATCCCACCTATTCCTCCCTTGCTCCATCCCCAATAAATATCCCCTGGTCCCATCAACATCCCAGGCTCCCTGGCATCCCAACAGGCATGATCCAGGGTGGGCTCTAGTCCATGGTCCCCTCTCCCCTGTACCCCCCAACCTCCGAGCCTGGGGTGAGCAGACCCCCAGAAGACTCACAGCTGGCTGTGTCCGCACCTGGAGCCGTCTGCCGAAGAAAGAGGAGGGGGAAGGGTTGGGGCCAAGCCCAGTGGCCCCCAGGACCCAGGCCATGGGGGATGAAGAAGCAGGCCAGGCCAGGATCCATGTGTCCTGCTCCCAGGGACCTCTGCTCCCTAAACAGGCATCCCCCACCCTCTGGGGCCGTGGCTCTAGGGACCTAAGGGGAACTGCATAGGAGCTCTGTTGTTTTCCTCAGGTGAGAGTATTTTGTTGAGTCAACCTCTGAGACCCCTCTGCCACAGTGGATGCCAAATGCTACATCCTACCCAGGCTCTACTACACTGAGCAATGGCACAAGAAGGTATGGTGGGATCCCCAGGTGCTGTTGCTTCCTTCAGCGACAAAGAAGATGTGAAGAGGGACTGTATTCAAGTGCCCACAGTGCTAGCTCTGCAAGAGTAGTGTCAGCCATGAATGTGTTCCTTATGGGAGCTGAGCACAGTGAGGAATAACAAGAGAGAAAGTACATGCCATTGGGGATGAATGAGAAATTAGAAGAGCAGAGTACATGGCTGGAGAGGAGGACCTGAATGCGGGGAGTGCTGACAGGACCAGGGTGGATCCAATGAGAAGAGGGAAAGAATGGAGGCCATATCCCTGTAGGCCAAGTCAGACCCACAGGGCTGCAGTGAAGAGCCTGCTTCCTGCTGGCCCCCAGTGCTTACCGCTGCGGTGACAGGCACCGCTGGCATCAGCATTCCTGGCATCATGGGAGGTACCATTCCTGGTATCTAGGGATACAAAGAATACAAAAACCAGCTACCAAGGTGAAGGCAGGCATGGGCTAGGCAGGCTCCTGAGAGATTCCATTTGGGGCCATGACCTTCACACGGGCACTCCTTCAGACAATCCCCAGGTTCTGGGCTCTCAGCTTACCCACAGAGTGTTCTCCAGTCATTCAGCAGACAAATACTCATGTCCCTAGCTAAAGCTCCCTCTCTTCTCCCCTTATTTTCCGAAGTCCAGATGCCCACACTCCACCCTCCCCCAGCTAGGCTCACAGGTTTCTGAGGCACTGGTGCAGGAGAGAGGATTACCTGTGTGAGTGGTGGTGGCGCCCCCATCGGTGGAAGCATTGGGGGCATGATGCCAGGTGGCATTGGGGGGATGGCTGGTGGTCTCTGACTCATGGGAGGTAGTCCCATCGGAGGAAAGGGTGGGGGGATTCCTGGAGGGGGCATCTGGAAATGAGGAAAGGAAGGGATACTGAGCAGAAAAGGCACTGCCTTGACCTATCAGGGAATATCCACTTGTTTCCCACCCCTCTCAACCCTCCACCCCAGCTCTGAGGCAATTTCGAGGCTTTTATTTGAGAAGCACAAAGCATGAAACTGCCTGCTCCTCACCACTGAGAAAGACTGATAACTGGGGGGTGTCTTTTGGGTCTAACAAGTAAGCACACAGCTTCTTCAGAGATAGCGAAGGGAGAGGGAAAAGGGGCGTGTAACTGCTGCCAGACCATGGCTGGAAGGCTCCACCTCTTCGCCAACTCTCCCCAAAGAGGCCTCTCAGAGGAAGGGCCAAAAGGCAGGACTCCAGGTACCCAAATCCCAGTCCCCTGCCTCCCAGCTCTTTTTCTCCAACTCTGTGACCACCAGCCACTATTTCAGTCTGCCTTCTGTGGCATATTGAAAGAACAGAGATAAGGAGTAGTGAAAGAGAAAGGCAGCCTGCCACGCCCTCACACTAGCAGGGTCTTTTCCCTTCCACTTCTACCCTAGCCCCACCGCATCCCAAAGACAAAAAGACAAAGGGGGAGCTGGCAACTTTATGGACTGGGAGCTTAAGAGCAGCTCATCCCACCCCAATGCCCAAGCAACACCACCCCTTTATCGAGGACAGCGGAGGGGGCATTACACAAAACCGTGCTGGCGATGCAGCAGCAGCTCTAGGGACTGGGGAGCTGGGGGTTGCAGGCTGGAAAAGCCAAGCCCAGGGAAAGACATGAAACTTACGAAGGGTGGTGGCATCATGGGGGGCCCCGGTGGGAAGGGGGCAGGCGCTGCTGGGGGCCGGGGACCAGAATCGGGAACCGACTGTTGAGGGAGAGAAAAGTCATAGGACCCAGGATGGGCAAAGAGATGGGCTTTCGCAGAAGGGAAGCAGAGCGGTGAGGATGAAAAAGGAGCACAAAGTTCAGAGAAAGAGTCTCCTGGCCCACTTTCCTGCCCACACCCAGCTCTGAGCCCTGGCTAGGTCTGTTCTCTTCCACCAGCCAAGAGCCAGCGGGCCTTGCCCCTTCGGTAGTCATCTTTAGGGGCACCTGGGTGGCTCAGTTGGTTAAGCGTCAGACTTCGGCTCAGGTCATGATCTCACAGCTTGTGAGTTCAAGCCCCGTGGCAAGCTCTCTGCTGACAGCTCAGAGACTGGAGCCTGCTTCAGATTCTGTTTCCCTCTCTCTCTGCCCCTCCCCTGCTCATGCTGTCTCAAAAAAAATAAACATTAAAAAAAAATTTTTTTAAAGTCATCTTTATTTTGCCACAGCCACAGAAAAGATGGAGGCAGCTGTACCACAGGCACAGACTAGCTCTTCCCAAGGCTTTTCATCCATTCTCCTGTCTGTGGACAAAGGCTGAGCCTCCCTCATACCTTAAACAGAGGTCTCGCATTCCCAAAGTATCCAGGGAGGAAGTGACCTCTTTTCCTGTCCTCCTACCTGAATTCACCCAGTTAGGTTCAACCCCAAAGCCCTCTAGACAAAGTCACTATATCTTCATAAGCACTAGCCTCCTTCTTTCTTCACTGCCAGCCTCCTACAACTGGCCTCATCTTTAGTCACTCGCTTACTCTTTGACACCTCCCACTCCCAATCACCCCCTCCTCTTCAGCTCTACTCCCCCTCCCCTATAGGTCCCAAATCCATCTCCCTGAGGCTGAGACTTTGAACAGCCTAGGTCTCCCTGCCCCACACCTACTGGCTGTCACATCCCATCCTTCAGTTGTTGGTTTAAATATCACCTACTCTAACAAGACTTCCTGACTATTTAAAGCAGATCCTTCCCATTTATTCTCTGATTCCCTTCTAAGTATCTTGGTGTATACACAATTTTGTAATTATTATTACTATTTCCCCTTACTAAAGTATAGTAACATTCCATGAAGGCAGGGATCATGTCTGACTTTTTGAAAGCTGGACTCCTGGTACCTGATAGTGTCTGGCACATAATGCGTACTCAATAAATATTGAATGAATGCAAGAAGGAACAAATGAAGGAACAAACACTCCCCAATTCTAAAAATTCATCCTATAGATACAGCCTCACATGGCCAAAATGATGAATGTACATTTCTATTCCAGCATTATTCGTAAAAACAGATTGGAATCAGCCCAACTATCCATCACTAGGTAACTATGAAATTATATACAAACATACAGTAGAATACTATGCAGTCATAAAAAAGAATGAAGATACTCATTGTCTTGATAGGACCAATCTCTAGGATACATTAATAAGTGGGGAGGGGGTTGTTTGTATGAAGATTGGAGAGAAAAGATGACATCCAAGAAATCAGTAGAAGGGGGACAGAAGTGGAAAGGGAAACTTCTTGCTGTATGTATGCCCTTTTGTAACCATGTGATTATACCACCCATTCAAATATATATACATATATGAATATATATATATTTTTTTTAAGTGAACTGTATATATGTATGTATGTATATATATATATATATATATATATATATATATATTTTTTTTTTTTTTAAGTGAACTGAGGCTTGGAAATGCAGCCAAAAGGTCCTGCCCTTCCTTCTTTTTGCTTGAAGGTTAGAAGGTGCAAGGGAGGAAAGAGTTCTAGGGAAAGGTGGTAGCTGGCTGAAGAGGAGACACCTCACTGCTGCCCTATTTCCCTACTTACCCAATGACCCCTGTGCTGAGAAGGCTCAGCATGTAAAGATGCATTTTAATCTTTACCTCTAGCAATATCTGTCCTACCTCTTCCCACCCATCTTGTCCTAAGAAGAGAAGGGAATAAGCCAAACTATTCCAACTTGAATCACCTCTCAGTGTTCACCTACTCTGGCGCCGTATTCAGAGCTGCTCCTGCTTGAGACCATCCTCAGCATGAGAAATCAGAAACTAATCAATATGGGAGGAATCTATTTCTCTGTGCCATACTTGCCCACCTCTAGCTGCCTCAGGATCCTCTCTGACCTCCCAGATGCTGCATAACCATCTTTGGTCCTACTAGGCTCAAGGTGCCCATCTGAGATTGGCACCACCATCCATACAGTTGTCTAAGATAGAAACCAGTGAGTCGGGGCACCTGGGTGGCTCAGTCAGTTAAGCGTCCGACTTCGGCTCAGGTCATGATCTCACAGTTTGTGGGTTCAAGCCCCGCGTTGGGCTCTGTGCTGACAGCTAGCTCAGAGCCTGGAGCCTGTCTTCGGATTCTGTGTCTCCCTCTCTCTCTGCCCCTCCCCTGCTCACGTGGTCTCTCTCTCTCTCAAAAATAAATAAAACATTTTAAAGTTTAAAAAAAAAAAAAAGAAAGAAAGAAAAGAAAAAGAAACCAGTGAGTCATTCTCCACACCTCCCTCTTCCTTGTCAACACATCATGGAGTCCTGCTAATTGTACCTCATACACATTTCTTGACTCCATCCACTTCTCTCCACTTCCTCTTCCACCCTAGCACCCCTTTGTTCATCCAATCTCCTGGAGTAGTCTCCCCACATCCACTGGATTAGCAGCCATAACAAGCTCATCAAAATGCACCTCCGACCATGTTACTCCCTGCTGAAAATTATTTGGTGGCTCCCACCGTTCTTAGGGTAGAGACCAAAACCCCTACCCAAGGCCTGAAAGGCTGTGGGAGGTTTGCTTCCCAACTACTGCGCCAGCCTCATCCTGGGTCTGTGCTCCATCCAGCCACTCACCTCCTCTTAGTGCTCCCACGTCAGGCATGCACCTTTGCCAGGCACAAACTTCCTGCCAACCCCACACCCCTAACCTACAGGTCTCTCATCTATCAGTCATCGCCTCCTCAGGAACGGCTTCCTCCCAACCCAATGGACCAGGCTAGCAGAGCCCTCTTTTGCATGTTCGTGTACCATGCACCTTCCCCCTTTAGCAATTATCCACTAGAATTTTATAGTTATTTGCATGTTGATTGTACAATTATTTTATGTGGCACTAGTAAAATTTGAATGCCACCACTTAAATTATGATACTTCATCGATTTTAAGATGTATCTTTGGGGCACCTGGGTGGCTGAGTCGTTAAGGGTCCGACTCTTGATTTTGGCTCAGGTCATGATCTCACGGCAGATCAAGCCCCGTGCTGGGCTAGGCACTGGGTGTGAAGCCTTCTTAAGACTCTCTTTCTCCCACTCTCTCTCTGCCTCTCCCACACACAAGCACACGCATAGTCTCTAAAGAAAGATGTATTTTGACAAGAAATGTTAAAATGTGAGTCTTAAGATCAATGAAATTACCTGCTACCTCCACCAGACCTTAAATTTTAAGGGGCAGGGACTTGGCCTGTTTTTGCTCACTGTGATATTCTATCCCCACTGTATTTTCCGCACTGCCCCTGACTGGTACACAGTAGGTGTTTATGTTTGTTGACTTAATGACTGAATGGTCTTGGCAGGTCCCACAAAACATGGCCACTAGTAAGTCGTGGTAGTTATTCAGGAAACACAGAATGGCAGATGTGGAGGGTATTTTGGCAACCACCCAAGGTAGTCTCCTTTCTCAGATGAGAAAACTAAGGGGGATTATCAGTCCCATGCCCCACTGCTGTCAGGGACAGAACCAGGACTCAATCCAGTCTGCCCTCCAGTCCTACCCTCTGGGCACAGTCCTTGCCACAGGGAACAGGTCTGTTTTTTCACTCTAGCATATTCCCCACTACCCTTGTGGGTTAAATCAGTAAGAATCCAACGTTTCCCTGAGGACTAGTGATAGCTCCCTACTGCTCACCCTACAGAATCTCACCTAACATTCAAAGCCTTTCAACAAGGCTCATCTACTCTTCTTGGCTCAGCCGGACTCAATGGCTTCCCTCCTCTTTGCACAGCAATTGTTAGGTTATGCCACGTGTTCCTCTTATCCCACTGTCTCTCTTTGCTCAAGACGACCCAATATTCACCCCCTTCAGATTACCTTTATTATTATCCTACATACATATACACACTCCTACCTACTTGTGTCCCCTCAGGATAAATGCTGCACTACTTGGCACCAACGACCTGTGGATGTTTGCTGGGTGTTTCCCAGACAGGACTGCTTGTCTCTCTATTCAGATTTTTCTCTATTCCAAGATTGTGTTTTCTCCTGTTAAGCCTCCTCTTGAGTGTCTAGTCAGGGCTCTGCATACAAAGTACTGTGATCAAATGCAGACTCATCCTTAACCTTATTAGATTTTTGCATCCTGAAATATCTGAAACAGGCAAGTGTGTGCATGTGTGTGCATACGCTCAGGTCCATAAAGTCTCTGGGTATAGGCAGCCTGTGATGAGAGGAAGAGCCTGGCAGAGGCTGTCTATATGGCTGGGGAAAAAGAACTGGAATCAAATACTGGCATGGGAAAATCTAAATAATATAAAAATGAACTGTATATGATCATCTTTAACTTGGTATCTGTGCTGCCGAAGCGAGCACTGACCATCGTTAACTTAGAATGGAGACCCCTGGCCAGGATCCAGATGCTGGACTGTTTTGGACAGTTCCCGTAGAGGACAGAGCAGTGGAATGGACATAAATTACCATGGAAATTCCAAAGCTCTCCCTTTCCTGAGCTTCCCTTGTGCAATGTGTACACTTTCCTTCCTGAAACACCCCTGCCCCATCTCACTTGCTGCAGTGCCTGTACAACTTTGGGTCTTATTACACTTTGGGATGAGACTCGAAGTAACTCGTGTGAGAGAGGGATATAGGAAATGGGGCTAAAAGAGGAGATCCTGTGTCTTCCTTGAACAAAAACAGATCTGTGGGCTGGAGAGAGATGATGAAGAGACCATTTATCATATGTTCACCTCTGACAGTGGAACGAAACCCCCCTCACCCCCACCAAGGTGCAATCAATTCTCAGACTTCACAACTAGGGGCATCTCAGAACTAAAGATTCAGAAGAAAGAATAAAAAGAGAAAAGAGCAAGAAGGGAGAGACACAAGGAAGAGCATGGAAAGAGGGAATAATACCACCTAATAATATTTATTGAGTGCTTATTATGAGCCAGATACTATGCCAATCACTCATTTAATCCTTGCAACCATCTAAGAGGTTATTGTTACCCCCGTTTTATAAATAAAGAAACTGAGGTTCAGAAAGATGAAGTAACTTGACCAAGGTTCTAAGAGATTAAGTGGCAGAGGCAGGTTTGGAATCCAAGCAGTCTGACCCCAAAGCCTGTGCTTTCAACTACTCTACAAAGCTGCCTCCCAGCAAGGATGATGGTGCCACAGCTATTTCTTACAAACCGATTTTCCTGTGTTCTTTTTCACCCCAATCCACACACAATCCTGAAATCCTCCAGGAGACCCCAAGGTTGGCCTGATCTGACTCCCTCCCTAAAGGGGATTTGTGTTGGAAAATGAAAGCTGGAAAGCACACCTCTCAGAAAGAGTAGCTATCATCGAAAAGAAAAATACCACGGAGACTGAGACGAGCTGATTACCCGGCAGTCTACCTGCTTCAGCTGCCCCAAACTGCCCCAGCCCCTCCCTGTTTTCAAGACCATCCTAGTCCCCACTTCTCTACAGCAGGCTTAGCATTCCTCCTACTCCCCAAAGATACTGGCCGTCTCACTAGAAACATCTCCCATTGCTTCTGTCTGATCCTGCCATCTCCTCACAATGAAGACCTTATTCTGGTCTTCATTTTCTTGGGTTAGGTCTCAACCTCCTGTGTGACTTCCAGAGTTCTTCCATCCCTCCAATAGGATTCTGGCGGCGCTGACTAGCCCGCTCCAGCCCTGCACGCTTTGTGCCTACCATCCCCCACCCCCCATCCCAGGGGATTTTCTGCAGCCCCAGCTGAAGGCCTCGCCTCCATCTTCAGCCTTCTTTCCCTTGCTTCCCCACATCCTAGAACCCATTCTCCTGAACTCTTTCCTCAAGAACCACCCCCATCTTGAAGCTGGAAATGATCTGGGGTATCATTCTCATGCACACCCCCCTTGTTTTTAATCCGATGGGAAATCAGAGGACCAAAGAAAGATAGTGACTTGCCCAAGGTCACACAGAGTTGTTACAGTTTGCTGATGGCAGAGCCAGGGTTGGGACCAAGGGTCCCCTGCTTTCTCGTTTCTTGCACTATCCAGCACTGGATGGGGGCAGAAGCCTCTCTTTCCTCAGGAGACAATGCCCCCTCCTCACCTCAGGAGACAATGATGGGGAAACGAAAGAGAAGGGGTCTCCAAGTGGTCTTACGGGGTATCCAGGGCTTCCAGAGGAAACAAGCACTGGGTCTGGGGTGGGGCGTGCTGCACGCCAAATATCCCAGGAGGAGAAACTGTGGCCCCCAGCTTTCCCCTTGTCCCTCCGTTCCCACATTCCCACTCCTTCGCCTTTTCCGACCTTTCCCCAGAAACCCACCCTTCTCTTTCCTTCCCCCTGCTCACCCAGTACCGCAACTCACGTTTCACTCAACCTCCCTCTCCCCCCACCCCGCCATCCTCCATCATGGCCTCCCCGCCCCTTCTCCCCCAAATCCCCACTCCCCTCCCCCTCCCGGGCTCCCTTTCCTAGCCCTCATGCCACTCGCCCTCCCCCGGGGTCCCGGGTACCCCCGGCGGCCTCCCCGCCCCCCCAGCCCCGGCCCGAGCCGCCGGGGGCGCTGTGGGACCGCCCCGGGCCCCTCCACCCCCGCGCGGGGACGTTACCATGCCAGAGCCTCCGAGCAGCTGGGCCGGCTCGGCCCACCCGCCAGTAAAAGCCGCTCTGATTGGCCGGGCCGCAGCCGGGAAGGCGGGGCCAGTGGGGGGTCGCACCCCTTGGTGGCCGGGGCTCCGGTCGCGCCCGCGGACCTGCCGGCCCTGCACCGGCCCCGAGCTCCCGGCCCGGCCCCGCCCCCGGCGCGGAGAGCCAGGCCCCGCCCCCGCGCCGCCAGGTCCCGGGGCCGCCCACGGGGGGCGGGGCGCGCCTGCTCCGGGCTCTGACTGGCAGCCCGAGCCGCCGAAGCCGCGATGCCCCGGCCGCCTGAGCGCGCGTCCCGGGCCAGCTCCGCGCGCGCCGGCGGCTCTCCTGCGTTCCTGCCCTTTCCGCCGGCTGCCTCCTGACCTGGGCCCGCCGCTTCTCCGCCTTAGCGGTTCGGCTGGCGCGTTCGGAGCGCCTGGATCCGGTACGCTTGCTCCCAGGACCGGGGCTGGACCGATGTATTCGTTCTGAATGTAGGGGTATCGTTGCGCCTCACAAAAAGTTTTTTTATTCGTTGCGTATTTTTAGCACTTTTAAATTCATTCGTTGAAGAAGTATTTGTTGAGCTTCTGTTATGTGCCAAGAGCTGTTCTGGGCCCTGAGCAAATGGCAGTTTTTAGAAAAAGCAAACAGAGGCGCTGAAATTCTTGCCCCCGTACGTGCTTCTCACGTGAGCCTGAACTTTTAAGATTTGGTTCCCATCGAGCGGTGAAAGCAGAGGGGGCCAATCATTTATTTACAGGCCTTAAAAATGTGACATAATTACTCGGATGCCCATGCAGTCCAAAGCTATTTAATGAATATGCAGAAGGTCTCAGGGCTACTAACTGGCAGGGCTGCTGACGGAAAGGGATCTGCACCTTCTCTCCAAAACCTGGATAAAGATGCTTCCTTTTCCCTTTATTTATCGACCCTTAGCTGAGCCTGTGCTCCGTACTTGGTGCTATGCTAGATGCTGGTTATTCAGAACTCTGAGCCGGGTCCCTACTTGCAAGGGACTCAGACTCTACTGGGGAGAGGTAGAAACACAACCAACAGGAAGCAGAATTCCTAAATTAAAGAGGACAGTTGGGAGGAAAGGAAGGATTCATGGGGGAGGGGGGGGGCATTGTAGAGAGAAACTTCATTGAAGGCCTAGTCCTGTGGCTTTCAGACTTTATTACTGAGACCTCTGGGCATGACAGAAGTGGTCGGAGTTTCCATAAACTTATCAATCACATTTAATTTTAATGTTTTTTCTTTTTAAAATTAGGCATTTCTTAGAATACATAGGCATCTACTTTAAAGAATCAAATAATTGTATGAAATTTGTCAGTAAAAACCGCAGAGCCTTGCCTCCATCATCTCTCTCTCCCTGGAGGCAGCCATTTTCAGCTCTTTTAAGCCTTTCTTTTGGCATTTACCTTCAGCTGCATCCCTCCCAGGGGGAGGAGTCCAAGGCGACATGCCTATCCAAAGCCCACTTACCCCCTTAGAGGCCACATTCTGAATACCTGGAACCCTGGATTTCCCTGGCCAGCTTGCTTCCTTGCTGATGATGTAGGCATCCCTCGTCCTTAAAGGATAGCCAAGGGACAGTTACTTGAGCAAGAAGCAAGAGGCATGAGCACAAGCTGAAGTCTTCCAGGGGACCCTGTGTGAGGCCCTCTCATGGTAGGACAGGGGCAAGGGCAGAGGAGAATGGGATGAGACAAGAGCTAAGGGCTGGGGGCTGCTATTTTCTAGAGTAGAACTCTGAGAATTCCAAAAATTCTAATTTAGAACATGGCTTTCTAGGTAAAGTTAGGAGTTAAAAAATTTTTTTTTAATGTTTATTTACTTTTTGAGAGACAGAGCATGAGTTGGGGAAGGGCAGAGAGAGACACAGAATCTAAAGCAAGCTTCAGGCTCTGAGCTGTCAGCACAGAGCCTGACCTGGGGCTCTGACTCAGAGGTGAGTGATCATGACCTTAGCCAAAGTCAGACACCCAACCTACCGAGCCACCCAGGTGCCCCTAGAAGGTATTTGATTTAACAGCTTGATTTGTAATGTTAAAAAATTTTCGGGGCGCCTGGGTGGCTTAGTCGGTTGAGCGTCCGACTTTAGCTTAGGTCATGATCTTGCGGTTCGTGGGTTCGAGCCCCGCGTCGGGCTCTGTGTTGACTGCCAGCTCAGAGCCTGGAGCCTGTTTCAGTCTGTGACTCCCTCTCTCTGACCCTCCCCTGCTCACACTGTCTCTCTCTCTCTCTCTCTCTCAAAAAAAAAAATTTTTTTTTTTGAGTAATTTTCTCATTTGTACTCTTGCCCCAGCTCCCACAAATAATAGAGGCAGACTGGAGGATTTAATTTTTTCCCTTCAGGTCTTCTCCCCTGCCCACTGATACCTCATTCTCATCTCCCATCTGTCACATAGAATTTGATAATTTTTGTTAGTTCAATTTTCAGTTTTTACAAAACTGACTACATATGCTACTTAAAGTTGAGTCATATAAAAAACTTTGATTACTCTTCGTGTTTTGTACAGCTTTTGATTTTTCCTGGAATTAATAATCATCCCCTTTTGTCATTTATGTTTTCTTTTCTTTCTTTCTTTCTTTCTTTCTTTCTTTCTTTCTTTCTCTTTTTTTCTTTCTTTCTTTCTTTCTGAGAGAGAGAGAGAGTACGTGAGCTTGCGAGCAGGGGAGAGGGGCAGAGAGAGACGGAGGGAGGGAGGGAGAGAGAGAGAGAGAGAGAGGGAGAATCCCAAGCAGACTCCACGCTCGAGGTGAAGCCTGGTGTGAGGCTTGATCCCACAACTGTGAGGTCATGACCTGAGGTGAAATCGAGTCAGTTGCTCAACTGACTGGGGCACCCAGGTGCCCGTCATTTGTTTATTTTCTATGTATTTATCACAAACTCTGCCCCCAAATCTTCACCTGGTTACCTAAATCTCTTCTCAGAATAACTAGACACAGCAGATACTCTATCAGCTTCATCTTCTTGAAGACATCCCTGCAGAGCCTTCTGACCTACTCCAATCTGAGTGTTTATCCTCAACCGTTGCTACCCAGCAGGCAACCTGGCATCTCCTCTGTCATCTTCTTGGCATTGTCTTTAAACTTTAAATATATTTTATCTGTTTTTAAAACAGTAGTTAAAAAAATGTATACACTCAAATGGCCTGTCTATTAAATTTTTGAGTTCATCAAAACAGCCTTGTTGACCTTGAATGATTTTATAAAACTGAGATACCATGAAATTGAATTTATAAATGTATTCTAGTAAGATTTGCTTTTTATTTGTTTTAGATAGACAGAGGTCCTACAAAAGACTTTGCTTGGAAAAGGAGTTTGGCTGCTTTTTTTTTTTTCTTAAGTTTATTTATTTTGAGAGAGAGAGCACAAGTGGGGTAGAGCCAGAGAGAGGTGAGAGAGAATCTCAGGCAGGCTCCACACTCTCAGCACAGAGCCCAGGGCGGAGCTTGAACTCATGAGCCATCAGATCATGATCTGACCTGAAATCAAGAGTCAAACACTTAACCAGCTGAGCTACCCAGGCACCCCAGTTGGCTGCTTTAAAAGGAAAAAAACGTTTGCAAACATCTTTCCTGGACTAGTGATCACCTAAGTGTGGCTCTTGAACTATGGTGAAGGTGTTGCTGCTGGCCACAGAGCTGCATGGGAGAGGAACTTGGGAGAGGGGGCATCCTAGCCTGGGGAGAAAAAGAAATGAAAGTAGGCAAGATTCTGAGAGTCATCTGAGAGAAGAAGATTTTTTTCCTCACATCCTCCAGGTCTCTCCTGACTAATTTTCAGTCCCTTGTACTGTCTGCCTACAGACCATCCACAGTCTAGGGCATTATAAAACATGACATTTTTAAAAATCAGCTTTATGAGGTATAATTTACATATAATAAAACTCACCAATTTTAAGTGTACAATCCAGTAAAATTTCACACATGCACACAGTCATGTAGCCACCAGCATAACCCTGACAGAAAACATTTCCTTCACTCAGAAACTTCCTTTGTGCCCCTTTGCAGTCAATCTCTTCCCCCTTGTCTGGCTCCTGGCCTCTCCTGATCTGCTTTTTGTCACTATAGTTTTGCCTTTTCTGGAACTTCATATAAATAGAATCACAGTTTGTAGTGGTTTGTGTCTGGCTTCTTTCACTTAACACAGTGCTTCTGTGATCATCCGTGTGGTTGCCTCTATCAGTAATTCATTCCTTTTTAATGTGAACTCATATATTTTATTGTGTAGACAGACTACAATTTGTCCTTTCACAAACTGGTGGCCATTTATTTGTTTGCAGGTTTATGCTTTAACAAATAGAGCTACTTATGAATATTTGTGGATAGGTCTTTGTGTGGACGTATGTTTTTATTTCTCTTGGGTAAATACTTAGAAGTGGGATTGATGGATTATATGGTAATGTATAATTACCTTTTTAAATAACTGCCAAACTGTTTTCCAAAGTGACCGTACCATTTTCACCAGCAATATACAAGGGTTTCATTTACTCACCATCCTCCTCAACACCTGGTATTGTCATACTTTTTATTATCTGACTTATTCTTCTCAGATATTGCATCCTGTTGTGGTTTTAACTTCCATTTCCCTCACAACTAATGATGCTGAGATCTTTTCATATTTGTATCACTATGTACATCTTTGCTAGTGACAGATCTACTTAAATCTTCTACCTGTTTTAAAAACTGGCGTATTCTTCTTGCAATTATTGAGTTGTAGTGTCTGGTTTTTTTTTGTCTTTTTTTTTTTATTTTTTTTTTTACTGTTTTTTATTTATTTCTAGGAGAGAGAGAGAGAGATACAGCGTGAGCAGGGGAGGGTCAGAGAGAGAGAGAGTCACAGACTCTGAAACAGGCTCCAGGCTCTGAGCTGGCAGTCAGCACAGAGCCCGACGCGGGGCTCGAACCCATGAACCGTGAGATCATGACTCGAGGGAAAGTCAGACGCTCAACTGACTAAGCCACCCGGGCGCCCCTGTTTTTTTTTAATATATTCTGGATACAAGTCTCTTAACAAATATATGTTTCATAAATAATTTTTTTTCTAGTCGATGGCTTCCATTTTATTTTCTCTTATGTCATGTGCGTGGTGTATATTGGATATATTTCTTATAACATTTTTGTCTGGTTTTGGTAGCAGTATAATGCTAACCTCAAAAAATGATATGAGAGGCTCTTGCGTGGCTCAGTGGGTTAAACATTCAACTCAAGATTTCAGCTTAGGTCATGATCTTGTGGTTTGTGGGTTTGAGCCCTGCCTCGGGCTCTGAACTGAGAGCAAGGAGCCTGCTTGGGATTTTCTCTCTTTCCCTTTCTCTCTGTCCCTCCCCAACAAGTACGCGTGCTCTCACTCTCCTCAAAAAATAAGCAAATATAAAGAAATGATTTGAGATGTGTTCCCTACTGTTTACTTTTCTGGAAGCATTTGTATACAATTGTATTTTTTTTCCCCTTGGCAAAAATTAGCCATCCAGGGCTGGATTTTTCTGTAAGGGAAAGGTCTTTAATTACAAATCCAATTTCTTTGGTAGATAATAGGCTTTTTCAGGTTTTTTATTCTTTTATGAACTTTGATAGATTACATCTTACAAGGAATTTGTCCATTTCATTCAACTTACCAACTTCATTGCCATCGAGTTCTTTCATAATACTCATTATTCCCACATAGAGTATGTAGTTATGTCCCCTCTCTTATTCCTGATACTGGTAATTGGTGTCCTTTTCTTTTTCCTGGTATAATCTGGTTAGTGTTTTATCTGTTTTATTAATATTTTCAAACAGCCAAGTTTTGGTTGCATTGATTTTTCTCCATTTTTGTTTCTTTGTTTTCCATTTTATTGATTTCAACTCTTATCTTTATTATTTCCTTCCACTTATTTTCTCTCTTCTTCCTTTTCTAGTTTCTCCCTCTAAGCACTGCTTTAGCAACATCTCACAAATTTTTATCTTGGTTTACCAAATTTTGTCATGTTGTCATTTTCACTCAGTTTACAGTATTTCATAATTTTCTTTGTGATTTCTTTTTTACTTATGTTTAATTTGCAGAGTTTTGGGAATTTTTTAGATATTTCTCAATTACTGATTTATAGTTTAATTCCATTGTGGTCAGAGAATATATTTTGTATGATTATAATTTTTGTGACTTTATTGATACTTGTTTTAAGGCCCAGATTATTGTTCCATATGCATTTGGTAATAACATACGTCCTGCTGTTGTGGATGATGTGTTCTATAAATGTCAATTGAGTCAAGTTGGTTGATAGCATTTTTCAAAACCTCTTTATCTTTATTTATTGTTTTCTACTTCTACAGGTTCCCACAAGAGAAATGTTGAAATCTCTAACTATAATTGTGGATTTATCCATTTCTCATTTCACTTCTATTTTTTTGCTTCATCTATTTTGAAGCTCTGTTAGGAGACGCATGTACATCTAGGGTTATATCCCCCTTTATTGTCACCTTTATCATTGTGGAATGCCCCTCCCTTTTCATCTTTGCTAATATTTCTTTTTTTATGTTTATTTTTGAGGAAGAATGAACAGAGTGAGGGAGGAGTAGAGAAAGAGGGAGACAGAAGATCTGAAGCGGGCTTTGTGCTGACAGCAGAGATCCCAGCATGGAGCTGGAACTCATGAACCATAAGATCATGACCTGAACCGAAGTCGGACACTTAACCGACTGAGCCACCCAGGTGCCCTGCTAATATATCTTATTCTAAAGTCTGATGTTAATATAGCCACTCCAACTTTCTTTTTGATAATCTTTTGATTTATCTCTTTCCATCGTTTTACTTTTAACCTATGCATGTCTTTTTATTTAAAGTGTGTTTCTTTTTTTTTAAGTTTAGTTATTTTGAGAGAGAGAGAATGGGCACACAAGTGGGGGAGGAACAGAGAGAGAGAATCTCAAGCAGCCTCCACACGCCAGCAAGGAGCCCAACACAAGGCTGAACCCGTGAGTGGTGAGATCATGACCTGAGCCGAAATCAAGGGTACAGTACCTAACCAACTGAGCCACCCAGGTATCCCTAAAGTGTGTTTCCTACAGATAACACATCATTGAGTCTTGGGTTTTCTTAATTGAACCTTATAATCTCTGTCTTTTAATTGGCTTGTTTAGGTCATTTATACGTAATCCAATTATTAGTCTGATTGGGTTTAAAAGAAAGAAAGAGAAAGGGGGAAAAAGGAAAGGACCCCAGGTTGGGAATCGAATCAGGAAACCAGAGTAAAGTCCTGACTCTGTACTTCTCAGCTCTTAACTTTAGGTAAATCTCATAAGCCCTCTGAGCCTTAGCTGACTCATACATGTTCTTAAGGATGAATAAGTTATTTGTAAACCACATGCTCTGAAATCATAAGGGATTAAAGGACTATCCAGTAACAGATATATAGATAGATAGGTATCTGTAAACCAGGATATGAGTGCCTCAAAGGCAGAACTAGATCTCATTTATTTCTGTATTTCTAGCATCTAGGCCCAGGCTTGGCGTGTAGACTGTTACCAAAAAGTGTTTGTTGAGTGAAAGAGGCAATAAAAGAATTAACTTTGAGTATGTGAATGAGTGACGGTAAAGGAAAGATAGGTGTCAGGGACAAGTTATTAAGGGGCCATGGCACTACTAAGAACTGGACCTACAATATTTAATTTATCTGTTAAATGGGAATACTTAAAAAATGTTTTTTAATGTTTATTTAGTTTTTGAGAGAGGGAGAGACAGTGTGAGCAAGGGAGGGGCAGAGAGAGAGGGAGACATAGAATCCGAAGCAGGCTCCAGGCTCTGAGCAGTCAGTAGAGAGCTCCATGTGGGACTTGAAGTCATGAACCATGAGATCATGACCTGAGCCAAAGTCAGATGCTCAACTGACTGAGCCACCCAGGTGCCTCTAAATGAGAATACTTTTAAGTAGCATGGAAGAATAATTTGCATGTGTATGTACTTGTTCTTACATATGCATTCATTCAGCAAGTGTTTATTAAGTGCCTACTGTGTGCCAGGCTTGGTTCTAAGTCCTGGATATATAACAATGTCTATTTTAGACATTTGCTTTTATTTACTTTTTATTTTTTATTTTTTTCTTAAATAGTTTATTGTCAAGTTGGTTTCCATATAACACCCAGTGCTCATCCCAATAAGTGGCCTCCCCCTAGACATTTGCTTTTAAAAGCCATCTTGCAATAATGGTCACCTTCAGTAAGTAAAAGGGCAGATTGACCCTTGATCCCTGATGCAAATGCAAACATATCACCATCAGTTATTGATTGGCTCTAATTTTTAAAATCTTCTCTTTAGGCAAAGAACATTTTCTAATTGCTTTTTCTTATTTTTAGCCATTAATATTTAGTTTGGCAGAAGAACACTTAATGACTTAAAAAAAGCAACAGATCAACTTAATATATATTAGCAATGGATAAAAAGATAACCATCTTGGTTATGCTAGATAACCAAGCAGATAGATGACAAGGAGCCATTCCTCTTTGTTTTTGGTTTTGTTTTTATTATTTTTTTTTAATAAATATTTTTAACATTTATTTTATTATAGAGCGACAGAACATGAGCATGAGAGGGGCGGAGACACAGAATCTGAAGTGGGCTCCAGGCTCCGAGCTGTCAGCACAGAGCCTGATGTGGGGCTCGAACTCACAGACTGCAGGATCATGCCCTGAGTTGAAGTCAGACACCCAACCAACGGAGCCACCTAGGCTCCCACGGAGCCATTCTTCTAATCTGATGATGTCACTGGAGAAAAGGTCAGTTGGAACCTGATGTCTGGCAGTTACAGGGAGCTGTGGCTAGGCAGGGTACTCAGGAACTGCCCTGGAGCCCTTAACCCCAAAGCAGCTAGTATCACGTGTCCAGACCTGTGTATCAGAGACACAGGACATCTTTGCAACTGACAGGGTGACTCAAAATGGAGAAAAATAGGCCCCCACAGTTGGTGACCCCTGCATCGGTCAAAGCTATCATCTCAAGGATTGAGGCTGCCCAGCTAACACGGACTCAGGAGGTAACACCTGAGATGAGGGAGTCACCCTTCTACTGGGACCTAATGTGGAGACTGAGAACTGATCCTAGATTGGGGCAAGATTCCAGCTCTGGGCCCTCAGGGTTCCTGATATCCTCAACAGGCTGTATTTACAAACAGATTAATTCAAAATATCCTTGACTTGACCTCTTGTAGGGCCAGCTGTAATCAAACCACCCTTCTGAGGCAGGGCTGGGCACAGGAAGGGACCAGCCCATAAGTAGGCCCTAGGATGGTCCTACCACTATATGTTAGGTCTTAGCAGGGCAGGAGGAGGGGCCCAGAGTTCATGATTGAGGTCTGTTCGGGGCAACCTGTCAGAATCCTTTAAGCTAAGCCCTAGAAGCTTGCAGGGAAATGGCCAAAGGCTGAAATCACCCTGCCTATGAGCCTCTAGTGCATTTTTTTAGTGGGAACCTCTGATCCTAAAGGTTTCTTAGGGTCTCATTTTTCCAGTGTATTGCCTCTGGATCCTTGTGAGATGTCCAGAAGTCCCTAGGAAATTTTGAAATTCTGAAGAAATTGTTTCCCCTGGATATTTAGTATTCTTTCCCTTCCTGACCTGGTCTTAATCATCAAAGTGACATTAGTAAGAGCTAACATTTATTTTATGTGCCAGGCATTGTCTTAAATGCTTTACAAATATTAGTTCATTTAATCTTTAGAAGAAACTCTGTGACATTGGTGTATAATCATCCCCACTTTACAAGGAAGAACATTAAGGTCCCAGTAGGTGAACTGACTTGTCTGAGATCACACTACCAGAGCCTGGTATCTGGCTTTAGAGTTCACACCCCTAAATACTACAATCTGCTGCCTCCCATATAGGATATTTCTTCCCAGCTCTCAGACATCTTGGACAACGTCAACTGTGTCATCAACAGCTTCCAGGAAGAATTAGGATATGATTTAAAAGAAAAGGTAAAATCTGACCAGATGGGGCAAAAGGGGAAGAACAGATTCATCTTGCTGGAGAAAATTGCCTCCTTCTCTGAAGATGCTAAGACTAAAGAGAAGCACTTATATGAAATTCTCCACTGGTTGGGTGACTGGGGTGAGTTTGCAGACTGGCTGCCTGAGAGCGAGCCACTTTCCCACTGACTTGGTCCCACACTGGCTCCTGACTCCTCCTTTCCCCACTGCAGGTCAGCTCTCGCTGGGAGGAGAATATGGGGCAGTGAGTGGGTTGCCAAGGGAGCCAAAGACACACTCCAGTGAGACATTCCCTTGCTCCTGTCACGGCAATCACCTCCACTCGCCAAAGGTGCAACATGTAATAGTCCAAAACCTAGTAGGTCGTGACATTAGCTACATGTGTGATGAAGCCTAAGTCACAGGTCCATTGTAACATCTCATTTATCAGGAGGGTTGAAACTAAATTAAAATTCATGCTAGCTATTTTATTTATTTTATTTAAAAATTTTCCATGTTTATTGAGATGTAATTGAAAAATAACATTGTGTAACTTTAGAGTGTACAATGTGATGATTTGATGCACGTTTATGTTATGAAATGATTATCACAATAAGGTTAGTTAACACATCTGTCACCTTACAAGTCACCCTTTTTTTTTTTCTTTCTGGTGAGAACATTTAAGATCTACTCTCTTAATAAGTTTCAAGTTACAATACAGTATTGTTAGTACAGTTACCACACTGTGTGTTAGATCCCCAGAACTTTTTCATTTTATAACTGAAACTTTGTACCCTTTGGCCAACAGCTCCCCATTTCCCCCACCCCCTAGCCCCTGGCAACCACTATATCCTCTGTTTCTGTGAACTCACCTTTCTGTGTATGTGTGTTCAACTTTTTAGGTTCACATGTAAGTGAGATCATACAGTGTTTGTTTTACTCTGTCTGACTTATTTTACTTGGCATAATACCCTCAAGGTCCATCCCCTTGATCACAAAGGGCAGGATTTCCTTCTTTGTTATGACTGACTAATATTTCATTGTATATATCACATTTTCTTTAACCATTCCTCCACTGACTGATAGCTTTTTCCACGTCTTGACTTTTGTGAATGATGCTTCAATGAACATGGGCATGCAGATATCTCTTGGAGTAGTGATTCCATTCCCTTTGGATATATACCCAGAAATGGGATTGCTGGATCATATCGTAATTGTATTTTTAATTTTTAGAAGAACCTTCATACTATTTTCCCAAATGGTTGTACCAATTTCTATTCCCACCAGAAGTGCACAAGGGTCCCCTTTTCTCCATGTTCTCACCAACACTTTTTATCTCTTGCCTTTTTTCATAATAGCCATCCTATAAGGTATGAGGTAGTATCTCATTGTGGTTTTAATTTGTGTTTCCCTAATGATTCCCTGGTCACCTTTTCATGAACCTGTTGGCCATTTGTATGTCTTCTTTAAAAAACAGATCCTCTTTTTTTCTTTTTTTGCACATAAATGTTTAATCACAGGGTTGAAAGGAATCGTAAATATAATCTGGCTCAACATCCTTAATATTACAAATGAGAAAATTAAAAATAACAATATAAGCGCATCCAAATTGGTGTCATTTTAAATTCATCATCTCTAATGTTAGTGTGCCCTCAGTATCTCTCAAGACATTTACTTTAATGTTTGTCTGGTGCTTTTGGTCCCTGCCTCCTGTTCTCACTCCCTTCAATGCCACTGACACTTGTCACTTTGACTAAACCTCCTTTCCAGCTTCAGGAGACACCACACCCTTGAGGCTAAAATTATTGGCTGTGGAGGATATGTGTCTGCCTTCACCATTTAGTAGATATGTAAACTCAGGCATATCATTTCATTTTTCTGTGCTGCTCTTTCCTCATCACTGGGGAGTTGGTGCCACCCCAACCAGGTCCACACTGACAGGTGTTTGGAGCAGTGCAGCAACCACATACACATTTATCAGCATAGTGAGGGAACACACATTTGCCTGCTTGCTTAAACTCGAGGGCAATGCTGAAATTTGCACCTGTACGTAGTTTTCTCCCTAAGTCGATAGGCTCTCTTATAACTGATTCTGTGCCATGTACATTTAAACCAGTTCAAAATGTGTCATAGCCAGTGCAGTAAATTTGATCAAAGGGATGTGGGTATGATTCTTGCACAGTCACTGAGTAGGTGCAATTAGACAGTTAAGTTGCTGTCACTTGTCAAGGGGCCACTTTCTGGAAGCAGTGTGCTTACATCAAAAGGGAAAGATCTCTGAGAACAGACCAACCTCCTTTTGTATTTATCATAGTTTGTGTGTCCTTTGCCCATTTCTTAATTGGATTATTTGTTTTGTTTTGTTTCATTTGCGATTGAGTTTTATCAACTTCTTAGTTTGGATATTAACTCCTTATCAGGTATACAGTTTGCAAATATTTTCTCTCATTCTGTAGATTGCCTTTTCATTTTGTTGATCCTTCTTTTACTGTGCAGAAACTTCTTAGTTTGATGTAGTACCATTGGTTCATGTTTGCTTCTGTTACCGTTGCTTTTGGTGTCATATCCACAAAATCATTGCCAAGACCAATGTCAAGAAGCTTTCTCCCTATATGTTTTTCTAAGAGTTTTATGGTTTCAGGTCTTACATTTAAGTCTTTAATCCATTTTGAGGTAATTTTTGTGAGTGGTGTGAGTGGTATTTCATTATTTTGCACGTGAATGTCCAGGTTCACCAACATCACTCTGAAGAGCTATCCTTTACCCACCATGTATTCTTGGCTCCCTTGTCAAATATTAGTTGTCCCTATATACATAGGTTTATTTCTGGGCTCTGTCTTTATGCCAATACTGTGTTATTTTGATTGCTATAGCTTTGTAATATAGTTTGAAATCAGGTAGTGTGATGCCTCCAGCTTCGTTCTTTATCTCAAGATTGCCTTGGCTATTTGGGGCCTTTTGTGGTTCTATATGAATTTTAGGATAATTTTTTCTGTTTCTGTGAAAAATGCCAGTGGGATCTTGATAGAGACTTCATTGAATCTATACATGGCTCTAAATGCTAGTAAGGACATTTTAAAACAATATTTATTCTTCCAGTCCATGAACATGGAATATCTTTCCATTTATATGTGTCTTCTTCTATTTTTTCCATCAATGTCTTATAGCTTCAGTATAGAGATCCTTCACCTCCCTGGTTAACTGTATTGCTAAGTATATTATTGTTTTTGATGCTGTTGTAAATGGAATTGTTTTCTTTCTTTTTCAGACAGTTTATTGTTAGTTTATAGAAATGCAGCTGATTTTTGTATGTTGATTTATATCCTGCAACTTTGCTGAATTTGTCTATTAACTCTAACAGTTTTTTGGTGGAGCATACCAGGTGTTCTATAGAAGAACCCATAGGTGATATTCAGAGTACTTAATGACCCTTACTGCATGGACACTGGGCCAAACAGCACTAGCACCAGCTGTAAACAACTGGCATAGCCATTTGAGTGTGGACCCGCTATATGCAGCCATGGACCAGGTGCTGCCCCCATTAACATCAGAGTTATGCCACCACGAGACCTTAGGCTGCTGTGACACAGTTGGGTAGATGCTGCAGTGTTAGAGTGAGATGGTATAGGGATGTGCCCCACCACCTTTACCCTGCCCTGCCTCCAAGGAGCTCCTAGTTCTATGGTACTTCAGCTGTCCCCAAGAACTAAGCAGGGCTTTTCACTCCAGTTCATTAATTTACTTGTCCAGATACTAAACTAGGCAGTGGAGATAGAGCAAAACAAGGCAGATACATCCCTAGTCTTATAGTTAAACGACAATAGTGTTTAATGTCTATTGCATATTTTCTACACAGCAGGCCTCATGTTAATCATTTCACATGCATTATCTCATCTAATCCCCACCTAACCCTTTTACAGGCACTGATGCTGAGGCTCAGAGAAATAAGTGACTTACCCAACATCACACAGCAATTAAGAGGTGTAACTAATCCAACCTCAAAGATTCCGGCTGTAACCCCTGTGCTATAGGACTCCTTGGCACCCCCTAGAGGACAGATTGCCCTCAGCCTGCATCTCCCACTCCCTCTCTAGGTGACAGTCTGACCTATGAGCTCAGGAACAGGAAGAGTAAGGAGGAAGAGGAAGCCCTGGATGAATGGATCGAGGTGATGGAGAAGGTATTACCTCTCTCTCTCATTGCCACCAAAGGAGGCATCGAGTCTGTCATTTCCCTTTGTTCTACTCTCATTGAAGGACAAAAGAAAAGGACACAAAGTAAGTTCCAGGAGCACCTGGGAGGGAGGTTGGGTGGGGTAGATGCCATCTCAGGGAAAAAAGTCACATATGGGCACCTGCGGGGTCTTTCTAACTCTCCTTCATAACAAAAGCTTATCTGAAATGGAGAGGCCGTAGTGAGGGGTTGGGGTGTTGAACCCAAGCCGAACACTGAACAGTTCTGAGCAGTCCCTCAGGGCTGGAGGAAGGGGTAATGTGGAGACAGGTCCATGTTGGTTCTTCCTGGAGCTGCAGCCTCATGCAGGTCCTGGGGATCAAAACTAGTAGGCCAAAAAGGCTGGAGTTTGTAGCTAGAGCCCAAAGAACATCCTTTCCTTACTCCAAATCCAGCTGTAGAGCCAAGAAGTCTGGCGAGACTTAGCCAGAGGCCCTTCCAGAACCTTCTCAATTGTGGCTGCTCCAGAAATGGTCAGTCAACAACATAGCCCAACCTTGAAATTTTATTCCTATCAGCAGTAGAAGTAACCTGAGATTATCCAACTCCTCCTACATTTTGTAGATGGAAACATTAAATCTCAGAGACGAGAAACACACACACACACAACAAAGCAAAAAAACTATAGCAAAACCCCATGCTTAGGTTTTCTGGCTCCTTAATCTTACTCAAGAGCATGGGCTTCACAGTCAGAATAACCTGAGGTTAAATCCCATGTGCCGATTTCTGACTGTGTGACTTTGGACAAGTTACTTGATCTTTCTGAACCTCACTTTCCTCTTACACAAAATGAGGAGCACCCGCCCACTTGCAGGGTTCCACTGGGTGTAAGGCACCTGGCACCATGCTTAGAACATACTCAGGGCTTAATAAACAATAGGTCACATTAGTATTTTACCATTGATTCTCAAGGCCAAGATTGATAGTTGGGGGAGGGAGGAAGCAGGGAAAGGTGGATAAGGAGATAATTTTCCCTTCAATCCTTACCATGTTATATCTTAAAATATAATTATTTGTATATATTTTCCTGCTAGATTATAAACTCCTGGAGGGCAAAGGCTGTATTTTTTTTCATTTCTTTTTAGGGATTTAAGCACCTGGGACTGTGCTTGCCACTAAACATGCATAATCTAGTGAAATTCTATGAGTAGATCCTTTTGTTGGTTATCCCCATTTTTTAGAAACAGAGAAGTTTCCACTGAGAAGTTAAGAAACTTGCCTAAAGCAAGTGGTAAGGATAGGACTCAGGTCCAAGTTACCTGATTCCAGAATTCAGGCTCTGAACCATATGGCCTCTCTGACAATATTAGCTAAATGCTAGCTTGACTTCAATGCCATTCAATTTCCATATCCCTTTAGCTCCTCATCCAAAGTTAGCCAGTGTTTTTTCTGTTAGTGATGTTCATTGAATGGACAAATGAATGGATGGTCCAAGATAATCACTCCAGCAGCCCTACATATGGTAGATCAAGGGGATACAACTGTAACCATGATCCAGCCCTGAGGAGCTGAGGTCTATGGCCAGGTTTGAACGCAGTGCACAGGTCTGTGTTTATGTGTATCTTCCTGGGGAGAAGGTCCCCTGCTGTCATCAAAGTACCGAAGGAGTTCATGACCCCCAAAATTGGAAATAACATTAGTCATTAAAAACCCAACATGTGAACAGTTGCAGAACCATGTAATAAATTCTCTACAGAGTCCAGTGGTAACAGGAAAGGGAAACAAAGCTTCTCAGGTGACCCGGAGTCTGAGTGCCAGGTAGGTTTCCAGAGCTTGGATAGTTGACAATAGGATAGTAGCCAAACATGGATATTGAGTCCGGGAAGTAGCATGATTAGAAAAGAGACTTACTCCAGGGAAATACATGAGATCAGAAGTACACTGAATTGAATTGAACTGAATTGAATAGTTTCAGGCCCCAGGGGCCTGCAGATGCTATGGAGCTGGCTGGCCCTGACAGGTAAACTCTGGGCAAGCTCTGAGACTTGCAGATATCTCTCCTGACCACATCTCCCCTGGCCTCACCTATTGCCTCAGCTCCTTATCCTAGCCAAAGGCATAAGATAGTTGGATGAGAATCTGGCCAGGCAGGGTGTACAGAATCAGTATAACCCTTGGGGCTTATGAGAGCTTGTTGCCTTTGTTCTTTCTCTCTTCTAGTATCCAAACATACCTTCTGGCAGGGCTGGTGGGAACAGAGACCCCCAAAATCTGCATCCTATCCTCAGCCATTGAGCCCAGAACAGATGCTCCAAGACAATCATGCTACCTGCACGAAGGTCTCTGAGGTGAAGTCCATGCTGCAGGAGCTCCTGGATTCCACCATGTTCAATCAGGGGGAAGTCAGTGCCATCAGGTATATGTCTGCCATGGTAGAGAACCTCAACAAGGCCTTGACCCTCCAGCACAAGGAGAACAGAAGCCTGGAGACCAAATACAGGAACCTGAAAATAGAGATGACCAAAGAACTCAGCAGCCAGAGACTATACTTCCAGAATTCCCTCCAAGTTCTCCGGAGCAAGAGGGATGCCCTACTAAACCAAGTAGAAATTCTAGGAGGAAAATACCATGACCTTCTCCTGATAAAGCATGCCTTAGAGTTCCAGCTAAGGAAGGCTCAATCTGCTAGAGATCCAACAGAAGAACCGACCAAGATCTTGACTGACTCCCTGGGGCCCCCCGAGAAAGACACCCTCTCAAAGAAAGAAACAGTTATCAAGGAAACCCAACAGGAACCCAAGAAGGAGCAGTTGTTTTCACCACTCTCCTCAGGTCCCATGGCCATAGCCTGGGACAGTGATGTCAGACTTTCAGCATCTCAGCCACTTTCCACCATGACCATGCATTCGAGGATTGCAGATGTGTACAGCACCAAGGACACTGAACATCTTCAGCCCATGTTGCTGTCCTCGGTGGATCACAAGTCTCCTAAGAAATGGGAAAGACCAGTGGCAGAAAGCCCAGTCCACCAAGTCAGAGACCAAAAGGATGTCCAGGAAGCAGCCCAAGAGAAGGAAGGACTCCAAATTAAGTCCCATATGAGGATGCAGCTGTCCCCAGAGAGCTCCAGGAAGGTGGCCTTGGAGAGCAAGGCAGAGCACTGGGAAGAGGAGATCAGCTGGGAGAGGCAGAGGCAGCAGTGGCTGGAGGAACAGGAGATGTGGCTGCAGCGGCAGAAGAAGTGGGCCCTGCTAGAGCAGGAGCACCAGGAGAAGCTGCAGCAGTGGGCGGTGGAGGAGGCAGCGAGGGAGCAGTGGCGGAGGTCGGGCCAGCAGGAAAAGGAGAAAGCAGGCCCATGCAGGGAGCCAGAGCCACCAGGAGAGGGTACAGATAGGATGCTCTTCGTAACCACCAGGCAGTGGAGGGACTTGGAGAAGGCATCGCTGGTGCCTCCCCCAAGCCGGGCCCAGTCTGCTCACCAAGGCAGGAGGCCACACTTTCCCAAGTCCCCTAATCCCCAGCAGCCTGCCTCCAGAAACCAGAGGAACACGAGTTCAGCCAAATCTACCCAGAAACTACGGACCTGCCAGAGTCCCATGAAGCCCAAGAAATCGGCTTCTTTTCCTGTCACGTGGACATCCATCCAAAAGGTGTCCCGGCCTCCTTTGTCTATCTCCTCAGTGACTCTCAAGGGGAAAATATACCACATGGACGTGGAGGCGCAGAGGAAGAATCTGCAGCTCCTGAGCGAGGAGGCTGACCTGCGGCTGCCCCACTACCTACGCACCAAGGCGCTGGAGCTCATCACCACCACCATGGAGCTGAACGTGCTTCGGCTGCAGTGTCTGTGCCATAAATACATCCTCTACAGACGCTTCCAAAGCCTCCGGTAGGTTCTCCCTGACACCCACGCCAACTGCAGTGTGTGGGCAGAGACAACCCAAAGGGAGTGGAGGAGCGCACAGCAAATGGGGGTGGAGAGAGTCACCCCAGACCTGGACACGGTCCCTTGAGGGAGGTGCTGGCAAAGGATGTCTGACCTTGGAGACTTGGGTGACCCTGGAGGTGTGGGAGGTCGGGCACTTACACATACACATTGCTCTTTCCGTAGTGGGTTTTTCCTCTAAGACCACTTCCTTATTTCTTCCTATCGCCCTGTCCCTAATACACTTGATATGTTCCCCTGCTGACCTTATTCTTTCTTTCTGTTTCCAGCTGGTCCCCAAAGCTCCTCACCTGCCACCACCTCCCCCCTCTCTGCTCCCTGCTTTCCTGACTCTCAGCAACCTCCGTTTCCCTCCTTGCTGTCAGGAATCACAAACACGGGGTAATGGCTGGTTAAGGGACTTGGGGAGCAGACCCTTTTACCCACTAACTCCCTTCCCTCATTTCCCAGACAGGAAGTGATCAACCACTTACAAGTCATGCGAGAAACTGGGACAACCTGCAAGACCCAGAACCTGCACATCTACCTGGAAAACATTGACCACATGCAGAGCCTCTGGCTGCAGGCCTGGACGGACAAGCAGAAGGACCTTGGGGAGAAGCGCCGAGCGTGCCTGAGCAGCATGGTGACCATGTTCCCCAAGGTGGGCCTCCCTCATCAGGGGTCAGCCCAGCCGGAAGGGATGTGAGCCGGTGGGGCATGAATGGGACAGGGTTGTGGACGGGAAATAAGAGAGCAGATTAGAGACTCTGAGCCAGGAAGAGGCAAAGCCTGCAGGTCCTAAGTGTAAGGAAGGGCAGCTTTCTGATTTCCGTATATGAGGAAAGTAGGAGAGATAGGGGCTCTCAAAAAGAGCCATAGAACAAAGACTCTTCTGGAGAGAGGAGGCAGCTGGACCCTGTAGTCCCAACTTTATGCTCAAGTCCTCCCTCCCCCATGGAACCCTCTGCCCTGTTCCTGTGTGTTCTGGTTCTTCTACTGACTTGGTCACAACTGTCCTTTTTACCCACATGCTGGGGTCTCATTTTGTCTCTCTCTGTCGACGGTTCCCTTGCTTTCTAGATGCCAGGTCTCCTCCAGTCACTTCCTGACCAAGGTTCCTGCCAGGTAAAATCTGAGACCCTGGTTGTCTGAAACCGTCTTTATGTAGTACCTTCACTTTTTTTTTTTTTAATGTTTATTTTTTTATTTTTGAGAGAGAGGGAGAGGGGGAGAGAGAGAGAATGAGTGGGGAAGGGTCAGAAAGAGATGGAGACACAGAATCTGAAGCAGGCTCCAGGCTCTGGGCTGTCAGCACAGAGCTGGACGCGGGGCTCGAACCCACAAACCACGGGATCATGACCTGAGCTGAAGTCAGCTGCTTAACCGACTGAGCCACCCAGGCACCCCTAGTACCTTCACTCTTAATTGACAGTTGGCCTGGATATGGAAGTCTAGGTTAGAATGCATTTTCCCTCTCAATTTTGGCAGCACTTCTCATTGCCTTCTAGGTTTTGGTGTTGCTATTGACAGTACAAAGTCACTCTGAGGCCTGATCTGTGGATGTGTATTGTTTTTACTCTCTGAAGGCTAGATTCAGTTTCCCCTGCTAGCAGGGTCAGAGAAGTAGCAAGTGTTGACATGGGCTAGCTGATCTCCCAGGGAAATTAGAAAATCACAGCATTGGCTCAGAACCCACGAGGAATCCCCGCTGACTATGGGGGAAGCTGTATGCTGAGGGACTTAGTGTAGGCACCTGTGTCAGGCAATTGGAGGAGCCTTGGCCATGGGACCATCTTCCAACTCCGTTTCCTATCACTTTATACTAGTCTCAATCATCTCCTGTAGGTATCTTGACTTGTTAAATTGTAGGTATCTTGTTAACAAGGGACCATATGTCAGTTCTTTGGGTGGTTAGAAGGGTTTCCCCAGCTCCTTATCCAGTGCCAGGGCAGAGACTGGATGCAAAAATACCCAGAGCATTCTAGGCACAATGTTGTGAACCCTGAGTTCTCTCTCCAGGTCCAGCTTCTCTGGCTTCCTTTAGATTTTTTCCTGCTGTTTTGCTTATTGTCCAGATTCTCCACAACAAAGAAGAAAACAGGAACTAACCTAGCAAATAATAATTCAAGAAATTTTTAGGAAATTTGACACTTGGGCGGTCCCAGGGCTCTCTGATTGGAGGGATTCCCTGGACCTTACATTCTCTTCTTAGCCCTGAATAGGGCTATGCCTCCTTCTGCTCTAAACAAGGGATAAATTCCTGTCTCCTTGATGCCTCTCTGCTGGTTCCCCTAGCTCCAGTTGGAATGGAACGTTCATCTGCACACCCCTGTGGTCACCTTCACAAAGCCAAGGAAAAACAAGCCACCCACATCCTTTCTCCGGCACATGCACTCTTACGGCCCCTCCAGCAGGCAGCCTCCTGGGCACTTTACATGCAAACACTGGGAATGTGAGCCCCTGCGCATGGCCCGGTAGGTGCAGGGAAGCTGGTAGGCAGCCAGTTGGACAGGTGGGGAGATGGACCAAGCTGGGGTGGCCAGACTGGGGAGACTGGGAGCTTGGTGAAGGCACAGACAGGCAGAGCTCACCTCATGAGTTGTTAGATGCCTGTCTTCTCCGCCCTGCTCAGCTCTGGCCATTGGCCCAGATGGGTGGGCTCAGGAGCCATCCTGATCCAAATTGGTTTCAAATTGTAACTGAAAGACTCTGAGGACCCACATCTGAGAATCTACAACCATTTCTTCCCTGAGCATTGTTGGTCCAGCACCTGCCATTGGTCTGTCCATATAAACAAGCGTGATCCTCCCCACCATACGCCCCCCTCCCCAGGCTCAGAAAGAGTTACCATGAGCCTCTGGGCAGTCAAGAAGACCCACATTCTCACCTAGTATGGCCCAGTGCAGCACAGCCCGGGACATGTGCCTAGAAGGACAGAGGCTATCCCAGAGCCCCTTCAGCAGCTCCTCAGCCAGAGGAGCCCCAGGGAGGTGAAGCTTAGAGTTAAGCAGAATAGAGGTGACAGGATGGTGGTGACAACTATTTGGGAGGGAAAGAAAACAAGGCCTGACATCTTGGGCCTTATGGCCTTGGAGAGCTTGTTTTTTGATTTCCCTCTGTATGTCTAACTCTTTGTCTCTTTCTACACTTTCAACCTCTACCTCCCAGCCAACAGGATAACCAGATAGAAGCCATGTGGAAGACTGATGTGGCCTCCTCCAGTCACCCAATAGAAAAGAAGACTCCCCCCTGCCTGTCCTGGGACCAGCTAGGGGGGTACCCAGACATGCCCCGGCTATTGACCTTGGATGTGCATTCTTCCTACCACAAAAGCTTGAGGTCTCTCAAAGCCCGGTAAGGTGCAAGGTTGGATGGTTAATCTGGATTTGGGGAAACCTTCCCATCAAGGTCAGGGGCCAGAGTACACACTGACTCTGTCCAACCACCCAAGAGATCTCTTTCCAGACATTCATAACAACCTCATTTATTATACTACCTCAGACAGAGAGAGGCTTACCTGCCTCATCAGCCATCAGCTTGGGTCCCCATGCCACCATTCTGTTTCCCTCAGAGAACTTTATTAGTGTCTCAGAAGACCACTACACAAGTCTTGACTTCCCAACTTCAAGTTGTTTCTTGAGCTGCACATGAGTTGCTCAGGAGGTGAATCTTGCGCTAGGCCTGGGGGTTTTTCCTCAGAGAGCCAGGTACAGGAATGGAGAGATGGAGACCAAGAATCATGTGACGAACCTGAGACTCAGGCCTGGGCCTGTCTTTGGCATTCCCATTTCTTTACTGCCTTGGAGAATAGTTCACAGGAAGAGCAGCTGAGAGGAAGAGGCAGGATTCAGTGGGTCAACAAGAAGCTTTTCTAGTTAAGAAGGTTCAACTCTCCTTTGCCTCTTCTGGCTTGAAGATATCACTGTTGAAGACTTAAGTCTCTTTCAAGGAGCCTTTTTAGATTTTTTCAGCAATTCCCGCTGCCTCTTATGGCCCTAGCCCTGCCCCAATTAAAGATCTTTGATAGGGAGAGGGCACTGGCACCTGCCCATCTAGATCTAACCAGAACCAAGGCTGTAAGATGCTGGTGCTGCATCCTAGGTGAGATATGGTGACATGGTAGCACCAAAGAAGGCTGGTCCTTGGCTCTACTTCTGCTCTGAAGTGGGCCTGAGGGTCCCAGCTAGTATGGAGATACCTGGTTTCAGTTCCTGGAGAATTGCTAAGAGGTGTGTATGTGTGTATGTGTGTGGTGTTGAGTTGAATAAAGCAAACAAAATTGATTGAGAGTAACCAAAACAACACTACGGCAGAACTCAGTAACCCAGAGGTCAGCTGGGGCCTCGCCCTGCTAAGATTTGGCTAAACTTGCCCAAGGTCCCCTATAGTAGAGTCTCTCGTCCCCAAGCTCCTTCTCTCTTTGCATCCTGCCAGGGCCTAGGCTTTGCTTGGCATCTGTTTGAAGCTGAGGCTCCAACCCCTTTGTTCTTCCCATGCACATAATATGTGTACATAAATATCAAGAATACACACTCCACTTGACCTCAAGTCTTTCATGTTTTAGTAACTTTTTGAAAATTTAGGGGAATGTTGGGGAAAAGGGATTCAGAATGAACAGCACCAAACAACAGCCTTTCTTCCCCTCTTTCTCTGGCATAACATGCAAAACTCAAAAACTCCTTCCTGTCTCATGCAGAGCTGTTCCACCCACACCCAGGCCTCCACTGGGATCTCAGCTTCAGGCTTAAGCACTTATCAAAATATTATTCCCAGCAAAGACAGCTTCCCCTCTCCAGGGGAATTTAGGTGAATATAATTCCCTCCCCCCCACCCCCCGCCCTTTTTTTTTTTTTTTAACTCCATACAAGTTCATTCAGTGTATCACATGATCAGGTGTAGAGGCAAAGCTGTGCTGCTTCTGTCTTTTTGATCCTCATCTCAGGTTGGCACCACCTACCTGCATGTCAGGCTGGTCCTGGACAGTTCGGTGTGGCGGCTCCCGTTATCATAAATGTGGGAATCTGCCACTCTCTAATGAAAGTTCTCTGCCACTGCTTGGGCCCCTGCTGCCTTGGGGATGGTGGGGATGGCGGCCATGCTGCTTTCTTTGTGAGTGCTCTGTGTGTGTGGCCTCTGGAGACACACTCTGCTTCCACTTCCAGAGTGTACCTTCTCTTTGACTGCCTGCCCCTGACTCACCACAGATGCTCACATCTACCTGCTGTGTACTTCCAGGTCATTCACTTCTTTGTGATCCTTGTGATCCTGCCAATCTCACCAGCAACCCTGGCCCAGGTCATGCCACATCTGGTTTCATAACTAAGACCAACTATCCACTGCCTGCCCATTCTCCTGCCTGGAATGGACAGCCTGTCTCACCCACAGGCCTCCAGGGTGGCCTCTCAGAATGTGGGGAAGGCCTATTCATCTTCTCTCTATGGTTTGGGACACTAGAGAGGCCATGTCCCTCAAAAGCCAGCAGACCCCCTTCTCCAAGAGCTTTCTCTGCTTTGTCTTATAAGCGTCTCTCCTGGGGTCTGTCTGATAGGTAAGACAGCTGTATGCCTGCATATATCAAACACTGTCTGCAGTTGGAGAAGGATCTGAACCCTGACTCTAACTGCCCTGCCCTCGGTTGCTTATGGCCTATTCCTGCACAGCTAACATACACGGTGGTTCACACGCATGGCCAAGGGGCAGCGAGCACAGACTAGCACACATCTCCAACGTGCTTCAGACAGAGGAGAGGGCTTATAACTTGGTTACTGGGAGGGAGATTAGACGGGAGTAGAGAGGAGGGGACATGGATAGGAAGGAGCAGGGAAGAATGAGAGAGAAGAGGAAGTTTTCTACGATGTGAGATAAGAGGCAGGTCACAAGAGGAGAAGCAGAGCCTCTAGGATGTGGCAGGAAGGTTACGCAGTTCCACATCCAGGTCTTCCAGAGCCGACTAGGGAAGCTCTAGGGTGGGCCGGGTGGGCACCCACATCCTGGGGCCTTGTCCTAGCTGCTCTCCAACCCATAATTGAATTAACTCTTTCAGTGTCTTGGCGACCGAAAGAAACGAATTCCAGGAAGCCCCAGATGCATCAGCTGAGCTGGTTTGTAAAAAGTCAAATGAGTCCTCCCCTGGAATCCTAAAAGCCAGAAGGATCGAGACAATCTCAGTCCCCACTCCATCCCTTAGTGATTCTCAAACTTCAGGGTGACTGAAAATCATATGGTAACTTGTCTCAAATGCAGGTTCCCAGCTGGTGTTTTTAAATCAGCATCCTGGGCATTGCTAAATAGTCCTAGAACTTTGAGAAACACCACTTCCCTCCTTCAGTTCCCAAACTGTACATTTTTAATAAAATAGAGGTGTGTTTCTTTTTAAAGCTTTTTGTATTGTTGCTGAAACCCACATATCCTGAACTCATTTTTGGAACCAGGTCTATGACCATCTGGCCTCTGACCTTGATGCCAACCAGGGAGGTTTCCCCAAGTGTCATCTCTGCTGGCCTTTGGGAGCCAGCAAGCCGAGTGGCCACAATTAGTGCCTGGCATACAGTATGCACCAGTAACTTTTCAATTCATCAGAGACATGGATAAATAAGTAACTGATGTGCCAATGATTAGCAGGAAAGCAGGATTAGCAGGAAAGTTCAGAAGATAAGAACAGAAGGAGATCTCAAGTACCAGTCAGAGCCAGGTGTCGCTGGGTGGGAGGCCAAGGCAGATACGTCTCTGAGGAGTGAGGACAAAGGTGGAAAAAATGAAGCCACAGAGGTCCCACACCTAGATGGTGTGGGCTGAGGAGGCCATCTCTGGCAGCCGTCTTCAATTCAATTACAACACTGCTTTTGTGAGTTCATTCAGCTAATGAGCACCACAGTGCACCCCACTCTCCCCTAGCACACAGCCGTCTGCCTCATCTCCCACTTGACCTTCACTCTCCCTGTTTCCTCCAAGGCTCCAGCCGCACCTGGCCTAGGGACATTGGCTAGGAAATGACCCTGTCCTCAGAGAACCTGCAACCGAGTGATTCTGTTTATCAGGAACAGTGCTCATCCTTGCTTCCATCCAAGGTGAAGACTGGAAAGAAGAGGAAGATGTGGGATATGAAAAGCTGGCCTTTGGATGATGTGAGAGTAGAAATGACTTCTGAACTACTATGGCTTAACATATGGCAAGGATGCCTCGTTGGCGAGGAAGGGGAAAGGCATTCCTGCTGTAGGTCTTACACAGGACAACTGCGGCAGCCGAGAGCCACTCCTGGCCTTTCAGGTCTCAAGCTTATTCTTTCTTTGGAGGCCTCACCCCAGTTGTATCCCACATGTTAAAATGCCCTCACACTAAATGTAATGCTTTAAATAATCTGAAAGGATTTATGTAACTCTGCTTCAGAAATAACTGGCCATGAGTTTTTTTTTTAACGTGTCTTTGACTATGACTTCTCAACAGTCATCATGCGTAGGGGGTGCCTGGGTGGCTCAGTCAGTTAAGTGTCCAACTCTTGATTTCAGCTCTTGATCTCACGGTTTGTGAGATCGAGTCCTGCGTTGGGCTGAATGCTGACAAAGCGGGGCCTGCTTGGGATTCTCTCTCTCTCAAGGTAAATAAATAAACATTTATAAAACATCATCATGCATAGAGATAAAATCTAACAGTTTTATAAATGTAATGAAAATATTTTAATATTAAATTTGGCAGCATAATGAAACTGACAATTTTACATTTTGTAAACAACTACATATAATTTTCTTACATTTTTCTTTTTTTTTTATGTTTTATTTCTGAGAGAAAGAGACAGCGTGAGCAGGGGAGGGTCAGAGAAAGAGGGAGACACAATCTGAAGCAGGCTCTAGGCTCTGAGCTAGCTGTCAGCACAGAGCCCAATGCAGGGCTCGAACCCATGAACCGTGAGATCATGACCTGAGCCGAAGTTGAACGCTTAACTGACTGAGCCACCCAGGCACCCCTAATTTTTTTACATTTTTCTATTTTGATGACAATGATGTTTTAAAGGTTTTATACATTTTCACAGGCTCTTGGCACTATGCTTAAGAGGCCTAGTGGCTATACCTGCTCTGGTGATGAAGGATGTTGACTTTCTGGACATCATCTAGCAAGCTCTCTGGCAAGCAAGCAAAGTGTCTGACTGTTTCTTCTGCTTTGTCAATGGTTTCATCCCCTTGAGGACAAAGAGGGCCTGGATTATTCCAGCCTGTGAAGCCAAGAGTTTTGGACACCAAGGAGGTATATTTCTATCTATGTGTCTTTATTATGATAATGATATCACAAACCATGAGATCATGACCTGAGCTGAAATCAAGAGTCGGGCACAACTGACTGAGCCACCCAAGTGCCTCCTATGCATGATGATTGTTGGGAAGTCATACTCAAAGAGACATTAAAAAAAAAAAAAACCTCATGGCCAGTTATTTCCAAAGCAGAGTTACATAAATCCTTTCAAATTATTTAAAACACTATATATGGTAGTTTTCTAGGGATGAGTTTTTTGATACTAACCTCTTTTTTTTTTCTGAGCAAAGTTGGTGTACTTAGTCAAATAAGATATTGCCTCCACCCCATAAAAATCTCCAAGAAGCCAGGCATGGGAAGGAATACTTCTTGGCATATTTCTTCAAGTCAGATTTAGGATGGACCATAGCTCTGCTTGCATGGCCCATAACCTCAAGGACCTCCAAGATGATGAAGCAACACTGATGTGGAGAAGGGGACATAAGGAGAGGGTCTACATTAAGCCCTAAGTGTGACCTTCAGGGAGGTGTGGCTAAAGTGAAAAGGACAAAAACCTTTTGAAGACATCCCAGCCAAAGAACTAGGGAAGGGAAAGCCACATAGGAGCTTGTCTTCCATGTACAGGGGAGGCCAACTTGGAAAGTCAGAAAAAGGATGAGCATGACTCCCCAAATACATATATACATACATACATACATACATACATACATACATACATACGTACATACATACAAAAGAGCATGGCTGACATGTAACTATTAACTGAACTGAGGACTTTGAAATAGTTATATTTACTATAAAGAATCTAGTCTACTGGAAAAGGTGGACAACACGTAACAGTTGGAATTTGAGCAAAGAAGAAATTGTAAAAATGAAATGAAAAATGAAAATGCTAGAAGTGAAAACCTTAATATCAGAGATGAGGAATTCCTTCAACAGGTTATTTATCAATAAACTGGACAAAAGCAGAAGGAAAATAATCTGTGAACTTGGAGCTAGATCAATAAAAATGAACCAACCTGTATCACAAAAAGTAAAAGCAAACAGTTATGCAAACCCGAAACTAAGCACCAGTACATAGGGGACAATAACAAATGATCTAACATGCATATAATGGAAGCCTTAGAAGAAGAGGGGAGACAGAATGGGGCAGAAGAAATATTTGAAAAGATAATCACTCAGAATCTCCCAAATTCACAAAAAACAACACACCACAGATCCAAGAAGCTCAGAGAACCCCAAACAGGATAAATAAGAAGAAAAACATACCTAAGCATATCATAGTCCAACTGTTGAAACCAAAGATAAGAGAACATCCTGAAAGTAGCTGGAAAGAAGAAAAAATTACATAGAGAAGCAAGAAGACAGTCTTCTTAGAAACTCAGCAGGGTGCTTGGGTGGCCCATTCAGTTAGGCATCTGACTCTTGGTTTTGGCTCGGGTCATGGTCTCGCAATTCATAGATTTGAGCCCTGAATCAGGCTCTCCACTGACAGTGTAGAGCCTGCTTGGAATTCTCTCTCCCTCTCTCTCTTCCCCTCCCACGTTCTCGCTCTCTCTCTGTCTCTCTCTCTCTCTCAAAATAAGTAAACTTAAGAAACTCAACCAGATCGTTCCTGAGGCCCAGGTCTATCCCCGCCTTATAGGTCCACAAGACAACCTGGTAGCATTCCAGGATGTTCCCTCAACTGGGAGACTGATATGAGCTTGAGCAGATTTCTGTTACTGCAAAAACAAGTGGGCTGCAACTGAGCAGTGGCCCAGTTGAGCAGCATCCTGCAGGGCACTCACTCTCCAGTTCACCACCTGTAGCCCCACCACCACCACCCAATGCCACACCAAGGCCCTCCTCTCTCTACACACATCCCACCCTGAGCTGGCTGTGGCCACATCACCCTTCAAATACTATTTATTGGCTGTGAGTTGGAAGGAGGCAGAGTAGGTAGAGGCTAGACATACTAGTTGACTGGCCTCGAGGCCCATCCAGGTAGGCCCTGGGATCCAAATGTTGCTCCAAAGCCTTTACCCAGACATGACCAACCTGGAACAACCAAAGCCTGAGTCCAGTTGGGACACCCGTCAGGACTCTGCTGAATGGATGGTCATTGCCATTGGTGGCAAAGTCTGTGGGAAGCAGACTCTGCCATAATTCAGAGTCGTCACGGGGTCAAGAAGATTCAGGTTTCCTCCCCCACAACCCATGTTCAGAGAGTCCCTGTTTTGGTTTCTGTGGCCTCACTTTCCAGAAGAGAGTTCCTTTGCTGCAGGAGCCACAAGGAGGCAGCAAAGAGCTTGTTTCAGGGCCTCAGCTGGCGTGGAGAGTCAGAGGGCTGGAATTTAAAATCTGGGCACCGCTGAAATATGGACACAACTGAAGCTGGTGGGCTTCCCCTGAGACGGTGCTTGGCCGCGTGTGGAAAGCAAGTATGGCAAAGGGAGGGGAAAGAGACGGGGGGGGGATTCTTGACTCATCCTCGGAAATCAGTCTTGCAGACAATTCCTGGTAGCCAGGGTCCTCTCTCCCTCAGTCAGGGCCACTTCCTCCTCCCCTTCCTTGACCACCCCAGCAGGGGCCTCAGCTCTGCAATTCAGAGTGCTGTCCTTGCAAATGATTCTTCAGGCAACTGGCTTTTAGGAACTCTGCCAGGAGGCCCTTCTTGAGACTTCCTCAAACATGCATTATGTCCTCATTCATTCATTCATTCATTCATTCAACAAATATCTATTGGGCACCTAATACTGGGTATGGTTCTAGGCATTAGGGATAAGGTACTGAAGAAAATAGACTTTTTAAAGTGCTTTTATGGAGCTTACACTCTCTTGGAGGAAAACAGACAAGAAAATGAAAATAAAATACACCAAATGTTAGATGGTAAAAGATGCCATGGAGAAACACAAATTTCAGAAGAGGGTAAGGTACCAGAATATAGGGGATACAATTTAAAATAGGTCAAGTAAGCAGCACCTGGGTGGCTCAGTCAGTTGAGCAACCAACTCTTGATTTCAGCTCAGGTCATGGTTTGAGGGTTTCATGAGCTTGAGCCCTGTGTCAGGCTCTACACTGACAGTATGGCGCCTGCTTGGGATTCTCTATCTGTCTCCCTCTCCCTCTCTCTCTACCCCTTCCCAACTCGTGCTATCTCTGTCTCTCTCAAAAAATAAACTTAAAAAAAAATAGAATAAGTCACATCAGTCCTCACTGAGGTGACATTTGAGCAGTCTTGAGGAGGTGAGAAGTGCGTCATGGAGTAAGAGCCTGCCGTGCAAGGGAACAGCTGAGGTAGGAGCATGCCTGGTAAACTCAAGAAGCAGCAAGTCTCCAGTGTGGCTGGCACCTGGTGAGTGAGTGGGAGAAGAGAAGGAGTGATGAGGGAGAGGTGACCTGGGGACAGATCAGTGCCTTCCAGGCCACAGTAAGGACTTCTCCTTCACTCCTATTGAATAGGAACCATGTTTATTTATTTATTTTTTAAATATTTTTATTTATTTCTAGGATAGAGAGAGACAGCGTGAACAGGGGAGGGTCAGAGAGAGAGGGAGACACAGACTCTGAAACGGCCTCCAGGCTCTGAGCTGGCAGTCAGCACAGAGCCCGACGCGGGGCTCGAACCCACAAACCGCGAGATCATGACCTAAGCGAAAGCTGGACGCTTAACCGACTAAGCCACCCAGGCGCCCCTGAACCATGTTTATTTTGAATGAAAATGGGAACCATTGCAGAATTTTGAGAAAAAATGTGGGACATAATCTGAGCGACACTTCAAGAGCATTGTTCTGATACACCTGAAACTAATGTAACATTGTGTGTCAACTGTACTTCAATTAAAAAAAACAAACCGGAGGGGCACCTGGGTGACCCCGTTGGTTAAGTATCGGACTTCAGGTCGTGACCTTGAGGTTCGTGAGTTTGAGCCCTGAATCGAGCTCTCTGCTGTCAGCATGGAGCCCGCTTGGGATCTCCCATCCACCCCCTCCCCCCCCATCCCAGGCCGTCTGCCCCACCCTGTTTGTGCTTTCTCTCTCTCAAAAATGAGCTTTTCAAAAAACTGGAAAAAAGAAGAGCATCACTCTGGATGCAGTGATGAGAACAGACTGAAGGCTGGAAGGGGGCAACAGGGAGGCCAGTTGGAAGCGATTAGCAATTCCCATCGCATTCAGGAAAGCTCAGTAAGGGAGCTCAAATGCCCTCCCCCAGTGAAATCCCTCCCAATCTTCCCTAAGATCCCCCCTTCTCCTGGGACCTCTCTCCACCCTCTGCTCATACATCGACCAGCTTTGGTCAACCTTGCCTTTGTTCTAGGAGTAGTGCTGGGCCTGTCCTCAGCGCCTTCCCACCCCCAGCCCCAGCCCTCAGACTTTAGGAGAAGATGTCCAGTTGCTTTGACAGCTGTAGCTTCTCCCTGCATGGAGTGCTGTGCACACAGAAACCAAGTCAGACTCTCCCTAAGGAGTAAGTTATCCTATCTCTCCTTGTTGAGCTTCCTGCTCTTGCCTCAGAAGCTTCTGGGCTGTATTTCTGCCTGGAGAGCCACATCTCTCTGCATGAAACACTTTACCGCTATAACAGCCCTAATTCTGTCTGTTGGCCACCTTCACGGTCCCTCAGTAGCACCATGTTTACATGACGCACTGTCACTGCCCTCCAAAGGTAGGCTCTCAGAACTGGCAGGAAGCACATACAAAATATTGTTTGCCAAAGCCATTGGCTTCTCTGGAGACTTCTGAGAACAAATTGGATGAGCATTTATTGAATCCTTAAACATTTATTGAACACCTACTGTGGGGCTGTGTTCTGCACTAGGCAGTGAGGGTATAAAAGTGATTCAAATAAGCTTCCAAGGATCTTACTGCAAAAAGAGTAAGGACCATTCACAAAGCACTGGAGTGCTAAGATAAATAGAACTAGGTCCTTGTACTGTGCCAAGGGCTCCCCATCCACTCATCCATCTCTCACTCATTTAGCAGTGACTTACTGAGGGGACTGAGTGCAGTGTGCATTACACTGGATGTGTGATGATGGCATCGAGTGGCATTGAGACACAATCCCTCTTCACACCCTGGTGTGGAGACAGAGCAAATAGTGGGGAGCTGGCATATGCAACAAACACAGTTCAGGGTAAGTGAGTTGTATAGGTGCAAAGTAGAACGGAGAACAAGGGAAGAACATGTTTTTTGCAGTGAGGGTCTGAAAAGGCCTTTGGGGTTAAGTGGGATTTCAATAGAATGTTGAAGGATGGGTAGAATTACCACAGGTGGCAGGAGTGGAATCAGGGGAATCCAAAGAAGCTTAAACCCTGTTTGTGGACCAGAAAGTGGTCCCTGTGGTTGTGGTTCATTGGGTAGAACCAGGTGTTGTAGGAGCTGAGCTGGACTAGAATTGGGTTTGGATGGGCTTGAAGGCCAAGCTGATGATTTTCAAGGAAAGGCATGGTAGTTACAGATCTTGCTTTAGAGAGGCAGCTGTGACAATGCGGAGACATTAGAGAATGAAACCAATTCAGGGAGCAATAATGAAGGTTTGAACCAAAGGAGTATAAAGAACCAGGTTTGGAGCACCTGGGTGACTCAGTCAGCTAAGCGTCTGACTCTTGATTTTGGCTCAGGCCATGATCTCACCATCGTGAGTTCAAGCCCTGTCGGGCACAGAGCCTGCTTGAGATTCTCTCTCTCCTTGCTCTGCCCCTTCTCCCATGCTTACACACACTCTCTCTCTCAAAATAAATAAACATTTTTAAAAAAAGAACCAGCTTTGATTGGGTTTACCCATTCATGCTCTTGTTTGTTCATAGACTAATGTGCAAAATCTTGTATTGATTGAAGATAGGGATGGAGCAGACCGGGAGGAAACAAAGAAAAATAAAACCCAGTTTATGTCTTCAAGGATATTTTAATCAAGTGAGAGACACAGACCACTGAAATTCTGCCACATTAGGGCACCTGGTTGGCTCAGTCAGTTAAGTGTCCAACGCTTGATCTTGGCTCAGGTCATCATCTCACAGTTCATGGGATTGAGCCCCATATTGGGCTCTGCACTGACAGCACAGAGCCCACTTAGGATTCTCTCTCTGTAACTCTCTCTGCTCACCTCCCCCACTTGCACACACACACACACACTCTTTTTTTTTTAAATGTTTTTATTTATTTCTAGGAGAGAGAGAGAGAGCGTGAGCAGGGGAGGGTCAGAGAGAGAGGGAGTCACAGACTGAAACAGGCTCCAGGCTCTGAGCTGGCAGTCAGCACAGAGCCCGACGCGGGCGGAACCCACGAACCGCGAGATCGTGACCTAAGCGAAAGTCGGACGCTTAACCGACTAAGCCACCCAGGTGCCCCAAAATTTCCTATTTTCTTAAGTTTATTTAAGAGAGAGTGTGTGTCGGGGGCGCCTGGGTGGCTTAGTCGGTTGCGTCCGACTTTCGCTTAGGTCACGATCTTCGCGGTTCGTGGGTTCCAGCCCCGCGTCGGGCTCTGTGCTGACTGCCAGCTCAGAGCCTGGAGCCTGTTTCAGTCTGTGACTCCCTCTCTCTGACCCTCCCCTGCTCACGCTCTGTCTCTCTCTCTCTCTCTCTCTCCTAGAAATAAAAACATTTAAAAAAAAAAAAAAAAGAAAATAGGAAATTTTAAAAATGCTACTACCTTCTTCCCTTGACTTCTGTTGGGTGATATTTGATTTCCCTCCTATATTCCCTGTACTCCTTTGACTCCTCTAGAAGTTCATTATCTTCAGCCAGTGTATTCTGTGGGCTGCTCCAGTGCCTGGACTCTCTCTTGTCTTCGTGCCGTACAATGTCCCCAAATGACTTCATCCTCCCCTAGGGCTTTGAACATCAGCTATGACAATGACTCCCAAATTTATCCCTAATCCCCTTCTCTCTCCTGAGTCATAGAGCTGTATATCCAAACACCTATCTGAATGTGTCAACTGGTTGCCCACTGGCACCTCTAGCTCAAGTCATCCAAATAAAACTCATCTTTCCTTCTCACTCAAACCAACTTCTACACTTGCATTCTCTATCTCAATGCATAATCATCATTCTCCTTCTCCTGCCAAAGTTAGAGACCAGGGATCCGTGCCTTGTTGCTTGCACTTCTACACCCAATTTATCCCCAAGCCGTATGCAGTCTACATTTTATGTCTTTGGTGATCACCCTAATTTAAGCCACCAACTGACCTCCCTGTCTGTAGTTTTACTGTTTCAGTCTGTGTTCCATGCTAGGCCAGTGAGATCTTTTTCAAATCCAGATCTCATACCATAACCCCTGCATAAAAACTCTTTAATGGCTCTTCATGAGTTTAATCATGGCCTATAAAGATTTTTGTGACAGCTCTTCAGCCTAGCTGTATGGATGTCCATTGTATGGATGGACCACAACTTATTTAACTAGTCTTCTAGAGACAGATGTTTGAATTGTTTGCGAATTTTTTGCTACTATAAACAATGCTATAGTTGATAACTTTGTGCATACTTTGTCTTGCATGTGTGCAAGGCTGTTGGATCCGAAATCATATGCATTCTTAATTTTGACAAATATCAACAATTTACAGTCCCTTCAGTGACGTATAAGAGGGCCTATTTCCCCACAGCCATGCCAAGGGTATACTGCCAAATGTTAGGACTGTTTGCCAATCTGTAGGTTAAAAATAATATCTAAGTGTAGTTTCAACTTTCTAGTGAGTGAGCTTGAGTATTTTTTCATATGCCTAAGAGCCATTTATCTTTCCTTTTATGTTACTCGTCCCATTTTCTTATTGGGTTTTTGTGTTTATATATATATATATATAATATGTTCATGGCTGTTCTTGATGCAGAAATTTCCATCTGAACTTTATATTCATATTATGCAGTCTGTTGGTATTTTTATTAGTTTCTGTTTAAATTTATAGATTAATTTATGAAGAGCTGACATCTTTATGATAGTGAGTCTTTCTGCCCAAAAATAGAATATGGCTTTCCATTTATGCAAGCCTCCTTTTGTGCTCTTTGATACCATTTTAGTATTGAGCACCTAGTACATTTATTAAGATTACTCTTGGTCAGTTTACTTTGCTGTTGCTATTGTAAATGATATATTTTATTCCCCTATATTTTCTAATTGGCTGTTGTTCACTGCCTTTTGTATATGAACTTGTACCCACTTTGCTAAAATGTCTTATTTGTATTAGTTTTGCAGTTGATGTCCTTGATTTTCCAGATAGGCTATCATGTCACAAATGTTGATAATTTTACCTCTTTTCCAGTTTCTCGACCTTGTTCCTTTGTCTTCTACAAGCAAGTAAGCTAGTCCTTCCAAAGCAATACTAAAAGAAAAATAGTCACAGGGGCCATCCTTGTGGAACACCTAACTTTAATGAGAATAAATTAGGTTTCCTCATTAAATGTGACGCTGGCTTCTGAAACGCAATGTGTAAACTTTGTCATGTTTGTGAAGCTGTGTGTTTCATTGTGGTTTTCTGTCCTGGAGACTTCTATTTCAGGAGGCTTCGGGCTATGTGTAAGTCTCCTCCTCGGCAGACAGTTTCTCTTCCCTTGGAGAAAAACAAACAAACAAAACATGTACAGATATCAAGAATATGTTAACCTAAAATGCATTGTGAACCCAAAGGTAACTTTGTACTGATCAATAGCTTTATTAAACTTGACTTCCTAAGATGGTATAGTTGAGCCAAGAGTAGATAGATCCTGTGTCCTCTGACTTGAGTGTCCAGAGGTAACAGCCTTAGGTGAGAGGGAAACTGGGCCTTCTCTAGCGGACAAGAGTGGGGACGAACAGTGCTATCACTCTGATGACTTGGCAGGTGAGTGAGAACAGTACCGACAGCTAACATTTTGAACACTTGCTACTCGTTTAAACAGTGAGTGATTTACTACTCAGAACCATCCTATGAAGTGGGAACTATTATTTCTCAAAAGATGATGGAACTGAGGCAAAGAAATGTAACTTGCTCGAGGTCACTGTCCAGTAAGGTCGGAGAAACCAGGAGTATGGTCTCTATTGTAAACCACATCCACCCCAGGGAAAGAGGGCCACTCTGTGAAAGACTATTCTGGAACCAAGGATGATTAATTGAGGCTGGATGATTGGTGCCATTGCTACTTTTCTTTTTATCCACCCTCTTCTTTCTTTTTGTCCCTTTTTCTGGTTCCTCCTCTACCTAACCTTGAACACTGGTGTGCTCCAGGCACTGGCCTTCGACCTTTGTAGTTCTCTGTCTATACTCTTCCCTAGACACGGGCATCTAGGTCTTCATGATGTTTCCCTTGTGTGTAGCTCCAGGCTAGGCCTCTTCCCTGACTGGACTAGTGTGTCCACCTCTCTACCCAACACTTCCACCTGAATATCTCCTAGGCATCTCAAACTTGACATGTCTGAACAGAACTCTTCTCTACACGACGAACCTACTCTTCCCACAGACTTCTCCTTTTCAGTGAATTTATTTAAACACTCAACAATTATTTGTTAAGCACCTTCTATTGCAGTGAACAAAATAGAGTTTACATTCTACTGTTGGAGGACATACAATAAATGGGGGAGGGGCGTTTGGGTGGCTAAGCATCTGACTCTTGGTTTCAGCTCAGGTCACGGTCTCACGGTTCATGTGTTTGAGTCCAGCGTCCTGCTCTGCGTTGACAATGCAGAGCCTGCCCGGGATTCTCTGTCTCCCTTTCTCTCTGCTCTTCCCCCACTTGCACTGTCTCTCTCAAAACGAGTAAATAAACTTCAGAGGGAAAAAAAGTTTTTTTAAAAATAAAATAAAGTAAATGGGGGAAAAACAAATTACATGAGGCATTAAAAGATAAGGACTAAGAACGAAAACAAAGTAAGGCAGGGCCAGAGAGTGCAAGGGATAGCGACTGAAATGTTAAAAAGGGCAAGTGAGAGGAGCAGGAGATGAGGTCAGAGTAACAAGGGCTAGACCATGAGGTTTACTCAAAGAAGATGAAATTTTGAACAGAGGCTTGACGTGAGTGGATTTCCATTTTAATAGGGATACCCTAGCTGCTGTGAAGAAATCTGAAGAGAGGCAGGAAGATGAAAGTGGAGAGACCAGTGAGGCAGCTCTCGTAATAGAGAGAGGAGAGATGATGGACTTAGGGTGACATAGAAAAACTAAAGGGACTCCATGAAAAACTGCTTTTTTCACTCCTTTTCCTGCTTCTATTCTTGCTAGGAGCCACACCCCTGCCTTACACATGCATATAGAACAGATAATGTATGCCCTCTTAGAGGGAGCTTTAAAAAAAAAATTTTTTTAATGTTCATTTATTTTTGAGACAGAGAGAGTCAGAGCACAATTCGAGGAGGGGCAGAGAGAGACACACACAGAATCCAAAGCAGGCTCCAGGCTCTGAGCTGTCCCCACAGAGCCCGACAACACAAGGCCCAAACCCACAAACTGTGAGATCATAATCTGAGCTGAAGTCGGTTGCCTAACCGACTAAGCTACCCATGTGTCCCTCTTTGAGGCAGCTTTTAGGCAACCAGCTTGAGCAAGGGAATGTAAAAAGGCCCACAGCAACCTCTTGGTTGAATACAGACAGGCCTATCAGGTGAAATATCCATAGGCCTAAACTAACCAACAGGTTAGTTACAACCAGGCAAATTACCATAAAAGGTAATGTGTCCCCATACTTCCTCACCTATCCTCTTTATTATTTTTTTAAAATTCTATTTATTCTCAAGGTAGCTTAACACACAGTGTAGTCTTGGCTTCAGGAGTAGAATCCAGAGATTCATCACTTACATATAACACCCAGTGCTCATCCCAACAAGTGCCCTCCTTAATGCCCATCATCCATTTTCCCCACCCCCATCAACCCTCAGTTCATTCTCTGTATTTAAGAGTCTCTTATAGTTTGCCTCCCTCTCTGTTTTTATCTTATTTTTTCCTACCCTTCCCCTATGATCATCTGTTAAGTTTCTCAAATTCCAAGAGTGAAATCGTGTGATATGTCTTTCTCTAACTGACTTATTTCCATAATACCCTCCAGTTCCATCCGCATTGTTGCAAATGGCAAGAATTCATCCTTTTTCATAAGAGTAGTGTTCTATTTGTGTGTGTGTGTGTACACTACATCTTCTATTGTGTATGTGTGTGCGTATATATATATATACACGCGCGTGGGTGCGCGCACACACACACACACTACATCTTTTTAATCCGTTCATCAGTTGATGGACATTTGGACTCTTTCCATAATTTGACTATTGTTGATAGTGCTGTTGTAAACATTGGGGTGCATGTGCCCCTTTGAATCATCACTCCTGTATCCTTTGGATAAATTCCTATTAGTGCAATTGCTGAGTCATAGGGTAATTGTATTTTTAATTTTTTTGAGGAACGTCCACATTGTTTTCCAGAGTAGCTACACCAGTTTGCATTTCCACCAACAGTGCAAGAACGTTCCCCTTTCTCCACATCCTCACCAACATCTGTTGTTTCCTGAGTTGTTAATTTTAGCCACTCTGACTGGTGAGAGGTCACCACATTGCCACCACATTGGTGGCATCTCAATGTGGTTTTGATTTGTATTTCCCTGATGATAAGCAACGTTGAGCATCTTTTCCTGTGTTTGCCATCTGTATGTCTTCTTTGTAAAAGTGTCTATTCATGTCTTCTGCCCATTTCTTCACTGGATTATTTGTTTTTTGGCTGTTGACTTTGATAAGTTCTTTATAGATTTTTGATACTAACCCTTTACATGATATGTCATTTGCAAATATCTTCTCCCAGTCAGTTGGTTGCCTTTTAGTTTTGTTGATTGTTTCCTTTGCCATGCAGAAGCTTTTTATCTTGATGAGGTCCTAATAGTTCATTTTTGCTTTTTTCCCCCTTGAGGTACCTGGGTGGCTCAGTCAGTTAAATGTCCGACCTCAGCTCAGGTCGTGATCTTGCGATCTAGGAGTTAGAGCCCCACTCTGGTCTCTGTGCTGACAGCTCTGCTTCAGCAATGTCTGCAGAAAGGGAGACACAGGAGTCTGCTTCAGATCCTGTGTCTCCCTTTCTCTCTGCCCTTCCCCTACTTGCTCTCTGGTTCGCTCTCTCTCAAAAATAAACATTAAAAAAAGTTTTTATTTCCCTTGCCCCGGAGACATGTTAAGTAAGAAGTTGCTCTGGCTGAGGTCAAAGAGGTTGCTGCCTGTTTTCTCCTGTAGGATTTTGATGATTTCCTGTCTCACACTTAGGTCTTTCATCCATTTTGAATTTATGTTTGTGTATGGTATAAGAAAGTGGTCCAGGTTTGTTCTGCATATTGCTGTCCAGTTCTTCCAGCACCATTTGCTAAAGAGTCTACCTTTTTTTCACTGGATACTCTTTGCTGCTTTGATGATTAGTTGGCCATACATTTGTGATTCCATTTCTGGGTTCTCTATTCTATTCCATTGATCTATATATGTGTCTGTTTTTGTGGCAATACCATACTGTCTTGATGACTACGGCTTTGTAGTACAGGCTGAAGTCCAGGATTGGTTTTCTTTTTCAACGTTACTTTGGCTCTTTAGGGTCTTTTGTGGTTCCATACAAATTTTAAGATTGTTTGTTCAAGCTCTGTGAAGAAAGCTGGTGCTATTTTGATACGGACTGCATTTAACATGTAGATTGCTTTCAGTAATATTTTTTTAAACTTTTTTTTTTCTGAATGTTTTTTTTATTTCTGAGAGAGAGACAGCATGAGCAGGGGAGGGGCAGAGAGAGAGGGAAACACAGAATTTGAAACAGGTTCCTGGCTCTGAGCTAGCTGTCAGCACAGAGCCCGACATGGGGCTCGAACCCACAAACCATGAGATCATGACCTGAGCCAAAGTCGGACACTTAACCAACTGAGCCACCCAGGTGCCCCTGCTTTCAGTAATATTGACGTTTTAACAATATTTGTTCTTCCAATCCATGAGCATGGAATGTTTTTCCACTTCTTTGTGTCTTCAGTTTCTTTCATAAACCTTATATAGTTTTTAGCATACAGACATTTTATCTCTTTGGCTAGGTTTATTGCTAGGTATTTTATGGTTTTTGATGCAATTGTAAGTGGGATTGATACCCTGATATCTTTTTCTGTTGCTTCATTATTTGTATATAGAAATGCGACCAATTTCTGTACATTGATTTTATTTTTTTTTTAATGTTTTATTTATTTCTAGGAGAGAGAGAGAGAGAGAGAGCTGAGCAGGGGAGGGTCAGAGAGAGAGGGAGTCACAGAATCTGAAGCAGGCTCCAGGCTCTGAGCTGGCAGTCAGCACAGAGCCTGACGCGGGGCTCGAACCCACGAACCGCGAGATCAAGACCTAAGCGAAAGTCGGACGCTTAACCAACTAAGCCACCCAGGCGCCCCTGTACATTGATTTTATATCCTTTAACTTTGCTGAATTCCTGTATCGCTCTAGCAGTTCTTTGGTGGAGTCTTTCGGGTATGTAGAATATCATGTCATCTGCAAAGAGTGAAAGTTTGACTTCTTTGCCAATTTGGATGCCTTTTACTTAGATTTGTTGTCTGCTGTGGCTAGGACTTCCAGCGCTATGTTAAACAGTGCTCACCTGCCTCCTTTAAATAGTCCCCAGCCACTGCTTCCTCCCTGCTTTGCTGTGCTGCCTGCCACTCCTTTACAGTGTATTCAATAAACTTTTATCTTTGTTCTGCTTTGGGAGAATCCTTTCATTCCCCCTCCCCTCCTGCCAGCAGCTTCCAGGTTCATCTGATTGAGTTGTGACTGGATTGTTCCAAATTAGGAGACCCCCATCATCAGAGAAAAACCGCTCCTAGTAAAGGTCAAGAATTTAGATTTTTTTGGTAGTCTTCCAGCACAATAGATAAACATCTAAGGAGTGACTGGGCAGGGTCATCATGAACATTTTCCAAGACCACTGCCTCATCAAGACCTCTGGCTCCAGGGCATAAGTAACTTGTGGGAGACACCTAAACATTTGCCTTTGTTCCTGGATGCAGGAGCCTCAGGCCCCAAGCAAAGACACGATTCATTCGTTTTTTCCTTTCTGAGTGTCCCAGACTCTTTGTCAGTATCTACACTCTCTTTATATCTTTAACAAACTGCTCTCACTTCCTCTCAGCTGTGTTTCTGTTTTTTAATGTTTATTTATTTATTTTTGAGAGAGAGAAAGCATGAGCACAGGAGGGGCAAGAGAGGGAGAGAGAGAATCCCAAGCAGCATGGAGCCTGATGAGGGGCTCGATCTCACAGACTGCGAGATCATGATCTGAGTCGAAATCAAGAGTACAACATTTAACTGACTGAGCCACCCAGGTGCCCCTCAGCTGTGTTTGATTTCTATCCTGCACAAAGCCAAGGATCCTCTTGCCTGGTCCTGCAGGACCCCTTCCAGGTCCTTGGGCCCAGCCAGCCTCCATCAAGGTGACTTGGGTCAGGAGAGAGTGGACAAGCCAATGAGATAGCCAGATTCTGAATATATTCTAAAGGGGGCTCCAGTATCCAGCCAATTTCTCAAGCAAATAACCTAGGTCTTATCTTTGATTCTTCCCTTTTCCTCATATCCCATATCTGATCCATCAGCAAGTCCTTGTAGTTCAACTCCAAAATATACATCAGTCACTGTTTCTCTCCATTTTCACTGCCTCACAACCCATCTAAACCACCTGGATTTACCTCTCACCTGGATTGCTGCAAGGTAGCCTCTTATCTGATCTCTCTGTTTCCTCTTTTACAGTCCTTCTCCACAAACAGCTGGAGGCATCGTCTTAAAATTAAATCATATCACAGCAAGGATGCCTTCACTTGTAATCCTTTAAGAGCTTTCCAAAGCATTAAGAATAAAGGCCCAAATCCAGAGCAAGAACTACAACGGCTAATGTGGTCTGCCTCTGATGACCTCTGTTCACTTCTCCCTCTTTCTTGATCATCCTTCTCCAACCATACTGGGCTCCTTCCTGTTCCTCAAACTCATCAAATTCAATTCTGCTTTGGAGTTATGCTGTCCCCTCTATCTAGGTCATCATACACCAGCAGCTCTTTTCATGATTGGCTTCTATCACCTGTCAAATCTCAATTCAACTGTCCTCTCCTTAGAAACCTCCCTGAGAGGGGCGCCTGGGTGGCTTAGTTGGTTAAGCGTCCGACTTTCGCTTAGGTCATGATCTCACAGTTCGTGGGTTCGAGCCCGCGTCGGGCTCTGTGCTGACTGTCAGCTCAGAGCCTGGAGCCTATTTCAGAGTCTGTGCTCCCTCTCTCTCTGACCCTCCCCTGCTCACGCTATCTCTCTCTCTCCTAGAAATAAATAAAACATTAAAAAAAAAAAGAAACCTCCCTGAGAACTCTCATCTAGTATAGATACTATACTAGATCTTATTAAGTCCACACACCTTGTATCAGAAAACTCTCTTTCAGGGGAGAAAAATAGGTTAATATTAAGTAAGATCACAGGACAGTAAATGAGGTGGGGACTTTTGAAGCAGTGGACTATCATACACTGTCAGGGCCAGAAGGGCTACCCTCCCATCTGACATCCCCTGGCAGTGTCCAAGTGACATGTGGTTGACCTCTCCATTGAAAGGATCACCCAGTGCTGGACAGCTTTGGAATTGGGACTTTCCTTATTCTGAGCTGTGATATGATTCTCTGGAGCTACTACTCTTTTGTGCCCCTCTCAGGAAACATAAAACAAATAGAAACCCTCTTTTAGTGGTCTGTTTGGGTTCTCAGCCTCAGACTTTCCTGTTGCCTTGTTCTCCCATCCCAAGCTTCCCTCCAGGGCACTCTCCTCTGGACTTCTGTCTTACCTACTGGGGTCCACAACTGCTTCTAGCAGTCCGGATGGGATCGGGCTGACACTGGGTATTGCTTTTTCCTCAGGGCCTCTACACTCAGGCCCACGACCCTACCTCCCCGCCTTCTTTACCCCACATTTCTCCAGCTGGAGCGAATTCCACAGCATTTCCCCGTGTTGTGGCTAGCACAGGGCCCATCACACAGAAGTTTCTTTAAAACCGCTGGGGGAATCAATACATAATTGCTGCTGGGAAACTGTCAGATTCCTACATCCCATTGGACTTCGGAAGCCCAAGTGGAGTCCCCCCGCCCACCCTACCTCCAGCCCGCCTCTCAGTCTATCCAACGCCAAGTCTCGCCTTTCCCTTTAATCGCTCTCTACAGGCGAGTAATCTTTCTGGGTCCTATAATCCCTGATGTTTTCCCTTATGTTGTCCCAACTGTAAAAAAACTTTTATTTTGACTATTAGCAAAAAGATGACCCATTCCCTGCCGTGACCACGCCCCCTTCATCTCGTTCCCGGGGCGAACCGGAAGAGATCGCGCCTCCCCTAGTTCGTGGACCCGGAAGTCGATGCGCCTCACGGAAGCCGGGTTTGGCCCTGCGGCTGCTGCCGTCGCCGCGGAGAAATTGTTGGAGCTGGCAGCCTAGGAATGGTGAGACCTCGCGGTTCGCTTCTGAGGGTTCTGAGCAGAGTTTTGGGCGAAATGGAGTTTTCCAGAGTGCCGCCGGGGAAGACCCCCCCCCCCACAATGTTTGGGGCCCCGCCCCGGTAGCGCCCCGAAAATCTGCGCATGCGTGGGCCGGACCGGACCAGAATCTGGTCCGAGATGTTACGCATGCGCAAAGGTGGGCAAGCGGAAGGTGGAGTGAGACTTGGCCTGGGAGTTAGTCTCTTCTCCCTCGCCACCTCTCCCATGTGGGGCTTAAACCCAGGCAGCGAGGACATCTGGGTGCACTCGTTGCTTTGCTTTTGAGTTTCAGGGGTGACTTAAACACTCTTATCCCGAGCTCCAGAAACAGACCGGCACTAATCCCCCGTTTCGGGTGTGCACTCGGAGAACGAGGGCCGGGGAAGGAAGGGAGCCCAGACTTAGCCTTAGGCTACCATTCACCTGACCCCCGAGCGCCAAGATTCCCAGCTGTATCCTATGGAGCCGCGCGAGTAGCACACCTGGGGGCAGGGCCGGAAAGCTGTGCGGAGAGCCGCCCTGATCTGAAGGGGCGGGGCCCTCGAGCGGCACGCCCCAAACAGTCCCCAGTACCTGAGTTCTCTAGGGTTAGGAGCGGGCGCCCCAGGACGGTGGATGTTCGCTCAGTTTCCAGACCGCTTGTTTTTACCTTCCTCGCAGTACCCCCCGCTAAATCTTCAGCCAAAGCTGAAAATGCATATAAAAACTAGATGGACAGATCAGAGTTCTATCTCCGTTTCCTTGCTTTGGCTTGGAAGGGCAAGGGTGGTGCTGCTGAACTGAGTGGGCAGCGAAGATAAGAAAAAGTGAGCCAGTAATCCCTTGTTTTCTGCTGGTTTATAGTCGAGGCCCTTCACCTAGCGACTGTGAGTAGAATCATAGAGGTGCGTGGACCCCCTAAAATACTATGTGTTTGTGCATTTTCCTGGAGTCCATAGCTTTTATATTCTAAAAGATGTCAGTGACCTTTAGAAAGCTGTTGGTTTATCAGGCTCATTGTGGCAGAACAGAGCCTTGTATCTCTTCTCCATGTGTCTTAGCTTATGGGATCCTGGGGGAGCTGTTCCAGTAGAAGGTGAGGCTGGCCCATTGGAAATCTGTGTCTCAGGGAGCTTCGTTTCTCATTTGCAGACTCTCCTCTCAGCCTCTAAGCTCACCTGGTCAGAATCCTTGGATGAGCCTGTGGGACGCTTCCTCCTAGCCCTGTGGTTTGGAACCAGTGGCTTTGGGACTGTAAGAGGATGGACAAAGGTAGTATGAGGCCAGGCCAGCTCCCCAAACGCTCAGGCGCCAAGCATCTGCTGATTCCACCCCATGCCTGGCACGTATGTCTTTTCATCCTGACTGGGCATTGCCACCTCCCCCTGGGCCAGCACCACCCACGTACCTCTCGGCAGAGGCCACAATTGACTGACTTGCTGTTGAGCTGCCGCTCTTTGGCACGGCTGCATTTTGATGGCAGAGGGAGCAGTTATGCCCAGAGCCCGGTGTGTCGGCATCACCAGTCTGACCTGAGCACCATGTGCTGCACGACATGACACGTGGCACCGGGAGAACTGCCCAGCGTGGAAGGTCTGGGCCAGGTCTGAGCCCAGATGGGATCTGGATGGCCAAGGAACTCCCACCTTAAAACCTCAAATGTCAAGGAAGCAGCGGAAGGGCCAGGAGGGCTGGCAGGGGGAGGAGGGGCAGAGGCCGGGTCCCGTGTTCAAAGGCTCAAGGCTCTGGTAGGCACTTAGGAGACTTGAGTTCATCACCTTTCTCTTTCTAGATTCTCAGGGGCTGCTAGATTCATCTCTGATGGCATCAGGCACTGCCAGCCGCTCAGAGGACGAGGAGTCGCTGGCAGGGCAGAAGCGGGCTTCCTCCCAGGCCTTGGGCACCATCCCTAAACGGAGAAGCTCCTCCAGGTAGTACGGGTTCAAAGGGCCAGGAACTGGGCAAGGGCATTAGGTGCGCCATGCCTTCACCACTGTTGGATGGCTACCTGAGCCCCCCTGGAGCCTAAGTGTTGGCAGAGCCATGTGCTTTTCCTCCCAAGTTCCTCTTGTGGGATACGGGCAAGGGAGGGAGGTCTGAGATCTTTGACGTGGAACCTCTGTGGTGCAGTACCCTGTCGTCTCGGAGGGATGGAGCATCATCCATCCACTGAGCCGGAGCAGTTAGCACCCAGCCAAGAACCTGCTCTGTTGCAGCGGCAGGGTGTGCATGAGTGGGTCCTACGGAAGGGGTGAGGGGTGCTCACTGGGTAGGACTCGCCACAGGTTCATCAAGAGGAAGAAGTTTGATGATGAGCTGGTGGAGAGCAGCCTGGCTAAGTCCTCTACCCGGGCGAAGGGAGCCAGTGGGGTGGAACCAGGGCGCTGTTCGGGGAGTGAACCTTCCTCCAGTGAGAAGAAGAAGGTGAGAGATTGGGAGATGTGGGGGCCAGGGCCAGATTTTGTTTTTCCCCACCACCTTTGCCAGCTGACGGGGGCCCTGGCAAAGGAGGCTTGTGAGATCGGGTGGCCCCAGCCCCAACCTCAGATGCCTCCCTCCTGGGATCCCATCGCTCCCTACTCCCCTTTGCTGCACCCCCGCCCCTACACACACACCCTGTCAGTGCGTCCTGTATCACATTCTGTGTGGGAGGCATGGAGCGTGCATCTATTCTGGGAGCAGACAGCCTGTTCCCAGCATTGCTGGGTGTAAAAATAACCCCCAGGTGGCATTGCTCTGGCCCTAGACACCGTACCAGTAAGAGTGGTTTCCTGGTATCCTCCCCACCCACCCTCCACTCTGGGGTTGAGGGTGCCACCAGCAAAGAGAAGACCCCATATGTTCAAGGATTATGTAGAAGTACTTTGGTGGGGGTGGGAGGGGGAGGAGTAAGGACTAGAAAGCCGAGCTCCTGTGTTGCTTATGATTGGGTGGGACTGGGGCCACCACACATGGTGTGTGAAGATCAAGGCCCAAAGCCCCAGTCGCCCTGATGCTGGCTTTGAGCTCTTCCTGTCCTCTGCCCAGGTGTCCAAGGCCCCTAGCACTCCGGTGCCGCCCAGCCCAGCCCCAACCCCCGGACTCACCAAGCGTGTGAAGAAGAGCAAACAGCCACTTCAGGTGACCAAGGATTTGGGCCGCTGGAAGCCTGCGGATGACCTCCTGCTCATCAATGCCGTGCTGCAGGTAGTGCTTCCCACTGCAGGCTGCACGTCCCCCCCTCCCCCCAGCCTGTGGTCCCAGCCCCTGCACTAGCCCAGCAGCACCCTGGGGGTGGCAGGGGAAGGGTCCTTTCCAGCTCTAGGGCTGGGGCCAACCCATCTGGGGCCTTGCAGACCAATGACCTGACATCTGTCCACCTGGGCGTGAAGTTCAGCTGCCGCTTCACCCTGCGGGAAGTCCAGGAGCGCTGGTACGCCCTGCTCTACGATCCAGTTATCTCCAAGTGAGTGGGGCTGGCTCCGGCAGCAGGGAGGGATGAGGAACACTAGAATTTGGCTCCTGGAACAGAGAGAATTATACAAGGACCCAAGGAAGGGGCCTTGCATTCTCAAGGATGATATTGAAAGCAGCCAGGCTTGGGACGGAAGCTTCTTCCTGCTGCCAAGCCTGCTAGTCCTGGCCTGATGCCAGAAGCAGGGGGTCTGGAAGCTACAGACGCAGCATGGAGAAAATACCCAAATGAGTGCCAGGAGCCCTGGTTCCACCACTGTGCATTGTGGTCTTGGGCAGGTCACTTCCCAGCCTTTCCACACTGACCTCCCATAATTTCTTCCTCCATAAGAAGGAGTTGGAACAAAAGAACACCAAGGCCCCTAACAGTCCAAGTTTCAAGCAAGCCTGTGTACACGTAGAGCGCACAGTCTTCCTCCTCAGCCACTTCGTTTAACGTCGGCATTGCTGGTGGGGTGCCTACCACCGTCTTCTCCACGGTCCCTAGCACCACTTAAGCTGTAGCCACAGCCCTGACAGAAAGCAGGCAGGGCTCAGCTTTTGATAGAGGATATGGGTGGTTCCAGGATCTCCCTTGGACTGGCTTCTGGGGGTTGTGACTGGCTTCAAGGAGGTGAACCCTGGAACCTCAGTTTATTGAGTTGCCTGTTACGCTTTCAGCAAACGCACGAGGCCACAGGTGCTGTGCTAAGCCTTTGACTCGTCCTACTGAGGGCCTGGCCTCTGGTTCTCCATTTCAGAGGCCTGCAGGAACCCGATTGCTTGACCCCCTCCCTTCAACCCTGCCCTCTTTTTCCCCCTACCCCCCCCCCAGGCTGGCTTGCCAGGCCATGAGACAGCTGCACCCAGAAGCCATTGCCGCCATCCAGAGCAAGGCCTTGTTTAGCAAGGCTGAGGAGCAGCTGCTGAGCAAAGTGGGATCGGTAAAGCCAAGGGGCAGGGGAGGGCAGCATGGGGGCCTAACCATAGGGAAAACTATGGATATGGGGAAGCCCCACTGCTTGGAAACACGCCCGGCAGGGGCCTTTGTGGACGGGGTCCTTAGGAAGAGCTGAGACCGGCACTGTCTCGCTTCTTCCGGCTCCTGTTGGGGATGGGGTGGGGATGGTGAGGCCGAGACAGGAATGAGAAAACCCAGATGCCGAGAACACGCTTCTTGCTCTCCAGACCAGCCAGCCCACGTTGGAAACGTTCCAGGACCTGCTACATAGACACCCTGATGCCTTCTACCTGGCCCGTACTGCCAAGGCTCTGCAGGCCCACTGGCAGCTCATGAAGCAGTACTACCTGCTGGAGGACCAGACAGGTAACTGGTTCCAGGAGCTGGCAGAGTGAGTGTGCACGTGTATGTGTGCGACTGTCCGGGCACAGCTGCCCTCAGGTGCCCAGTAACGGGTCCCTCAGTGGCCCCCAGTGTCTTGCATCTCTTGGCAGCAAAACTTCCAGGAGGAGGGAAAGTGGCTGGAATGACAGCACCATGAGGGTAGGCAAAACCACCTGCGGTCCTGAGCAAAAAAATCTTAAGTGGCAGAGTTGTCTCCCACTTCCTGTTTTTGTTGTTGTCCCCTTTATCATATTTTAGTATTATGTAAATAACACGTTAATACAGTCTTCATGAGTAATTTTGAAATGCGAAAGTCCCTGTGACTGCGTACCCTTCCCTGTTTCCCCCCACAGAGATGGTACTGTCTCTAAGTCTTTCTGCCTCTTTCCTCTCTCCATCTTCCTTCTTGCTGCCTTGGAGCCATGCGGAAACTCCCATCGGGCCTTCCCACCCAGGCCCGGCTTTCTCCTTTCCCTCCCTGAACCCTCCCTGGCCCCTTCTCCCTCACCAGCAAGCTCTCGCTCCTGATGACAAACGCGGGGGACAGTTAGCTGACTACAGTGCGGGAGGCTCTTCAGTTGGACTTGGGGTTCGGGGTCAGGCTTTCGTAGTGCAGCTTAGTACAGACACTCTGCCCTCTCTCCCCAGATGGTATTGCCCATCGGCATCTGCGTAGTTGTCTACGCTGTTCTGGAAATGAGGTTTTGCTTGTGCCCTCCGCCTACAGCCCGGGTCCTACTGCTTCTGGTTATTAAAAGATACTCCTGCAAGAGGATTTGAGATCTTGTCGGGGATGCCCTGTCTTTTCTTCCTGAGGGTCTCTGCAGTTAGCGGGCAGCTCTCTGTATTCCTGCAGCTTCCACTGCTCCACTCTTGTCGCCGGCTCAGACGTCCCTGAATTCTCGCAGAGCGAGTGGACACCAGATAAAGTTGATTTATGCTGCTCTAGCTGGCTTCTTTGAAAGTTATGTTATGTAAATGTATCTTTTAACTTACTTAGAGGTTTAATTTTTCTCTCCAGGAGTCTTTCTGTGAATATTTGATTTCTCCTTCACTGTCTAGTGCTGAGAGGTCCTAGGAACAGGGTAGATACGTTGCTTAGCTCTCAGGTTGGCTGAGTATTAGATTGGTGGGATTTCAGGCAGCTGCGGGGGGCGGAGTTGGGTGGGGATGACTGTCCTGGCCCCTCGTCTCCCACACTGTCTGACCTAAGGGGGTTGGGGGTGTGGAGCACTTATGGCTCCTGTGCAGCCCCCCTCACTTCCCAGGCAGACAGTGACCACACTCCAGGTATCCGTAAACTCCTCAGGCGACAGTTTCACAGCCGCTAACTAGCCAGTGGGTGCTGCTACCGAGCAACACTGCGGTCCTGCGAACAGCTAGCCTGAAGGCGGGAATTCTCAGAGTTTGTGGGCCCCGATCCCTTTTGCAGTTCGATCAGAAAAACAAAAACTGAAAAACTTTCTTGAAACTATTTGTTCTCAACACATCAGATAGACTCTATCCCTTTTTCTTTTTTTTTTTTTGGAGAGAAATGAAACTAATTTTGTGACCACCAGTACATCATTTGAGAAACACTGTTTGAACGGTTTGAAAAACACTGGCTTAAGGTGGGGCAGCTCAGTTCTGACGCATCCTGAGCAAGATTTGACTGGCATATGCCTCTCTGCCCCTTGCTGAGTGTGGCAAAAAAATATATGGGAGCATATGAAGTATTAGAGGAGCATTTTGGGTTCAGAGTCAGAAAAGGAGAGTTTGAGTCCTGGCTCTGTCCTAACCGAGTCAAGTAGCTTCACCCCACTTCCTGTGTCTGCGTGTGCACAGGGAGGGGACAGCAGTCCCTTCCCTCCTTAGTTCAGGGCTGTGTGAGAATCGTCGCACACTGAAGAGCACATACAAAAGTTCAACTTTAATTCCCTTTTCATTCTAGAACCACCTCTACCCTTAGCTAATGTCAGGAATGCTTTGTGCCAAACGAGGGTACTTCATCTGGCCTGGGCTCTGTCACCTGTTGATTTGAGTGCCAAACTGTTGCCACGGGTTCAGTCTTCACAGCCTGTCCCCTTAGTTCAGTTACTGCTCGGCAGCTTAGGGTGGAGCAGGAGCGGCTGCGCTGACCGTCCCCCTGTCCTTTGTTCAGTGCAGCCGCTGCCCAAGGGAGACCAAGTGCTGAACTTCTCTGACGCGGAGGACCTGATTGATGACAGTAAGCTCAAGTGAGTGGCTGGGGCCATAGACAGGGTACAGAGCTGAGTATGCCCCCTGCCCTTGTCCTGGGGTGGGCCAGAGCTCCCCGGGCAGTGCTGCCCGGCTCGGCCTCCTGCTGCTGAGAACCGAGCCCAGCCCACACCCAGCCTTGTGCACCGCTTGTCGCTCTTGGCACCTGGTCTCCTTGCTGGGTCCCGTCCCTTCACCGCCGCCACCACCCCCACCACCCAGGGAAGGAGGCTAGTCCAAGGTCAGAGGAACAGCCTCCTGGGTTGCTCAGCTGAGAGACCGAAGGACACCCCAATGAGCCAGGTGAGCCGGAAGTGATCCTGATTCCTCCTTCCCACAGGGACATGCGGGATGAGGTCCTAGAACATGGTAAGTGTACCCTAGTGGGGACTGTTAGGGGGTAGAAGCTCCTGTCGGCACAAAGCATCAGTACGAGGTGCTGGTGACCTCAGAGCATCCCTGCTTACCACCCTGCCTCACCCCAGAGCTGACAGTGGCTGACCGGCGCCAGAAGCGAGAGATTCGACAGCTGGAACAGGAGCTGCATAAGTGGCAGGTGCTGGTAGACAGCATCACAGGTGAGGCGGGAGGGGAGATGCGGGTGGGGTAGGGGTGGGAGTCATGCTCCAGCTCCCTCCGCCCCACCCAGAGCCCCTGTGCATGGCTGGCTGGTTGCGCCCTCATTTCCCATGCCCCGGCTCCTTCCTTCCACCCCGGGGCCCTCAGGCGGGCTCTGCCTGACACCTGCTCCCCCTCGCAGGCATGAGCTCTCCTGACTTTGACAACCAGACTCTGGCGGTGCTGCGGGGCCGCATGGTGCGGTACCTGATGCGCTCTCGAGAGGTAAGGTGGGCCCTGCCTCTGCTTCCCCTGCTTTCCCTCCTTCTCCAGTCTTGCCCTCCTGGACCTTTCTGTGTCTGGCCCCTGCTCTCTCATCTTTCCTGGGCCTGTGTAGACCCATTCCTCAGGTCCCAACCCTCTACCTGCCCCATTTCCCCAGATCACCCTGGGCAGAGCCACCAAGGATAACCAGATTGACGTGGACCTATCTCTGGAGGGTCCGGCCTGGAAGATCTCCCGGAAGCAAGGTACCAGCAGGCAGCAGTGTGGGGGTGTCCCTCCCAGCCTCTCGCTGCCCTGAGGCCTGGTCTCCATGGGAACCCGCACGGAGCAGTCGGGGCTGAGCAGCTGGCATTTCAAGAGCTCTAACTTGGAAGTCATGGGTGCCTTTTAGCCTGTCCCCGGGAAGCAGTGTATGTGGGGACTGCAGGTGCTCTTCTGGCCTTCCCTGTCTCCTCATCCCCCTTCGCCTCTCCATCCCCACAGGTGTCATCAAGCTGAAAAATAATGGTGATTTCTTCATTGCCAATGAGGGTCGGCGGCCCATTTATATCGATGGACGACCTGTGCTGTGTGGCTCCAAATGGCGCCTCAGCAACAACTCCGTGGTGGAGGTGAGCTGGGAGGGAGGTGAAGAGGTCATGCTGAGACCCAGGGCGTGGGAGGCCAGTATGTGGACCTGGCCCCCAGTCCCACCTCCGTCCTCAGCCACTTTTCTCTCTCGTCCTCAGATTGCCAGCCTGAGATTTGTCTTCCTCATCAACCAGGACCTCATTGCCCTTATTCGGGCCGAGGCTGCCAAGATTACGCCACAGTGAGGAGTGGTGGCGGGACCTCTGTGCTCTCTCTGGCCTCCATTTCCCCTGCCATTCCAGCCCTTTGGAGCTGGGAACTCAGACTCCTGGAAAAACCATGGTGGGTAGGAGCCCCAACTGCTGGCCCATTGATCTGAGCCTCTGTGGGAGGGCAGGGCTGGTCCTTGGGAAGCCCCTCAAGGCTGGAACCCTCCGGCTTCCTTAGAGCCAGAGCCCCTCCCCTTCTCTCTCTGCAGCCCACCCTCCTCTGCCCCTCCGATTCCCACCTTTTCCCTTTGTCTCCAGCTGATTGGCTTCAGACTTTTCCTTTATTATTTTTCTTTTGTAAATAAAAAGCACCAAGTTCCAAAGTAGTTCTTTTTATTATAAAAAATGGGACTGGTGAGGCAGGGACACATGCAGGGGATGGCAGAATCCCTCCGCCTCAGGCATGTCCTCCCTCCTGCAGGCAGAGGAGCAGGCTGAGGAGGGGCCCCAAGATTCCCAGCCTGGGGCCTGCCCCTGTGGCTCCGGCCCGCACAGAGTCCTGGGGGCAGCTGCCATGCCTTCCTCTACCCCAGGTCCAGGCAGAGCAGCAGATGGCAGCATGTGTGGCAACACTGAGTTCTGGGGCTGGCGGTCAGACCCCCGTGCCTTCCTCCTGGGTCCACTGGACTGTGCCAGAGCCGTGGCAGCCAATAAGCACCATCTCCAGACTGTGGGGTTCCCAGGGCAAGGCCAGGCCCCCTGACCCGGGTGGGGGCTCTCCAGTACTAGCAGCCTCAGCCTGATTTGTGGGCTCTGGGGGCCCAGTCCTAGCCCCTTCCTCTGGAGCTGGGGAGCCAGGGGTGCTGGGCTCAGGGCAGAGCTCTGCTGAGGCTGGGGGCTCAGAGTCAGAGGTGGGGGTCCAGAAAGCTGTGGCTCGAGGCCAAGGGGAGCTCTGAGAGGCTGGGGGGCCCCAGGGCCAGGGTGCTATGAGGGGAGGGGGCCCTGGACGAGGGTGGGGCCAGGTCCCACTCAAGACCGAGCCAGCTGGGGGCTGCAGACAGTAGGAGGAGGTCCCAGTGTCCACACACAGAGGCTGCAGGAGCCCAGAGGCGCCGGCTAGGCATGGCCCCTCTCCTGATGCCCGAGAGCAAGGGGCCTCCCCATGAGGCGCCAGGACTTGCTGCACAGCCTGGCGAAGTGACTGCAGACCCTCCCGCATCTGCAGCACCTGCTCAGACAGCTCTGTCACCTTTAGGGAGTGAGGTAGGAAAGAGAGTGAAGTGAGAGAAGAGTCTGGGCCTCGCACAACAGGAGTGCCTGCCCTCTCCCCTCACCTACCGCCTGCCGCAGCTTGTCCAGTGTGTCTGTGTTTCTTGCCTCGCTGGGCCCGAGGGGGACAGTGAGCAGGCCATTCTCTGCAAACAGTAGGATGGGGTTAGCAGCCGGCACCACCAGGGAAAGGACAGGCATGGGGTCCAGGCCTCTGCCCCTTGCTGGCACAGACCACATTGGCTTGGCAGAGCCTGATGCCAGCAATGGCCACTTCGAGCCTTGCCCCAGTTGAATTCTACCCAAACCCCAAGAGGCCCTTGGGCACGCTGCCCCCTGCACCTCTCTTCCAGACACAGGACTACTCCCAGGAGCTCATTATGTGGTCCACTCGCGGGGCTGCCTGGCCTGGGAGACACTTTCAATTCTGCTTCCCCCTTAGCCCTCTATCTTCCCCAGGGCCTTAGCAACATTATCTTTAACATGCACAACCATACTGCAGACCAGAAGCTGAAGCGAGAACCAAGATCTTGCTGCTGCAGAGCTGACTACAGGGATCCAAACCCCTTCCCCAACTACCTTCCAACACCAAAGTGGTGGTGTTCACCAAAACGCCCAAACCGTGTGGGTTGGGAAGGACAAGGGGGCAAGAGTCTGTACCCTGCCAGCTTCTCAGAGGTTCGCAGAGCCAAGAGGCAGCCCTGCCTACCTGCCCCCCACCCCAGCCTCAGAGCGGGTCCTCAGTACCTGGTCCAGGGGAGGGGCTGCTGCTGCATTCCGGGCCAGGCTGCCCCATGCGGAAAGAGAACTTGGGCTGGTCAGAGCCACAGCCATCCTCAATGCCATCTACTACCCTATGGACACAGGTGCCCAGAAAACAGATCAATCCACAGGCAGCCACTGCGGTGCCCCAGTGTCCACACACAGGAGCTTCAGGAGCCTGGAGCTTGGGGCCCAAGAAAGGTAACACTTGGTCCCTTTCCCTAGGAGCTTTGCAGTTTTGGTAGGGGTCCGAGCTTGAGCAACAGGACATGGCGGGAATCCTGAGCAGTGAATGGCCATGGATCAAATGGTGAGGTAGGGCCCACAGGCAGGCAGAGTCCAGGAAGGCTTCCTGGAGGAGGCCTGGGATTGGTTAGGATAGAAGGATGGACACCCAGGGGAGAAATGTGTCTGGCCTGGACCCCAGCCCTTATCACCACCATCTTTGCCAGAGCACAGTGGCCCAGGGCCCGCTTACCTGGGGCTCAGATCTGGGGGTACATTCCATGGCACAGAGGGTAACTGCAAACCCTCTAGGCTTCGAGGGTGAACAGAGGGGCCGGCCTCAGCTTGTGAAGCCCCTGCCCTGCCCGGCCGGCCTCTGCTCCTTAGCCTGGGCCGGGGCGCAGTTCGCCGCGGGGATAGCAACTTAGCAGCAGAAGAGGAGGACGTACATCCGGGGGACAGCAGAGGGCTAGAGGGCTCGTCCGCCGGGGCTGGTGAGGCTGTGGGGCCCTGCTCCCCATCCGTCTCCTTCTCTTCCAGTGTGGACATAAGGGTGTTGTCGCCACTCAAGGAGCTAGTGTCTGCCTAGGGACAGTTGGGCACAAGGAACCGGCCTGGATAACCCCTACCGTGCTTTGGTCACCTCCACCCCGACCTCATCTCCCTAAAAGGAGCCATCTTTGTTATGCCCAGGTTCTCCCACCCTCAGAGGGAGAGGGTGTTACTTGAGGCGGGGAGGGGAGGGGAGGGGAGGGGAACAGGTTTTCTGTTGCCACCACAAAGCCACCAAGCCCTGGAGGACTTTGCTGCCCTTCAAAATTCTAGCCAAATGGGGATACATCACCCATCTACTTGGTCCCTCAGGCTAACCAAAGTATCCAGAAGAACACGGTGCTAAAAACTGGTTTGGAATAAGTGGTAGAAGCCAGGAAAATTCAAAGTCCTTCAGAGCAGTTCTCTCTCATGGAGCAAGGAGGGAGAGCCGTAGGGCTCTCCTCAGAGGCAGCCTGGAGGACTAGTGCCCAGCCCGGCCCTGCCCAGGGGCCCCATCCCTCACGTGTGGCCCTCAGCCTCCATCCCTTCAGACTCAGCCATAGGCCAGGGAGAGCCAGCAGGGCTGACGGAGCACAGCTGGGCTGGGCTCTAAAGGACAGTGTGGGTGTGAGGGGACAGGAGATGGGAGAGTGTAGGCCCCCCACAACATGTGGGGGTGTTAACACCAGACCAGGCGATCACAACTCCTCCCCAAACCCCAGCTGTGCCCACTTCACCAGCCACCACCCCAGCTCCCTCCACGTACATTTCCCGGGCGTTCTCACCTCTGCGGAGCCTCCGCCAGCACCCAGGTTGTAGCTGAGCTCCCCTCGGAGGCCCTGGCTGAAGCGTGGGGCAAACTCGGGGTACAGCGCAAGGCTCTCATGCAACCCAGTCAGCTGTAGACACTGCAGGACGCAGTAGGTCAACCCCTTTACATCAGCATTGGCCTTGACCACCTGCTCCCGCCGGGGCAGCTCACAGCCAATCAGATCACCCTTCCCTGGGAAGCAGAAGCAGAGGTCAGCGAGCCCTGCCCCTCGGCCCACGCACAGGGGGTCAAGCAGAGGCAGCTGAGCTTCCCTTGTGAGCTGAGTGGGGCCTTCAGAGCCAAGACCAAGAGGGGCAGAGGGGCCCAGGCTTCGGCCGACCCCTGCTCCTTGTCGCTCTGGCTCCTCAGACAGACTTGGAGTGAAAAGCACTGAGACTCAGGAGCTTGAGCACATCTGGGATGAACGACACTGTCCTGCAACACATCTGAATATTAGCTCTGAGACTACTGAGTGGTCAACAATTCTCATGGTTCCGAGGCTGCCTGTAGATGGGAATCCGGGCCCCGTCTCTACTTACGGAATCATAACATCTACAGGAGACCCCACAATCCGGTATTTTTCGAGCCTCACAGGGGATTCGGGTGGGGCTCGTCCAGGAACCACCAGGTTAGTGCCCCACGAGGCACAGTGACGATGTCAGGCAGCCACGATTCTTCATCTCCCCGAGCCCTGGTGCTTGTAGGACAGATTTCGTATTGAACTGTGTCCTGGTGCTTTCTTGATCTTACCAGAAGGTGTCAATATAGGATTTTCCCACCACCCAGCTGGGACTGCCACCTGGCTGACAGCAATTGTAAAATGGCATCAATTAGAGTCCAAATCCCAATCTCAGAGATGTTAAATTGTAGGGAAAATTTGTGCATCTTACAATCCATGAATTAGGGGGTCTCCAATCAGGGATGTGTGAGGAGTAAATGAGTTAGTGTAGGTCAAGTGACCGACACAGAGACGGTCAAAGTTTGTTTCCATTCTCTCCCTCTGGGCAAGAGTCCCCTGTAGACCGTTCCCAGCAGAGCACTCAACTGCCTTCCCAAGGCCGCTCAGCCCACTGCCGGAGTTCACAAGACTGGAAAGCGTTTCCTTACCCTCAAGGAAGAAGATGGATCACTGCTACCCCCCACCGTGGGCTGCCTCATGCTGCCAGCAGGACTGAGCTTAGCAGCTCCTGTAAATGTTCATGGACTTTTGCTCAAACTTAAGTGTAGAAGCCATTGCTGTTAAATTGTATTTTCTTGGTTTCCGGCCATCCTTCTGGTTCCTTCTGAGAGCTGTTTGGATCTCAATGTGCTCATCTGATGAATGAGCTCTCTCTCCTGTGTGTCATCTGGAAGTAAGTGTGTATTTTTTGTCTTCATCCAAGAGGTGAGACAGGACCGAGAAATAGAACAAGACCAATGACAGAGCTCCATGCCACTGGTCTCAGACCAGAGACTGCCCTCCAGGCTGGCATTTCGGCCGGAACCTCCAGCTCAGCTCTCCAACCCCCTCAGGTCTTCCTGGCACCGTCACCCGGCCCACTTCTCTTGCCTCCTTCCCCCACAACGGACTGTGCTCTCTCAGCTGTGAGTGCATACACAGAGCTAAGGGCAAAAAATGAGCGCAGGAGCTGCACGGCGAGCCTCAGTGGCCAGCAGCAAGCGGGAGGCCCCTGCATGTTAAGCTCAGGAGGCAGGTGGGGGCAGGAGGGAAGGCAAAGCAGAAAAACAGGTGGTGGGGAAGCAGGCATACGGCAGGGCACCCAGAGCCATCAAGTCAACAGAGAAAACAATTCCTCTGGAACATACGGGCAGGGACAGGATGGATCGAAAGTGGCAGAAGTTCCAGTGCTGGGGACACAGGCAGCGGGGTGAAGACCTGAGGCACAGGCGGTGGACATTCTTGAGGTTCATCTTCATAGTGAACATGATGATTCTGCAACCTGGTGCGCGGCAGCAGTGAAGAGATGTTCTTGCAGGACCAATGCCAGCTCCCAGTCACACTGCTTCCTCGGCTCCGAGATGAAAACCATCTGTTTAATAATCCGCTCGACAGTCTTGACCAGTCTGCAATTGTCAGAATCTGTCTGCTTGCCCTTCTGGATCTCTCCGTTTTCCAGCATTTCTCAAGGACTGCCAGGCATGTGTGAGTGGCCATAATTGCGTTTACTGAGAGTCCTGGCATAAAAGGCATCTAGGTCCGGAAGCCAAACTCACAAAAGACACAAAGTGAAAGGTGTGGCAGCCTCTCGCCTCTCTTACCTCCAAGACCCCCTTGATGGGATTTCTTTTTCCTGCTCCCTGTTGGAAGATCCTCCTCCTCAGGGGAGAGGGGAGAGGGGAGGGACGCACAGTAGCTGCGGGGCATCTGGTCTTAGTTCTCCAGGTTGGTGACAAACCTCAGCCCCTCCAGGCATCAGCCATCCCCACAGTGAGGATTCACCTCCCTTCCATCCCCTGTGTGAGGCCCTCCATTACCCAAGCAGATCACAGAGGTCCTGCCTGCTGGGAGCCTCCCACAAGCCATGGACACCCGCAGCTGTGTTTCCCAGAGTGCTTTGCGTGTGCCTTCCTAAAGCCTAGGCTGTGCATCCTGCCATCCTGAAATTGTGCCTTTTCTTGGGGATACGGCACTCCCTCGAGCAAAGCTCCTGAAAGCACAGTGTATGAAGCCTGAGGTTTAGGGTTGGCAGACTAGGTTCTAACCCCACCTGCCAATTCATGAGCCTCTCCAAGCCTCCCGCTCCCTCTGTGCAGAACAGGCACTACACCGGTGCCTGTGCCATGGGTTTTGTGAGGTTTGTGTGAGCTGAAGCACCTAAGGGCCAGCCCTGCGGTGAGACCCTTGGGGATCAGCATTCCTCCAGTGTCCATCCCACAACTACAATCTCTTCTTCCTTGTCCAGGGACTTAACCTATTTCCACCTCTTTCTTTTGCCAAGGGAAGTATGTAGGCAGAGTCCGAGCCCTGCTGTCACCCGCTGGGGCCCTGGGCCTGCTCTGTGACAAGCCCTAGGAAAGCACAACCCCCTCTCGTCTGCCCTGGTGGAGGGGCCAGGCGAGAACAGCTCTCCTTCCCCTCTTACAGCCCTGCCCCAGCACTCTCTCCAGCACTGCTGGCCCCAGCATTTGATTTTTCTCCTTGGCAGGAACTGCTGATCCTCCTCAGCCCCTCATAGGCTGCAAGCTGGTGGTCCTCCACTCCCTCGGGGGCCTTGAACCCCTGAGGGATAGTTCCCATCTCCTTGTGTTGCCACCTGGTGGTCACTGGGTCCGCTTTGAGCCTTGCCCAGGGCTCCATGGCTTCTGACTCCTTCCTGGCTGTCTCTCCCCGGGGTGGCCTTGCCTGTGTCCCCTCTCCATGTTTCTGCCGATGGGGCCCTGGTTCCACCCGCCTCCCACAAGCCCCCGCTTCCTCTCCTGCCCTCACAAACCTAGGATGGCAAGTACAGTGCCGCCCTTGAGCACCTCCATGGAGCCAGAGCAGACGAAGTAGAGGGCCTGGAGAGCGTCCCCTTGGTGGATGAGGTACTCGCCAGGTGTGCAGAAGGCAGGACGCAGGGCCAGGGACAGTGCCCGCAGGCAGCCGCGGCTAGCGGCCTCAAACAGAGGCAGCTGCAGAACCTCCTTGTGCAAGTGCATGGCGATGTCCGCGCGCAGCTCATCTGGGAGGCTCTGCAGCAGCTGTAGGGGGGAAAGCAGGTGCGAGCGGTTAGTGGTGGCAGAGTAGAAGGCAGCCTCCTGCCAGCCCCCTTTACCTCCATCCTGCAGGCCTCAGGAGCAAAGGGAGGTGAGGTGAGGTGGGGTGGGGAATCTGAGGCTCCATGCCTCTACCGGCAGGGAGGGCAGCTGCCTCTGCCTCGCTCCCATCACTTTAGCCCACCATGAGCTAAAGAGGAGGAGCTAGTCCTCCTCCAGGCCTAGGACTGGATGTCTGTGAGCAGAGCCTCCAGGCCTAACAAGGGTGCAGAAAGGCCTCCAAGGCTTTTTGACTGCCCTCTGCCCCAAACTACTGCCCCCACCCCACCCCACCCCACCCCAGGAGTGTGGAAGCCAGAATTCTGCGTTTCTCGCCCCCCAGCCCACTTCCGGGAACTTTAGGCCAAGTGCATACTCCTGGAAGGAGCAAAGGCTGGAAGGGCCAGCTCTGGAGGCCTGCGCACCTCAGTGGTGTCGATACCGTTGTTCACAGCCCACGTTGCCTGGAAGTACTCGAGCATGCGCTGCTTGAGGGGCTTGGGGATGCGGTGGATGCGGATGTAGTCTCGGAGGTCACGGGTGCGGCTGTGGTACAGAAAGCGGCGGGCGTACATGCGCTGGATGATGGCCGTCACGTTCCCAAACACCACCGCGTGCATCAGGGCTGGGGAGGGTGGCGACGAGAGGGAGTCACCTCCGGGCCTGGCCTGACACCACACTGGACACATCTGTCCTCCCCATCCCCCACCCATTCACCAAGGTTCCTAGGCAAGGCACGAGCCGCTCTGTGGCACAGAGTCCTGCAGCCAGATGGGACACCCCTGGCCATGGCTCTGTGTTCCTTGGGCGCCCAAAAAGCAGAAGAATCTCTGGGAAGGACCTTGGGACCCTGGGGAAAGGTGGGGAGTTGGGGCCACCAGGAGCCATAAATCTGAGAGAGGGCCCAGGACGGGGAGAGCAGTGGGCCTCACCGCCAATGAGCATGGTGCAGATGGAGAAGATCTTCTCGGTGTCCGTGTTGGCAGACACGTTGCCGAAGCCCACACTGGTGAGGCTGCTGAGTGCGAAGTAGAGCGAGGTGATGTAGGCGCTCCGTAGGGAGGGGCCGCCTAGGAGCTCCAGCCCCGTGCTGTTGGCCTCCCTGCTGACACTGCTGCAGTTGTCGTTCTGGGCTGAGCTGTTCCCTGTGGCAGGGTTGTGGCCCACCAGGTAGTAGGGGGTCTCAAGTCGGCGGGCCAGCTCCTGCAGCCAGCCTGGGGAGGGGACGCATCACGCCTAAGCCAGCGGGACGGCACCCACTGTTTACCCCGGAGTGGGGGACACATGGATGCAGACCTCTCCCTCCCCCCGCATGTCTTCCCACCACTTCCCCTGCCCGCCCAGCACACCCTGTCCATCCCCTCAACCTTCACCAGGTCAAATACGTGAGGATGAGGCTGTTGTCTCTCCAGCCGCGTCTGTTGGTGCCGAGAACAGAGCAAGGCACATTACACCCTCTCTCCCGCGGCTGGCACTGGTCCCAGGGACCACACCAGCCAGTCTTGCTCCCAGAGACAGAGAGGTGAGGCCGCCTCCTCTGCCCTGTCCACCCCGACTCCTCTTGTTCTTTCCCTGAGCTCACCTGCTCCAGAAGGCTGCTTCGGCCCTCCCACGACCACACAAACCACCCAACCCCACGGTCGCGTTCTTAAGCACGCCGACGCGGATGCGTGCGCACGCACCATCAAGGCCACAGATGCACTCCGCATAATTGAGGGGATGAGGACACACACGTGTGAGCACAGCCACAGCCCTTCACACGGGAAAAACTCGTGCGCACTTGGGAGAGAGACAAGGGCACACAGGTGCTTGCACTCAGACACCCAGGTAGGAGAGGCGAACATGAGCACGCAGGTGAGCACACTCAAAGGCCACAAACAGGCAGGCACCTGTGCACACACAGCGGCTCCTGAGCACATATGCAGACATGGGCCAGCCTGGGACACTGGGCAGAAGCTGGGAGTGCTCCAGTCCCCCCATCAGTCCCACAGTCTCTGGTCTGGACTCGGCAGGAGGCGGAGCTGAGGACTGGGCTTTCTCAGGAGCTTTGGCTACCCAGTCACTCTGAGCCTAGCTGGAAGGTTGTGGGAGTTCTAGGGTGTTGGATGGGGTTCCTGGGGTCCACAGAGGTCTCAAGGATCCTGGATGAGTGGGGAGTCATGGGGAGCAAGGGAGAGGGCAGATCTAGAGTGGAGACAGAGGGCAGATGCAGGGGTGGGGGGGTGCTCAGGATCTGTGGCTGCAGTGGAACTCACTCTCCACATGCGCTCTGCCCCTCCCACCTTGACACACCTGGCCTGCCGGCTCCGCACTCTCCCTAACACCTCACACATACTTCTCCCTGCCATCTCCATGCCCCTTCCCACCCCCAGACCTGTTTATTCAGCAGTCTCACAAACACGTGCCTCATGCACACCTGAGTGCCATGTGATGAGGTTCAAACCAACAGGCTATGGGTTAGGGCTGGAGGACTTCCTAGAAGAGGGGACATTAGTGTTTAGTCTCCAAGGATGGGTAGAGTTTTGATTTAAAGAAACTGAGAGGAGGTTGTTCCTGATCTAGGGAAGGGCCGGCCATATTGGGTCATCCCTAGGGATGGTGACAAGTGCAAGCAGTAGCTCAGCTTAGCTGGAGTGTGGGGTTCACACTGGGGGCATCAAATTCCCAGCTAAGGAATTTGAGGAGATATGTTAAGGCCTGAGCCAAGGCCTGGTTACGAGGACTCGTTCTCCTGTAACTCGAGGTGTGCTGTGAGGATTCACAGGAGTGTGCAAAACTCTTCAGTCGCTATTCAGCGGGGCCCCTGAGCTGAAGCTGAGTGATCGCCCTCAGCATTTAGTACAATTTTTTGAAAATTCAGCCCGTCTCCACAGGGCTAATGGGAATAGGGGGAAGGAACTCTATGTCCACGCCATGGACAGCAAGGCAGAACCAGGCAGGGAAGCCAGGGACAGGGGCCTCCCGCCAGAGCCATACCAGGAGGGGGCGCCACTCCCCCTCCAGAAATCCCTTCCTGGGCTGGATTCTAGGAGGTCTGGTGTGGCTTTGACAGAGCTGGGGAGTCAGTTCTCTGCAGGAAAAAGGAGATGATGATGAGAAGGACTTGGAAACTCCCCTAAAGTGAGCTAGTACCAGCCCCAAATAGAATGAAATCACTCTAGAACTTAGGGTGCAAAAATTAACACGAGTACCTGCAAAACAGCCATCCCCCCATTTGCCCATGTTCTCCACGGTGGGACTCAGAGTCCCTCCAAGAAGCCAAAGACATTCTTCACATCAGCTGAGCAGCCCCTGTGAGGTGGTCAGCACAAAGGAGCCACAGGGACATAAGCCTCAGAGTGGTCCTATTTGGGCGCCAACTGACCTGGGGATTTGGTGTCTCAGACCACTTTGGGATCAGGGCTTTGCATCACTATTATCTATCTCCCAGCCCACTGACCACGTCGCTGTGTCCTCCTCCACCACAGCCTCCCTCTGGGAAGGGCAGGTGCCAAGGAGCTGGCGCCGCCCGCAGCAGCCTGGTTCCGTGTGCTCGGCAACTAGAGCTTTGGGGAATATCCAAGTGGGCCTTGGGGCCACACACCAGTCTCCGTGGGCTTGGCAAAGGAGAGAGGATTTGCAAGAGCCTCCTTGTCCTGGGGAACCGAGCAGAGCACGTTTCTAAGGCCCAGCTGGACTCCTGGTGACCCCACCAAGGAGCAGGTGGTCACGCAAGGCCATCTGAGCAGTGGGCCATCTGACGCCCACGGGCTGGAACAAGCACTAAAGCCGAGTTACTGGGAAGCCACCAGAGGGCTGGAGGGCAAGGGAGGAAGAAGGTGTGTTTGGGTTTGGAGCCTCACAGTATGAAGAGTTAGAACTGGCTGGAACAGAACGGTTCAGAGTTAGAGGAAGGAGGGGGTTGAGCTGGTGTAGTGGCACCAGTGGAATCACAGGGAGCGAGGGCAGGGGAGGAGACAGGGCCCTGCCGGAGGAGGCTCACCGCTCAGGGCAGAGAGGAAGAGCAGTGAAAAGGGGCGTGGTCAGCAGAGCTGGTGCCACAGGGACTTCAAGGGGATGAGGGTTTGGCCCCAGAAGGTCACTGCAACCCGCAGTGTGCCATTTTGGGTGGAGAGGTGGGGGTGGGAGCCTTCCTGGCAGGAGTTAAGATGTGAGTGGGAGGCGAGCAAAGGGAGGAGTGGAAGTAGAGGTGAAGTGAAGGAGAGTGAGTACACCAGCAGGGCACAGAGAAAGGCTGCATTTTAGGCCTGGGAGGGGGGGAGGGGCGCAGAGAAGCAGCTGAGAGGGATGGGCCTAGATGTAACAAGAGTGGGAACAGGCCTTAGGGGCTAAGGTGTGGGGATTCCGAGAGGGTGGTGGGAAAGCACCAGGCACCAGAAGTACCCAGGAGGGCAGCAGCTCCCTGCATGGCCTTCTCCTGAGAAGGGTGTGATTCTCAGCTGGGCAGGGGCCTGAAGAATGTGACAAAAGCTAAGGCCACAAGGAGGGCATGATGGGTGAATAGGACTCCCCTGGGCAGCCCACCAGGCTTTCTCCACTATGCCTGGCTGCTAAAGAACAGGCCTACCTCAGGGTAGTGGCTCTGTCACAGTCACACCTGTACGCGCATGCGCGCACACACACACACACACACACACACACAAACGCACATCTACTTGCATGTATGCCCCGGATACACATGCAGACTTGCACATAACCCTGACCCACAAACACACACGTGGACTCACATTTCCCTGACACACACACACTTGAGTAGACGTATTCCTCTGTTACATATGTACACACACACCTGCTCCTCTCCCCCACCCGCCCCCACCCTCCACCCCGGGTAGCCTCTAATACCGATCTCCGGCAGCTCTGAGGCACTGCTCTCAATCTCCTGCTGGCCAATGTAGAACCAGACACAGGCCACCCAGTGGGCGAGCAGGGCGAACACAGCCATGAGCAGGGTGAGCACCACGGCGCTGTACTGCGAGTAGCGGTCCAGCCGCGGGAGCAGCCGCAGCAGCCGCAGCAGGCGCACTGTCTTCAGCAGGTGGGCCCCAAAGTACTGAGGTGGGGGGGGGGGAGACAGGAAGGTTACCCCACGGCCAGCCCCACCCACCCTGTCCCAAAGCCCACCCAGTCCAGCCACACTGACCACATTGACCTTGAAGGCATGTAGCAGGTCAAAGGGCAGTGCTGCGATGACATCCAGCAGGAACCAAGTGGTGACGTAGTGGAGGCAAATGGACTTTGGGGCAAATACCACTTGGCCTGACTTGGACACGAACGTGGTGCGGAAATTCAGCACGATGTCTGCAAGAAGTCGGGGTGGGCCTCAGCACAGGGTAGAAGATGGGCCACACTGTACTGGGCACCTACTCAGTATCTGACATTGCCTGGGGCCCTCTGCCTTCTCAGTCCTCACAGAACTCTAAAGAGTGGATACTGTTATGCCTATTTGACAGAGGCAGAAACAGACTTGGAGAGGCTATCATAAGGTCAGGGTCATATAACCCATTAGCAGAAGAGACATGTTTGGAACCTAGGTTTGATTTCAAAGCCCATGGTCACAAACAGGGGGAGGGCATGGGGAACACTTGTCAGCAGGCACAGGAAGCCATGCAGACTATCCGGAGGGGTGCCAGGCACAGGGTGGGGTGGGAGGCACAGGGCACACGTACCAAGAATGAAGAGGACCTCCACGGCCAGATCACAGATGCTGGGGGCATTACGAGCAGCGCTGGGCTCCCGGGCTGTGCTCACACACACGCTGTAGGGCACCGTGACAGCCACATAGAGGGTGGCGAGCAGGATGAAGCCGTCCCAAGTGGCCCTCAGTGCCCCACAGTGCAGCAGGATGAAGGGTGACTTTCGGATGGCTGCTACTTTGTACTCGGGCAAGTTTGGCTTCTCCCCAAATACCCCCTGAATGAGGCCAGGCAGGTCCAGCCAGGGAGGACAGGAAATTTGCAGAAGCTGAGTTTGGATAGGGTCTGGGACAGGCATCCACCTCCTTTCTCCCCTGTATACTCAAAGCAACCTCTGACATAGGCATTAGAGCCCCCATGTCACAGATCAAAAGACTGAGGATCAAAGAGGCCACTGACTTAGCTGAGGTCACACAGCTGTTTAGGGGCAGAGCCAACATTGATCCAAGTCCCATCTGACTCCAAGGCCAAGACTCTATCTTTGATGGATCAGGCATCTGACAGTCCCTCCCTCAGTTACAACCCCCAAAGTGCTGGTGGGGCCTGGGTGGTCCCCTGGACATCTCTGTGGTGAGCTTAGTTCCCCTCCTCCATTTCCTCAGCTTGCCCCTACCCTGCCCTGCCCCCCAAACACACACCCTTATGCGCAATCCACCTTATTGAGCTTGTGCTTGCCCTTGGGCTGCTTCTGCAGGTGCCCAGACAGGTGGTAGAGCACAGCCCGGCTCCGCCGCCGGTTGGCATTGAAGCCTTTGGCTCCTGCCCGGCCATATCGGCGCCGGCCACCACCTGCAAAAGAGGGGCCCATGAGGATGATGGGGGGAGTGCCCACACACCTCAGCTAGGGTCTTGGGTGTAGGACACCAGTTGCTGGCCCGTGAACTGGTATGACTCATTGACTGGTTAGTCTGTTTAGAGTTGGGGGCTCCAGGACCCTCACTTCCGGGACACTTGCCAACCCCACAACGGGCAGTTCTCTGGGTGCTTATAGATACTGCTCCCCAAGCCTGCTTCCAGGAGAAGGAGGTCTGAATTAAGGCAAAGGCAGGAGAGGATCTCCACAGGGCACTGAGAGAGTGGGGAGGTGGTGTCCCAGCTGGGGGTGGGCAGGGGGAATGGAGAGTACCCCCAGCATCCCCAGCTGTCCCCAGTGACAGCCTTGTGAGCTGGCCAAAGGCCTCCTGAGCCCTTGGAGGATACAAGAGGGGAAAGGTCCCAGAGACTAAAAGAGGGCTTTGGCCGGGACTCTCAGTCAGCTCTGTGTGGCGGAAAGGTACCAAGTGGGTCTGTGCTCAGTCCCACTAATTGGCCCGAAAATGGTACTTGGTGGGCACTAGTGGAATTTGTTTGCTTTCAGTTTCTGAGTAAAGTTGACTTCAAAACTCCAACTTTGGCTTAACTGGTCTCTTTGGAAACAAGCTTTCTATACCTGGGCATGTGGAGATAGGAGCAGCACAGGCCTCTCACCCAGCAAAGTGGAACTCAATGAGTGCAAGAGAGTGGGGAGACCTGTGAGCCCAAGCTGGGTGCCAAGGCCCCACCCACAGCAGCTAAAATCAACAGCCCCACGGGCACCCACCTCTCTCCTTCCAGCTGTCGGGGCCCCCTCGGTTCTTGGTATCACTGATATCCTTGTGAGAGACCAGGAAGAGGGCCACCTCCCCTTTCTCATTCTTTATGGGTATCACATCGAGGAGACACCAGAATGGGAGCCCTGGGCACAAAGACAGACTCAGCCAGCTCCCGTTCTCTACCTTGCCCGAGGTGACAGAGGTTCCACTGTCACCCCCGGCCAAGACACAAGCAGGATCAGGGCTTTTCTGGGAAGGGAGCAGCAGCCTGGCTCCATTTAGGACAGGGCTTGATGGAACAGGGAGGGTGGGGGAGAGCAAAGGAGAGCAGAGACGACCGTCGGATATAGACCATTCATAGATCTGTCCTACTGAGACTGGGACATTTTCCCTTGGGGTGGGAAACTCAAGAGTGGAAACTGAGTGGAGACTGAGGCTGAGGGGGATGGAAGAGAGAAGCCAAGGGACAGCAGATGGGGCGGAGAAAGTAAGGGGCATGGGGGAAGACAGGATGGGATGGGGAGATGGAGAAGATGGGAATGGAACACAGGGGCAGTGGATGGAGTGAGTGCCAGGCTGGGCGAGGCCTCAAAAGTGAGGTGGGCTGGCCAGGTGGCCCCTCACCACTCTTCCGGTACAGGATCAGCTCAGCCTTGAACTCCTTGTGCTCATCCAGCGCCTTGCGGATCTGTTGGCGGACAAGCTCACTGGTGTCTGGCCCATAGAGGAAGGAGCAGGCGCAGCCCCGCTGCATGACCTCGGCCCGGGAGAAACCCGTGAGGTCGCAGAAGCCATCAGAGCAGTAGACCACGGGGAAGAGCCCCGCCACCTGGGCATTGCCCAGCACGAAGTTACTGTCTGCAAGAGAGCACCTCTCAGAGGAGGCATGGGGTGGAGGGGCACGGGGTCTACCACCCCTCTTTCCTAAATGCCTGCAACCAAAGAGTGGGTGTCACAAAACCCAAGAATTCTGTGTGTTTCGTGGGGGGAGGGGCTGGGGATTAGGGCAGGTGCTATTTATAAACAGGAATCAGTGTGTCTCCTGTGTACCCTGCCCTGCAAGGGTCCACTCCTAGCCATGTGTGTGTGTGTGTGTATATTCAGGAATCAACACCTGTGGACACTGAGGTTGGTAACTCCAGCCCCGTGTGGGAATTGTGCCCTCTGGATGGAGTCCTGAGCAGCTTGGAGTATACTGAAGGGTGGGATGCCCAAAGAGGGCTGCACAACCAGTTCTAAGCAGCCTCAGCCCCACCCCTACCTTGCCAGGTCCATACATGGCTGTCTAGCTCCTCTCACTGGAACCCACCTGGATGGGAGGTGGTCCAGGCCACCCTCCATCCTGCACTTTTTTGAATCCCAGCTGCCTGACTGGGGCTCAGGAATTCGTGAATGTGATCAAGAATGGGGGTGTAAGAATGGTAGCTGAACAGCACTGCCTGGAGCCAGGAATGTATTGGGGAGTGGGGGTCACTGAATCAGCAGGCTGCAGGAGCCAAGTGCAGGGCAAAGCAGATGGAGAAGCCAGTGTGTGTGTGTGTGTGTGTGTGTGTGTCTGTGTGTGTGTGTGTGTGTCTGTGTGTGTGTGTGTGTGTGTCTGTGTGTGTGTGTGCACGCATGTGTATGAGGGGGTGCTCAGTGATGGGCTCCCACCACCTATCAGGAACTGCAAGACCATGAAGGGTGCTAGGCAGAGACCTGGGAAGCTCCACTGGGGGTGAGTGTGAGAGAGAAGAAGGAAGGGGTTTTCACCGCTGTCCCTGTGCTCAGAGCCCTGGGAACCCAGGATCCAGAAGCTCTGGTTGCCTACTCCAAACTTCCCCAGTTTTGGTGGGAGTACCCAAACCTATCTTTTGGGGTCTAGAAGGGCCCTGTGGGTTTAGGCTGGTGAGTTTAGGTGGTGAGGTGAGCTTGGACAAACAGTGCGCCCCTAAATCCCGCCTACTCTATCTCCTTTTGCAAACCTCTTTTCTAAATCCGTATTTTTGAACCCTCCGGCTGTCCGCGAGCACCGCTCCTCTCCCTCACCCCTCACCCCGCCCCTCCACTTCTACGTTAGTCGGTGGGATAGCTTAACTGGGTGGCTTAGATTAGGTCGGGGTTCGCGCTCTGGCAAACAAATAGCATCCGGGGCCCCAAAGCCGGAGACTTCTGGCCGTCTTGCCCAGCCTGGGGTAGAGCTGACCCTGGACCTTTCGGGAACTGGCGTCTGGAAGGAGATGGTGGTTCTGGCTACAATTGGGGCTTTGGGGACAGAGGGTGAGAACAGGAAGGAGCCAGGCTGAGATGTCGGGGTGCGGGACCTGCGGGAACCCTGGCAGGGAACGGCTTCTCTGGGAGCCAGTGGAGTGAAGGTCAGACTCACGCGTGCCGTCGAAGCGCGTGGCGATGGTGTCCAGGAAGGTGTTCTGCGGCGCCAGGAGTCCCCGCATGGCCGGCATCTTAGGCGGCCGTGGCCGCCCGCCCCATCCCTCCGGGGCGCGGGGGCTCAGCGCCGGGGGAGGGCGCCCAGCTCGGCCGCCCCCCACCGGGCCCCGCGCCCCCTAGCGCAGCCGTCGGGGGCTGAAAACCACCCCGGGTTCGCAGGCCCGGCCAGCAGCCGGTGCACGAGGGGGCGTCCCCGCCGTCGGCGCCCGGAGCATGGCGCGCGGCCTCTTGCTTCCTGGCCGCCCACGAATGCCGGGCCCCCGACACCGCGCTCGCAGCGCTCTCCGCACCTTCCGCCCGCGGCTGCGGCAGCAGCGGCAGCGGCTCCCGTTTCGTCTGCGGGTCGGCTCCCGCTCGGGCTCCGCACGGCGCCGGGTCCCCGCAGCTCCCTAGGTCTGTCGGGGAGAGGAGGCAGCCTCCCTCCCTTCCTCCGGCGCCCGCCGCCTGCACCCGGGTAACCATGGAGACAGGCACACCCAGGCAGGGCCGCCTCCTTAAAGGGACAGGCTTCCCGCCTAGGGATCCCCTCCCCTCGGGACCTCGGGGGGGGGGCAGGGGAGGAGGCGGCCCCCGTACCCCCGCCGAGCCGGCTGCCCGAGCCGCCCCAAGCCGCCCCTCCCGCCCCTCGGAGAAGACCGGCGAGCGCCTGGTCCCGCTCGGGCTGACTCAGCGCAGGGGCGAGGCGTCTTTCTCTGCAGCATGGGGGTTCGCACAAGAGCCTCGCAGACTCTCCTCCCCCGGAGCGACCAGAGGAGAGCTCCCGCGGAGGATGAGCGGGGAGGTGCCCCCTCTGTTTTACAAGACTCTTTCCCCGAGGAAAAAATATAAAGGGAAAGGGGGCCGGGCGGTGGGGGGCCGGGGTGGGGGAGACAGGTTGTTGGCGGAGGTTGCGGCCCCTACAGGGACCCCAACTGTACGGACAAATCTAAAAGATGGGCTGGGGGGGGGGGCGGTTCTAAACACAGCTTCTGGGCATCCAAGTCTTTCTCAGCCTCAACTTGACCCTCGTCACTGGGAGGTGCAGCTGCAGACGGGAGCTGTCAAGAAACGGGAGGGTGGATAGTCCTGGAAGTACGGTAGAGACGCTCTCGGTGAGTGCCGATGGCGGCGGCGGCGGTGGTGTGTGGAAAGGGTGTGGGATATTTCTACTCTTTGTCACCTTTTGCCTTTCAGGCAGCTCCCGAGGGTCAGGTTGCAAATACAGCAGGCAGGTGCGACGTGAGCCACTGGGAGAACTTCCTAACCTCGTGCGTGCGGGTCCTTGCGAGCGAGCGGGGAGTGAGAAGGACCCAGCCTCCGCTGCCCCGACCCCTTCAGTCCCTGAGTAGCGGGCTCTGCGCTGCTGGGGGACCTGTGGCTGCAGGAACCCCCTCCCGAGAGAGGGTGGGAGGAGGGGCGGGCGGGGCCGAGTGGAGCTGGGCCGGGGCGGCAGTCTGTAGCTTGTCTCCGCGTTGCGTCGGTCCCCCCGGCTCGCTCTGCCAGAGCCGCTCCTCCTCCCTCCCACGATTTGCCAGCGAGCGCGGCTACCGCCCGCGCCCAGAGGAGCCGCCGGGGCCAAAACAGCAATTTGTTCCCCAACGAGTGAAGCGGGAGGCCCAGCACCCCCGCCCCTCAAAGACACACATCCACAGCCACCAGCCTCGGAAAGAAAGGAGTGTCGCCCGCTCCACCCACCCTTCATCAGCGACACAGGCCAAAGCCCAGGCACCTGTATTTAAATGAGCTGGTGCTTTAGGAGGAAAGGGAGGAAGCGTCCTCCTCCCCAAGTCCTCCGAATCCTGGAATCCTGCTCCCAGGAAGAACGACCCCAAGGAACCCGCAGATCCTGCTCCCCAGGCCCACCCCCAGAAGCAAAGTCAGCCTTTCCTCAGCCCATCATCACACCCCCCACGCTAAGTTCAAGCATTCTACTAGGAGAAGGTGCTGTTTAGTAGGAGGAGTCCCCTCACTTGGAGTCCAGACCAGGAGGTGGTTGAAAGCACACAACTTGGTTTGACTATAGCCCTGCCACTTGCTGTCTGATTTTCATTCGAGACCCAATTTTCTCCTTTGTGAAATGGGGATAATATCTAATAACTACCTCAGAGGGTTGTTAGGAAGATTAAATGAGTAAAAGACTTAGAACAGTGACATGCATCATGTACATGTTTATTATCTGATTTTGAGTATCATAGAACCCCTATGAGACAAGCAAGGTAGATGCTAGTTACACCCCATTCACAAAAGAAGAAACGGGGAGGGGTGGGGGAGAGGAGAGAGAGAGAGAGGCTTGCTCACAGTAACCAAGCTGGTAATTGGCAGCACTAAGTTTCCAACCGTGACAATCTTGCAAATCCAGGTCCAGAGTCTGCCTCACCCCAGCACAGACGTACCCATGGAGGACCCAGAAAGGACTTCCGGTTAGCTGTGTGGACACTCACGAGGACTGGTTATCCGGGTTGTATATCAGATCCAGTGGCCTTCCAGTCACCTGTTTAAGCGCCGAGTGTTCAGACTTTCAGGCTTCCAGCTTTTCAGCCTGGGCTGGTCTTGGTTATTAAAGACAATGGTTTGGATAGTAAGACAAACCCAAACCAGACACCTTGGGTCAGTGTGAGCAGACGGTAGATGAAATGTGGGGGTGCCCAAAGAATTAGCAGTTTATAGTTATTGAGCATTGTGTGCCAAGCACTGTGCTAAGTGCTTTAGTTGGATTAATCTTCATCACAACTCTATGAAGTTACTGTTATAACTACCAATTTACAGATTTAAAACATTGAGGCAGAGAGGCTAAATTTCTAAGATGCACTGTCTCCTCCAGCAACTCCAGGCACAATGCCTGTTTTGGTGCTCTGGTCCCCCCAATACTACATAGTATACTAACCTTTATTGACTCTTATGATCACTCTTATCCCAGAATGAAACAATAATGTTTTGGTCTTTAAATCCCTTTCCCCACTGCCCTTCAAAGAATTTGAAGAAATGTGAGTACAGGGTAGGGGTTGCAGCCACTGCCCAAGTCCTTCCTCTGAACTGACTGGATTTAAGGTGCCCCTTCTACCCAGAGGTACCCCCCCTATACATGTCCATACTTAGAACAGTGTGTGACATTTGTATCATGTAAATGTTTTTTATCTGAGGAGCAGGGGCCCACATTTAGGACACCGGAGAATGGGGGTTGAGGAGGAGCTGAGAAGTGAACAGGGTACTGGAAGGTCAGGGAGCACATTTCCTCTCCCATTTCCCCAACTCTAGGCTTATTGGGCCACGGTGGGAAGTCACAGGGAGGGGAAGGTTACTGGGGAGCGCTGTTCACAGACAGCTCAAAGCCATTGTCAAAAAAGAAGAAACTCAGGAGCCTGCATTTCGGAGCTGCCGTGGGAGGCCTGTGGGAGTATGATCTACAAAAGGAACTGAGAGAGAGAAAAGAGCGAAGCAAGAGAAAAACGGTTCAAGACACAAAAGATGGAAAAAGCACCCTGCCCCCCAGAGCGCAGGCAGAGTCACTCACTGTGTGCAGGGGGTGAAGCAGGTGGCTGTCGAGGAACAGAGCCCAAGGGCCCCTCCCCTCTCCTCCCCTCTTCCCACTCTCTCTCTCCTTTCTGGAAGTCCCCAGGTCTGTTTCCAGCCTTGCTTCAGCCAATGTGGCCAGGTTCTGCTTCTAAGGCTGAGTTGAGCGATGGGAAAATCTTAGCCTTTCACCAGACCAGTCTGGATTTGAGTTCTAGCTCCACCATGGATGACCTTGGGTGGCAATAAGGAGTGGGGTGGGTGTGGGTGTTAATCTCCAAGAGCATCAGTTCCTTCATTTGTGAAATCCTCTTTCCTTAAAGGATTGTTGAGTGAGATGACCTTGTTGAGTGGTTGGGATTGTTATCAAAGTCCCTCTAAGTGCTTGCCTTGGGAATGCAGAAATGAGCTCAGGATGAAGCCTCAATGAAGTTTCCCCATCTCAGAACAAACATTTAGGAAAATGGAGAGGCCTCCAGTACTTGGCCACTCCTTGGCTGTGTCATTCTAGGTCATTCCTTTTCTGTTAGTAGAGGATCCCAGCTATTGTGAGTAAACCATAATACGTTTTCCAACAAGGGAATCCTGGAAGATACTTCATTTTACTTACAGAGCTGCAAACTGCTGTGGATCATAAGGCTAGTAAGTGGAGGAACCAGATGTGAATCACGATTTGACTAGGCCGACAGGAGTCTGTCACTATGCCATCTTGCTGGGGTGCTTTGTCCTGTCCTTTGGCAAACGGCCTATTCAAAGGGGACAGTATGGTCATTTTGATGAGAGGTCCAATAGTGACCTGTAGGGAGTGCCCATAGTGCCCGGCAACCCTGACCTCAGATCTCAAACCTTGAACCGCAGGGAGCCCTGCCAGTCCTGTGGGGAGGGGAACCCACTGGAGTCCTGCCTGTGGCGGGTAAGGAAGTGAGGCTGAGAAATCTCAGTCTCAATCTGCATGTTCTAGCAATGCCAGAAAATGGGTTTGTTTGAAATCCAGTTACAGAGAAAGCCTAACTGGGTTAAGTTGAAGAGAGACATAAAAAGGAGACCTGACTTTTCCCTGAGGAATCAGAGTGGGTGGTATTTGTTCCTGCTGTTTTGACGGCAGTGAAGGGGCGGGTGGGCTGGAGAACAGTTGCGCTGGTGGTAGTGATGGTGGGTGAGTTTCCTCACCCAGAAAATCTTCAGAAAACGTTTCCCCCCTGGTAAGGAGCAAAGTAGGTAACAAAGCTGCCTCAGCACCTGGGTTGGAATAACGCTCCCTGGCGCTCCCCCGGGAAACCTCTGCTCCAGCCTCACTCCTGCAGGGGTGACTTTCCCCACGTGAGTGCCACCAGCCTCTGGCCTACCCCACCCAGGAGCTCAGAAACTGGGGATGAGGGTGTGCTTTTCCGACACGTGTGGTGGACAGACAAGAGGTGGACAGACAGAGCTCATTATGCTGGGGATACCCACTCAGGAGAAAAGCTCCAGAAGGAATAGGATAACCGAGTCATTATTATTTTTAATGGTCTGGCTGGCTGGAGATAGAAGTCTTTTATACACTTTTTAACATGGCAGGAGAGACAGAAAAGCAGAGGAATTATGGTGAGTAAATGTTCAACTTGTCACAGGTTAGCTTAGACATCAGGGTACTGTTCTGCGGCACCTGGCTAGATACCTCCTCTCACCCATCCAAGTTGCCAATGGGTCCACTTTACAGTTCAGGAAGAGGTTCAAAGATGTTATGTTATTTGCCCAAGGTTCGTCGATCACAGAGCTACCTAACTGTGAAGTCAGAATTAAAATCCAAGGTATGTCTCAAAAATCCAGGGTCTTTCCACCTTACCATACTGTGTAGCCACCACTCATGGCTTCCAAGGGTTTAAGGAAGAGCTAAGAGCTCTGTTTCTATCACCTGCAAAGTGGCTAAGGAAAGAGCTGGAACCATTTATCTATGCCTCAGAACCTAGCATAGTTCCCAGCACACAGCAGGTGCCTCAATGTTTGAAGGAAAGAATGTGCTCAGGTGGCTAATGGAACCAGAAGTCAAGCTCGACTGATTTAACAGTTCCATCATTCTGGCTACCAGGATTATGGTACTCTGAACTGGCTAAAACAGTGATGAAACGGTTCCTTGGTGACCTCTCAATTGATGTGCTGATTTGAACAACTTTTTCTTCCATGAAGTGTGCTACATTATGGATATAATCCCTACCAGCTAGGACAAGAAGGTGGGATGAATCCTGTAAAGCTTGCAAGACAAATCCTCATTTTGTTAGATCAAATGGCAGAATTTCCAGGGGGTAACAATAACTCACTGATAACCAGTAAGTATAGGTCAGTTCACAGTCTGATAACCATACATGCTGGCTTTTCCAGGTCACCCCCCAACCTAAAACAGTTTATCTTGCTTTTTCCCATACATACATTCATCATCATCATATGACTATACCTGGGTTGGGATTCTGAAATATGAGGTCATCCTATCTATAAACGACTGAACAAAAGGCCTGACCATCCCTTGGTATAGTCCTACTATAAGCTAAGGACCCAGACCATTTTAAGCTAAGGACCATAGTGCTTCTCCCATTTTACTCATACCAGACAGGATGGCTCTTTCATGCAACACTACTATCTAGTATTATTTTATTAAATGCGTCAGTGGCCCCTAGTTTATCAGCCCCTTGAAGGGCTGTATTTTACTTATCTTTACCTCTCCTTAGCTTCCAGCTCAGCAACTGTACAAAGCACAGTTGGTGAGAGTGTAAATCCATGCATCTTTAAGAGAACTTTACCAATAACCATATGACCCAGCAATTTCTTCCTAGGAATCAGCCCAGTAGATATACTCTTGTAAGTAAGAAATGAGTAAGATGCTCATTTCAGCAATACTTATAATAATGAAAATTATTACAGCCTCGTTAAACTAATTATGATGAATTTATACAATGGGATACTACTCAACCACAGAAAGAACAAGGTATATTTATAAATACTGACATGGGAAGAGATCTATGGTATATATTCTTATGATGTATGTGGGCTAATATAGATCTCCAGAGGGACCCAAAAGAAACTTAACTGTAGCTGCTCCTGGGGAAGGGACAGAGTTGGGTGGAAGCTTATTTTTTACCATATATCCTTTTGAACTGTTTAGATTTTTTTTTCCTTTTTACCATTTACGTATATTTTCTTAAAACAAATACTAGCTATAAAAAGTGGACAAATGAAAAAAAGCAAGCTATAGAGGAGTATGTATAATATGATTCCCATTTATGTAGAAGAAAGAAAAACACATATTTGCATGTTTAGATTTAGAAAATTTGTGGAAAGATATACAAGAAAGTTATCAGTGATTTCTTCTGAGGAGTAGGACCAGGTAGGAGAGGATTTTTAAATTTCCATTATGTATCCTTTTTAAAGGCTTAAAAAAAAACCACACAGCTTTTTAAAAAATGAATTGTAAAAACTGCCATAAATAAGGGGCCTAGGAAGTATTTGGTGTTCCTAATGAAGCCATGCTAATTTAAATTTTCTCTCACAAGTGGTATATAACTGACAGTGCTAAACCACCTGAAGTTTCAGTCCTATCTTTAGCCTGCGAAAGGGCAAGACATTGATCTCTAAGAGGAAGTGGAAAGGAAGGGAAATGACAATTAGGTAGGACATCTCTCAACACAGTGGAGGCAGCCCAGGGCACAGAACCTCCCTTCTCTTGGGAAGCCCAGAGCTATTACAGGGAGCAAGAAATAGGCTGTACAATTCCAGCTTAAGATAAGCCTTACATCGGGGCACCTGGGTGGCTCAGTCTGACTCTTGATTTCGGCTCAGGTCACAATTTAGTGAGTTCACAGTTTGGTGATCTCACGGTTTAGTGAGTTTGAGCCCTGCATCAGGGCCCTGCACTGATAGTGCAGAGCCTGCTTGAGATTCTCCCTGCCCTCTTCCCCTGCCCCATCCCACTCCCATTCTGTCTCACTCAAAGTAAATAAATAAACTTAAAAATTGCCTTAAGAAAAAAGGGTAAGCCTTACCTCTCTTCACTGGAAGATCCAACTGACAAATTTAGGAGACTATCTACAACATGAAATCCTAAATGAATTATGGCTTAGACATATTATTTTCAAAAAGAATTACTGAATGCATATTGTATCCTTGTTTTATAAAAACAAAAAGGTAAAAGCCTATATATCCATGTGTATATGCACATATATGTTCTGAAAAAGGCCTAGAAGGATATATGCCAAATTACTGAGTAATTATCCCTGAGGAAAAGAAAGGAAGGGTGGAAAACTTTAATTTTTTTCTTTTATAATTCTGTATTATTTGACATTAAAAAAATTTTTTTAACATTTATTTTTGAGAGAAAGAGACAGAGCAGGAGTGGGAGAGAAGCAGAGAGAGAGAGACACACAGAATCCGAGGCAGGCTCCAGGCTCTGAACTGTCAGCACAGAGCCGGACGCAGGGCTCAAACTCAGGAGCGGTGAGAGCATGACCTGAGCGGAAGTCAGATGGCCGAAAGACTGAGCCACCCACGTGATCCTGTATTATTTGACATTTTAAACACTACTTCTGTCATTTAAAAAAAAATGTAATTTTTAAACTTTTTATGATCAGAAAATCTTCAAATAATCTTCTATAATGAGATTTTAATTTCAACATGAAAATGTTGGTTTTTTTGTTTTGTTTTGTAGCAATCTCTACACCTAAGTGGGGCCTGAACTCATGACCTGGAGATCAAGAGTCACACGCTCTATGGACCAAGCCAGCCAGGTGCACCTCATCTTCAAGGTGGTTTTGACAAACATGCAGCCTCCCATCTTAGAAGGTTTTGCCTGGATACAAGGGTAGATAGGCCTCATGATCCTTCAAGGTCACTTCAATCTCTGGACTTTTCTATAAAGTATAGGGAAGCAATTAATCAGAAAAGCAGGGCTTTTCCTGGATAGCCAGTAGGTTGATGGTGTTGAACAAATTCCACAAAATGAGGGGATCAGCCCTTTAAAATGGCTTCCCAGTATTCCTTGACTACTGTTTTCTTTACTCACACACACACACACACACACACACTCTCTCTCTCTCTCTCTCTCTCCCTCTCTCAGTCTGTTCAACCAACCTGAACCCTGGCAGCTCAGTTTCAGCCAAAGAGCCAAGGGAAGCCCTGAGGCAGCTAAGTTCTGCACCACTGCCACTTACAGTCTGGGCTTCAGGCTCGGGAGAACAAATGCCGGAGAAAGAAAAAGCTCTGCTGTTATTAAATCATAGATGCCAGGGGCGGGGGCGGGATGGAGGGGTCTGGCCCCACTGCCACCTGCTACATGCAGGAGCTCAATTATACTGTTACACTCACTACTCCTGTCAAGGGACAGGCAGTAGAGGAGACGGGTTGCTCGGGAGAGCTGCTGGCAGCTGTGGGTTTTCTAAACCGGCAAGCTTCCTTTGGAAAGTCACTGTTGCCTATACTAGGAATCCTTTCCCACAAGGAACAGCTGCATTTGCTCATGCTGCTTCTGCATTTTCACCCGGTTCCAAAGCTAAGCGGTGGACAAATGACTTAGGAATCCAACATCCTCATTTAAGCCCCGAACAAGCTGTCCGGGTGACTTCTACCCCATGAGGCCCAAAGAAAACCAGAGAATGAAACTAAGTCATTTGCTGCTGTGAAACAAATGTGGGAACATTATGCAATTGTTTTTATTTATCGAACTATAAAGACTGGCAATTTGTTGATGGGTAACACCTTAGATTAACACTAATTATATTGCTATAAATTTGGTTGAGGATCAGAATAGGATTCAGGAACAAGGGAGAACAATAACAACAAAAATCTTCAAACGTTGAAACAAAGAAATACTTTTTTTCCCCTTTAATTAAATGCTCCTTTCCCAGAGGCTTCCCTAGACTGGTCTGCAGTCTAAGGCCATAGGAAACGAGGCTTTGGGCATTCTGAAGAGACTGCAGGTTAAGCTATGGCGCCAAGCAGGAGACTGATATCCTGACCTGAGTGTCAATCTTAGGCATGTTCTGGGAACAGAGGCAGAATCTCAAATGTTTGCTAGTGTTCTTTCCTTTTTAACAATTAAATTTCCACTTCTCTGGCGAATTCAGCATAGTACACAATCCCCTCACTGCCTTTCCTGGTTATACTGTTGTGCAGAGGGAACCTGCCAGGAATGTGTGGCTTCTGCTTAGGCTGGAAAGGTAACTGGACTGGTTCTGATCCATCTCCTCCTGAGAGCCTCAACAGTAGGGAGTTGCTGAGGAAGGCCTCTTCGGGCAACTGAAAGGCCTGGTGCACTGGGAAGAACATCGCTCACCCTTGGGAAACCTAGCATCGGTTGCCTATGATTCCTGGTGGAAGTGACCAATCAGACTCAATCCATATCATTGGGAAAGATCAGGGGAAAAAACAGCTTCCCCTCCAAAAATGGTAAAGAGGAAATGAGGAGAGAAGAAACCAAAAATATTTAGGATGGCATAAAAAGTGATATGTGTAAACTTCTTGTTATTACATCTAACTATAAGTGTCCTAAAGTCCAGTTACCGAGTTGAATTGTGTGGGATAGAGGAGAGAAGCCAAATGGAGCTGTCTTCAAGAGTTCACAGCTTCAAGCTGAGAGGTCCTAGGTTTGCGCTGGGGGAGCCCCTTTTTGAATGAGGGCTTGGGGGGGCTGGGCTCCATGCTGGCTCCAGTTCCATTGGTCCCTGCAGAGTGGGCCTGGCCCCGTTCACTAACGTTTCCTGATGCCTGGGACGGAGCATTCTGATACCTGGAACTAGATGAATACCACGAGCTATTTCTGTGACGACCCACAGTGTCATGTCGCCCTTGGTTCATGGGGTCATTCGGCTTTTGGCCTTGTGGCTTGTAGCTCCGTCCTCGTCTGTTTCCCGGCAATACCTGAGGATAAAAGAATACAATTCAAAGAACTCTGGCATTATGGCACCCTCTCTGTTCCAGTTCAGCTTACAAGAACATTCTTAAAGCCTAAATTGTAGTATCCCATAGTTGGGACTCAGCTATCTCTTGAGACTCCAAGAATTCTGTCAGCCAATCCAACCTAGCCACTACTCCAGAATTAATGTATCTTTCACTATTATCCCCCATCTTTCACCCCAGGCTCTCCACTGAAGAGGACTTCACTTTTCTTTAGCTGGGCACAAAAGAAAGCTAAGGAGGAAGAAAAAACACTCTTGGGGCTGTTGCAAGCCCCCGACTGGGCAAGTATCTTATCACATGCCTGCACTCTGCAGATTGTAAGCCAGGTGTAAAGATAATGAACATCCAGCAAAATAAAATAAACGTCTTTATACTCTGCTTTGCTATACATTATGAAGCACAGATTAAACCATGCTGCTGTGACATTTAGGACATCTCTCACATTACAACCCAGAAAGCTTATGGCATGGCATTTTATCTTTGCCCTCCACTTCCGATGGAATACCAGTTCTGCAGGATTACTAACAGTGCTGCCCTGAATTGCTCTTGTGCCTCTTCTTCAAACCAAGAAAAGAACCTACGGATTATCCTTCAACTTTCTGCTGTTCGCCCTCCACCCCACCAGGTTCACTATCTCTCACCCTGATGTATTCGATGCGGTGCTCCTAGGGAGCTGCTGCTTCAGATGCACTCTAGTGAACCTGCCACTGTGTACTCATCTACCTCGAGATGGGTGCATGACTCCCACAGTGACTAATTACCAGGCAATACTACCTACAATAGCTAGGACTCCAGCCAACACCAGAAAGTCAGCAGTCTTGGCAACAGGAAATCTAAGCTAGCTGGTGATTTGGAACACAAGTACCAAATGCTTTCTCTGGAAGTAAGTGGGGCTGGAGGGATTCAAAATAGGTGTGGAATGGGCATAAAGAGAGGAAGGTAATAACACTGAGCTGTCAGCATTTAAACTATGACAATCTGGTAACTTTTCTCCATTAGTGGCTTGGTGTGAAAGCTACGTTACCTCTCGATGAGGCTGGTAGGGCTGGCCACTGGAGTTTGCTATGGGTGCAGGAGTCTCTCCTGGTACCGAGTTTTTCTTGTTAGCACTTGTAAGGCTGGAAGCAGAGGCACAGGTAGAAGAGGAAGCGGCAGAGGCATCACACGGGCTACTCAAGGACACAGATGGAACTGCACTGCATCGGGATCTGGTTGAGTAGCTGTTCTTTGGATGGGACACTGGATGGAAATATGAGAAATATGTTGTCATAGGACGGAAGAGTATGATGGTAAGGTTTTCCCTATTTCTCCACTTCACAATAAGCAATTTGAGACAAAGAACTGTCTATTGAAATAGTTGTAAAGATAAGCTTATAAAAAAGCAACAGGAAGCAAAATCTCCCTTCTGTCCTCTTCCTCCACTCCTTTCAAATCCCTATTGCTTTTTTTTTTTCCTTTCAAGTTTTTATTCAAATTCCAGTTGGTGAATCCCTGCTGCTTTGTAAAGGAACTCTTAGAGACAGGAGAACAGTGTAAGATCGGAGTAGTCATTCCCCCACCAACTCATGACTTCTCAGCATTTCCTACTAAACTCCTGGCTGTGGCTCCAGCAGCTGACTAAGCCTGGGAACAATAGTATGGGCCATATGTTCAGTTTCCTATGCAGGAACATTCTGAAGTACAGGCTTCACAAAGAAAGAAAAAGGTAAATAAAAAGCTAACTCCTATTTTAAAAATTTGAATGATGCAAGGTATAGATCATCAAGATTAGCTGAATAGGAACAGAGCTAGTCTTTATAACAAACATGTATCTTCCCAAGGTTCTTTCTGCAAAAAGAATCCTAAATGTGAAATATCTGAAAAATAGTAATATTTTCACTTCAAATTTTGTCATAATTCAATGGCTTAAAACTACCTCTTAGATTTTTTTCCTGGGTTTAAAGTCTGGACTAATGTTGAGCTTATAATCACTGCTCTAGGTCCAACCTTTCACTTATGTACTGACAAAGAAAAAACAAAGGAGCTGAGCTCAGGGTTTGACTGGTGTGCCCCATAACTCTCACCTTAGAGGACCCACCCTCCAACCTTAAAGCTATTATTTAAGTATCTATTATGTGCCAGGAAAGGTAAGCATTGTTATCTCCATTTGGGAGAGGAATAAAATAAAGTTCTAAGAAGTTAATGTAAAGGTAAAGATTCCAAAGACCCCTGCTCTTTACACTATATATAACACATAGCTCAAATCAGCAGAAAAAGATGAAAAAATAACATCGCAAATTTAGGGAGCTGGAAAATACCCATGTTTTGATATCAAAGAATCTGTGTCCAGTGACTTCTTAAGTATCTCAGAACTATTTTTCACAAAAGCAAACAAACAAAAACACGAGAGGCACTAAAGAAGAATCAGTGGAGAAGCCAAGGCTAAACTTGGGTCTTGGATCAGTAGACGGAGCCCCCTCCTCACCATCTCCAGCGCCATCCTGGAATCTCTTGCCATCCTACCTTGTCCAAATGACTCAATGTCCTTCTTCAGCGTCTCGACATCACAGGTGAACCGGGCTACTCGTCCCAGGTCCTCATCATATTTACGCTCACTAACAAAGTGCTATTGAAAAGGACAAAGAAAAGCCTCCAGGTGAGACAGGTGGTATACATGGAATCCACGGCTTGCTATAAACAGATGAAAAAAAATTATTTTCCGTTGTCTTCTTTTTATTGCTTCAAATTTTACTAAATGACCATCATATTGCCTATGCTGGGTGACTATTGGCATTCAGCCATTTTCTTAAGGCCCAAAAGTAAGTCTGTAGGGAAGCTTTATGAAATGCTACCTGATGGCCAAAGCCCATCAGAGATGATGAAGAGAAATTGCAGAGAAAGAAGAAAAGGTTTACAGTAGAGGGCCATCTTTCCACTTTCCACTGTTGGCTACTCTCCACATTGTTCCATTTTATACAGAAGCAGAGGCAGCAAAAATGCTCATACGTTACAACAATGATTCCATGTAAATAGTGGGCTTGGTGTTCTTTAATAGGAACCTCCTTAGGCAACCCACTTCATCCCTTTATAAAGTAGGATTTGTTAGTCCTTGAAGTGGGGACAACTTAAGATGAAAAATCATTCATGTGAAAAGCCAACCTTGCAAATGAGAAGGTTTGTGCTGCAAGTAATTTAAGCAGACAGCGGAGACATAACCAACCCCTTGGGTCAAAACTAACTATACTACAGAGATTGTGGGACTAGAAACATGTCAGGAATAAAGTGCTTCTTGGGGTGTCTTTCAATAAACCATTTCCAAAGTAGCCTGGAATATTTATTTATTTATTTATTTATTTATTTATTCATTCATTCATTCATTCATTCATTCATTCAGATGAAAAGGAGGCAAAAAGGAAAAGTTAAAGGCCTACATATCACTTCTAAGAATCGAACTCCTTATAATAGTCCTCTAGCAGGTGGTCTAATTCCACTTTGGATTTTCAAGGGATACAATCAAAAGCATCAGAATCTTTGGGATGGATCTAGAAGCAGTAAATGGTAAAGGAGAAATCAACATTTCCTGCAAACCTTGAAGTCCTAAAGCTTCAGAGTACACAGTGGCTCAAGAAAGCACATGAACCTCTGTAACACAGAGCCTTCAGACATGTAATATCAGTCTGAGAGTAATTCTGAAACAAATTCTAGGGTTTGTTGAGCCAGAGACATAACAGGAATGACGGAAATAAAACGATCTGAAAATAAGACATTTAAATTGCACAGCACCCACTTCAGTACACTGAAAACGTGGAGAGAAACAGATCCTTAGTCAGCCTGCAGAAATATTTCTAGCAGCTTTTCAACCACGTGGGAAGGAGAACAGATGAAGCCCGTGAGAGCCAGGATTCTCATCTAATTCCAAAGGGGTTTCCGGCTTCTCCCAGATAGTTGAATAAGACTGACTGGCATCAATGTGAAGAAGACTTTCTGTAATTTTTGGTATTATAGTTCTAGTTAATCAGAAATGGTAACTTCATACTGGCATTGTTTTGCTGTTTCACCCTATTAGTGTCTAAAGGAGGAATGAAAGACTGAGTGTGAAAGACTGGGTTAGAACAATAAGGATACCTGGAAGGTCTTAGATACTCTCCCATTTATGTTTTTATTTTACAAAGACTGTTATATAGCCTGTACAGCAAGTGTTCCTCTTAAGTATGGCAAGAAGTCTCATGTGTTCAGAAAGAGCAGAGGCTAAGGGCTCAGGAGTAGGAATGGCCAACTCCCCTTTGTCACACAGCTAACAGTTTATAAACAATTATTTATTGTTGGAATTCCAGTGTCCACAGCTATCCCAACCTCTCTCAGGTCCCCATGCTTAGTCTCAGAAACACTGTTCTTTATATAAGAACTTAAAATGTATGAGGGATACCTGAGTGGCTCAGTCGGTTAAGCATTTGACTTCGGCTCAGGTCATGATCTTACCGTTCCTGAGTTTGAGCTTTGCATCGGGCTCTGTACTGACAGCTCAGAGCCTGGAGCTTGTTTTGGATTCTGTCTCTCTCTCTGCCACTTCCCTGCTCACACTCTGCTTCTCTCTCTCTCAAAAAAGAAATAAACACTAAAAAAACCTTTTTAAAAATAATTTAAAATGTGAGTATTGAACCTAAGTAATCTTTATAAACATAAAATATAATCAACATCTCAAGTTGCTCATTTTTCTCTTTTAAAATCAGAATCAATCAACCAACCATTTCGGTATTTATTGAATCCCTACTATATGCCAAGGCACTATGCTAGGCACTGGAGGCACACCGGTTCCTGCCACTGTAAAGTTCACAGTCTAGTTGGGAAGACAGATCAGTCAAATGCATTTAAAATGATAACTATGTGGGGCGCCTGGGTGGGGTGGCTTAGTCGGTTGAGCGTCTGACTTTGGCTTAGGTCATGATCTCGCGGTTCCTGGGTTCGAGCCCCGCGTCGGGCTCTGTGCTGACTGCCAGCTCAGAGCCTGGAGCCTGTTTCAGTCTGTGACTCCCTCTCTCTCTGACCCTCCCCTGCTCACCCTGTCTCTCTCTCTCTCTCTCTCTCTCTCTCTCTCTCCTAGAAATAAATAGAATATTAAAAAAAAAAAGATAACTATGTTATGAACACACAAGACTGGGGACATGACAGGAAAGTTAGGAAGGATGAGCAGGTCATGAGTTCTCTGTGTGCTGGGAGTGGATGGGTTGGGTGTTTTGTACAGCTCTAAAAGCATACACAGTAGCCCTCCAGCAGAAGGGAAGAGACTATGTTTGTGGGAAAAAGAAACAAAGATGGCCAGAGAAACAAGGGGAATATGGTGAGAAAGATGGTGGCAGAGCTGGACCCTGCAGAACCCTTACAGGCCGTGTTAAGGATTATAGTCTTTATTCTAAAAGCAATGTGAGCTGAAGCAGGTTGCTGTGGTGTGAGAACAGAATGGAGAGCTGGGGAGGGCAGGGTAGTGGCAAAGTGGACGGGGGGAATAAGTTAAGAGGCCATTACAGAAGTCCAAGCAAGAGATAACAGTAGCTGGATCACGATGGTGGTGGTGGAGATGAAGAGAAAAGGTCAGATCTGAGATTTGGGAGGAGGTCAAACAGACAGGGTCTGCTGACAGATTTAATATGGGAAAGGAGAAATTTCCTAAGGCTTCCAGGTTGGACACCTGATAGATGACAGTACCACTTACAGAGAAAGGGAACATGGAAGAGGGCCAGCTTTGAGAAGGGAAGATCATGAGTTCAATATATTAGATATGGCCATGAATTATGGAGATATGCTGCTTCAGTCCCTGAGGGCAAGAAGAAAGGCAGAAAGGAGAAAGAAGTTTTACCTTGATATCAGCTCTGAGCTCAACCAATTGCTCCTCTGACATTCGAACAGCCACATCAGTCATCTTCTTTAGAAGTTCGGCTTTCTTTTGTCGGCTGAGCAAAATTTCCACTGTGGAGGAAAAGAGAGTAGGACTCTTATCTTCTGCTAAATAGGATAAGGAAGAATTGGAAATATGGGCCTTGCAGTACATATTTGAACAGCCAAAGGCTTAGCTGCCCACCCATCCAGAAAATGAAAATACCAAAGGTCCAGTTTCCACCTTCTTGAGGGACTCTGAAGGCAGTTAAATGGTAAACACTTTTTATGAATCATAAAGACTCATAAATCATTTGTCATTTCTTTCTTCTCTTTCCAGTCGAAAACATTTTTTTTTATATCAAGAAACATATAAATTAAGACAGAAATAGGTACCCAGGGTAAAAAAATTCACCTAGAATAAATGGGTATAAAATGAAAAAGTAAAAGCCTCCCCCTACTTCTGACAGCAAATATCTCTCTCTCTTTGTTCCCCTCCTTACAAATGGGAGTATGTCATATATATGGTCCTTTCCTTTAACAAAGCTATTTTTACGTGAAATACCTTGATGTTCATTCCCTATGAATGAACTCTGGCTGGCTCTCCCACATGGTATTCTACTACTTAGATACACAATTATTTACTAAGTCCCCTAACGGTAGGTACTTAGGTTGTTGACAGCCTTTTAAGAAGTTTAATATTTGGCATCTTCCTGATGTATAACTCAAATATGGCCCTGGAGGATAACAGACAATATGAAAGACAAAATCTCTCAGAGCAGAGAACCAGGGGTTACAGAGGACGTGAACCAAAGAAATCCTCCAACGAAGTAGAACTAGGAGCTGCCATATGAACAAAGGGATTTTCTCTGTCACAAGGGCAGGGATTCTGCTACTCCTGCCCAGTAAGATTTGATCACTGCTTTTCCACGTGGGAATTTTTACTCTAATTATGTTCTTCTTTACATAATATTGGAAGAGGGGGCATTCAACTTTTCTTTTAGTTTATGGGACCCCAGACCACAACATGCCATCTCCAGACCTGATGAAAGATCTGAAATGACCCTGAAGTCCTGGACCTTCAGCTGAATATACTAACTAGATGAGACTTTGGAGGGGTTGCCATTGAGGAGGAGGGGAGTGAGTTCTCATGTTTTAAAAAAGAGGACATCGGGTGGTTGAGGGGTGGACAGTAGCAAAGACTGTTAGCAACTGCATATCCATTTTCCCCTTTTTTCTATTGGAAGTCCAGTGTTTTGGGTACCAATCTGCTTAGGTAAAAATCTACGTTTCCTGGCTTTGCTAGATAAGGTAGTTTTGTGATATGGTTTGGTCATTGAGATCTAAGCAGAACCACACGTACAGGGCGAGGTTTACAGGAAAAGTCTTTAAAGGAGTCTTAGCCAGGATGTAACATATTGCTTGTTCTCAACTGGAGCCTTAGAAGGGATCTTTTGACCGTAAGTATACTCTAAGGAGGGCAAAGTACAAAGAGAAGTCCGGGTCCCTCATGTCATTTTGAAGCTGCCCTGCCAGCCCTCATCACTCACCTCTGGATCTTTCATTTCATGAGAGAAAGAAATAAACTCACATTTATTTAGGCCACTCTGTTGCATGCAGTCAAACTCAATTCCTAACTGTTATACATAGAATCCTGTAACCCACTTAGAAATCAGCCAAATTTATGTTAGAAAATAACTAGAATTTTCCTAGAGCTACATCAGGTGTTCCAGAGAGCTGAATGCGTTTAGCAGGTTTACTTATTAGCCTGATTGCCACGGATATGCCTCCCCTGGGCTGCCCTCTCCACATAAGTGTAATCAATAAGAACACAGTTTCCCCAGCAAGTGAGGAATGTGCCTACAAAGTTTCTTGACATTAGGCCTAACAGTTACAAATGATCTACTGGCCTGGCTCTCAAGATAAAACCTGTCTGCCACTTGTGTCAAATCCACTTGCTCTCAGGAATCTGCATTCTAGGATTCTAAGACAAAACTACAGATCCCAACATGGAGGAAATGTGTCATGTCAAGACTTCCACACAAATCAGTGGACCCAGTTACACAACTTTGGACACATGTTCTCCAAAGGACTCATTTCTTCATTTATTAAATTAAAAAAAAAAAAAAAGGAAAACCTAATTACCTCATAAGGGTAACATGAAGATCATAGAGAAATGAGTGAAAAAAACTCTTAACTGTGTAGTACTATGAACATATAAATTAAAAACACTATTAAACATGTAAGAAAAAAAAGAAGCACTTTCTTGATAGTATTGGTAAATGAGTAATTACATTTACTAATACTGAGATCCAGGATTTTAGCATGAGAGAAAGGAGATATGGATATACAACTGATGAAATTAAGTAAAACTGTAGCTCTTAATTTGATAAAATAAGATTGGCCATGAATTGATAATTGGTTGAAGCTGGACAGTGGCAGTTAATTATATTAGCCTATTTGAAATGTTTGGTATTTTCTATAAAAAATGTATTTTTAAAAAGGAAGGACTATGTCTTACTAGCTTTATTTGAAACTTTATCCTCAAAATAGAACACACAGGTACATAACAGACTGAAATGGTCACATTTAGAAGTTTCAGGATATACCACTCAATTTAAATGAAATCTCACCTCTGAAAAACAGTGGACAGCACCTGTTCAACACTTCAGGTCAAAACAGATCAAAAGTGAACTCATCTCAGTGCCTCCCCTGGCCCATGACCATAAACACAAGTGCTTTAATTGTGAGTCATCACCTCAACCTATTTCCATTCTTATCAGTCTGAGAGCAGGTTAAAAGAAACAACCCTCCAAATTACAAATCTAGCATTTAGTGCATGAAGGTCAAACCTGCTGCTGAAAAGCCCCAAATCAATGCCACTGTAGAAGCTGTAATTAACATTCGCTTCTTTCCATACAGCTGTGTATCTTGTACCTAACCCTTAACAGGAATGACAAAAAACAGGTATCTGGTTCTTTGGTACAAAACCCCACAAATTACCCAAGTTAGACTTTATTCCTCCAGAATCTATTTTAGTAAGTTTTCAAGGAATCCTGGTCATGATGTGCTAAATCCTCCTTTCATTGACTTCCTCTATCTAATGGTAACAGACACTGAGTGAAGACTGTTCTACAAACCAACAAAACCAAGAAAGTTCTCAGATATGTAATATATACAATGTATACACTAAACTGTAGGCAACCTGGTGAAGTTTCCTCTGATTATGCCAAACATTTTATTTTCCCAAGTAGAAAAAAAAAAAAAAACCCAATGGAATGATTCAATCACTGGAAGTAAAACCCAAAAGAAGACAAAACCTGGCACCTGCAAGGAGATTTTATTTTCCTAAGGTGATGTTGCGGTGGCAAATACCATGATGAAGTCCTTCAGACATTGAACTTAACATTCAAAATATTAAAATTCAAAAATATTAAAACACAGGTTCTTGTAAAGCTGTTTAACCTGACAGGATTCATATGCCGGGGCAGTACAACTGCTCAGGATTGTTTAAATAAATACATAAACTCCTACAGTGGCATTTCTATTGAGCTTTTGTTATGAGGGTTTAAAGGCAGATACCTACTAACTGGTAATAGCTTTTTAAAAACATTTTTTTAATGTTTATTTATTTTTGAGAGAATGAGAGACAGAGCACAAGAAGTGGCTGGGTAGAGAGGGAGACACAGAATCTGAAGCAGGTTCCAGGCTCTGAGCAGAGCCTGACGCGGGGCTCAAACCCACGAACTGAGAGATCATAACTTGAGCTGAAGTTGGACTCTCAACCAACTGAGCCACCCAGGCGTCCCTGTAATAGCTTTAACTACAGATCAGTCTTACTTGCTTCAGCTTTCACTTTGTCCATTTCAGCAAGCAATGCCACTTCTCGATCCATTAAACTAGGAAAAGATAACAAAGGGAAAACAGGTTTGATCAGAAACTCAAACAGAAATAGCACATTGTTAACAGTGGAGAGTGACTTAGGAGTTGTTCGCTAAAACCATACTACAAAGTAAACCCTGTGCAGACTACATAAAAATTGTCTCACCCACAGTAAAGAATATTTTAAGGATTCCAATAAATAGACCTAATTCCCATTTATTTCTTTTTTAAAAATTCCCTTTTATTTCTGTGTATTACAGAAAACCAGTAGCTAGAAGTCCAAGAATTAAGAACCACTAGGTGGCAGTAGCGAGCTACAGAACAATTCTTGCTAAATTTTGCTAAAGCAAAAGTCCTTCTGGAAGTCACATTATTTCCACATATAGATCTCAGAGGTTTTATTTTATATTTTGGTCTATAAAATTAGACAGCTTTGCTTCTAATACATTTTACCAGGCAATATCCATACTAGGGCATGGTAAATTTATCCACAATTAGGATTTTGTATATTCTCAACACTTTACCACAGTTGCACCAGGTCCACTTGCGCTTTTTTTAGTCTACTTTGTTACAGTTTTTATTTAAATTCCAGTTAGCTAACATACAGTGTAATATTAGTTTCGGGAATACAATACAGTGATTCAAAAATTCCTTTTTTTCTTTTTTGATTCAACAACTCTATTTTTTTTTGTTTATTTATTTATTTATTTTTGAGATAGAGCACAGGCAGGAGAGGGACAGAGAGACAAGGAGAGTGAGGGAGATACAGAATCTCAAGTAGGCTCCAGGCTCGTCAGCACAGAGCCCTACACAGGAAGCTCGAATTCCCCAACCGCAAGATCATCACCCGAGCTGAAGCTGGGACACTTAACTGACTAAGCCATCCATGTGCCCCTTGAGTCAACAATTCTATACATCACCCAGTGCTCATCACAACAGGTACCCTCCTGAATCCCCATCACCTGGTTAGCCCATTCCCCCCCTACCCACCTCCCCTCTGGAAAACATCAGTTTGTTCTCTGTAGTTGAATCTGTTTCTTGGTTTGTCTCTCTCTTTTTCCTCCTTTGCTCATTTGTTTTTGTTTGTGGCACTTTAGTCTTAAGGAGGCAAAGTAGTTAAAAGATACATATAGATTGTGCTAGTTTCAGGTAAACATTTTTTTTTAATGTTTTTATTTATTTATTTATTTCTAGGAGAGAAAGAGACAGCATGAACAGGGGACGGTCAGAGAGAGAGGGAGTGACAGACTCTGAAACAGGCTCCAGGCTCTGAGCTGGCTGTCAGCACAGAGCCCAACGCAGGGCTCGAACCCACGAACCGCGAGATCATGACCTGAGCGAAAGTCGGACGCTTAACCGACTAAGCCACCCGGGCGCCCCTCAGGTAAACATTTAATAATATTCCAGAAAAAAATGAAATCAAAGGTTTCTGATAGGCTTTTTACAGACAACAGACATCAGATGGGTACTTAAGAATTTTTTCCACTGCAAATGTAAATGGCATGTAAAGCTTTCTATGTTGTTGTAAAAGAGCCTACTACTTTCAACTTCTAGAAAGATAGCAGTCTGCCCTAGTCTGCAACCTCTGGATACAATAATTTTCCTTACCATAGCAGTTTTACTCAGTGGTGGGGAAAAAAAAATCTAAAATTTTGATAACTGCACGGACATGAAATGTTCCAACTCTCTTTGAATTTGCTATTCATTCTGATTTCCTCTTTTGCATAGGAATAGATTCACAGGGTTAATAAAAGCTCTACTCTTGTTTCTGACTGTAAAACTAATCATATATACACACATACGTAAACACACGCATACACATATATATGAATGCTGATTCAATTTAGCTCAATATTTAGTGATGTTAGCAGAAAGAAGTTAATACAGAGACTGTAGTGTGAGGTACACAAAAAAAAGATAAGGTAGGATCATTTCCTCAAGGAGTAGATTCCTTTACAGTGAAGTGCCAGAGAACACAGGTTTGATGATAATTATGCATGATGTGGGGTGTCTGGGTGGCTCAGTTGGTTAGGTGTCTGACTCTTGGTTTCAGCTCAGGTCATGATTTCACTGTGGGTGAGTTCGAGCCCCACACTGGGCTCCATACTAACAGTGCAGAGCATGCTTGGGATGCTCTCTCTCAACCTCTCTGTCTGCCCCTCCCCTGCACGCACATGCACACTCTTGCTCTCTCTAAAAAAAAAAAAAAAAAAATCATTATACATGATGTTAATAAATAGACTTGTAATGAAACAAATTTGGATGGTATATTAATCCAGAAGCACCAGATGACAGAGAAGATCCAACTATTGTAGGGTAGCAATACACTGCTCAGAAAGCATTTCCCAAACCTTGGCAATATTTTGCTCCAAGAACTCTAGCAGCATTTGTAATACCTAAAAGCAAAACAAAATCACAACTGAGACAGGAGCTGCCAGGCCTCAATTTTGACACTACCTCTTTTCTGTTGCTGAATCACCTTAAGATGCAGATGCGGTGTCCACCAGATGACAAATTTGTCACTGGCAAAGCTTGTAAAATATTTATTAAAAGACTTCCACAAACAAGTAAGCTTTTTGCAGCATACAATCTTTATTATGAAAAAGTAGAATGTCACATGACACGCTTAGCAAGAAAAAAAGTTCTGCACCATCACAATCAGACTTTGCTGTGGCAGTAGGAGCTACAAAGCACACCGTGTTAAGGTTTTTTTCCCCCTGTAGGGATGACTAGAATCTATTTAAATAAACTTTGTTTTTCGATTGATTCACTGGTGATCATAAGAAATTCAGAGGCAGTGCATGGACAAGTATCTGCCCGTGCCATTAAGAAAAGTTTATATTTTCATGCCAAAAAACCCCACTATAAAAAGCAGTAAGCGCTTCCATTTCTTGTTTGTTGTTCATAATGTCTTGCCATCTATTGACACCATCTATGAAAGGTCCTGTGTCAGTCGTCAGCCAAGTATTAAATAGAGCAATCTACTGCTTAACTGAGGCTGTTGCGATATTTTCTCAGAGAAAAGCTTGATGAACATTTGCAGTTTTCCTTAAGATTTTCACAAGTCTTTGGGTAAATTCCTAGTACTGCTATTGCTGGGTCATAGGGGAGTTCTATTGTTAGTTTCCTGAGGAACCTCCACACTGTTTTCCAGAGGGGCTGCACCAGTTTACATTCCCACCAACAGTGTAGGAGGGTGCCCATTTCTCCACATCCTCGCCAGCATCTTGAGTCCTCTGATTTGCTCATTTTAGCCACTCTGACCGGCATGAAGTGGTACCTCAGTGCGGTTTTGATTTGGATTTCTCTGATGAGGAGGGATGCTGAGCATAGTTTCCTGTGTCTGTTGGCCATCTGGATGTCCTCTTTGGAGAACTGTCTGTTCACTTCTTCTGCCCATTTCTTCACTGGATTGTTTGTTTTTCAGGTGTGGAGTTTGGTGAGTTCTCATAGATTTTGGATACTGGCCTTTTATCTGATATGTCATTTGCAACAATCTTTTCCCATTCCATCGGTTGCCTGTTAGTATTATGGATTGTTTCCTTTGCCGTGCAGAAGCTTTTAATCTTGATGAAGTCCCAATAGTTCATTTTTGCTCTTGATTCCCTTGCCTTTGGGATACAGGAGTGCTGATGCACAGGGGCACATGTACCCAATGTTCATAGCAGCACTCTCAACAATAGCCAAAACATGGAAAGAGCCTAAGTGTCCACCAACTGACGAATGGATCAAGATGTGGTTTATCTATCCAATGGAATATTACATGGCAATGAGAAAGAATGAAACCTGGCCATGTGTAGCAACATGGGTGGAACTTGAGGGTGTTATGCTGAGCGAAATAAGTCAGGCAGAGAAGAACAGATACCATATGTTCGCACATATAGGAGGATTAGGAGGAACTTAATGGAGGACCATGGGGGAGAAGAAGGGGAAAAATAGTGGAGGAGAGGGAGGGAGGCAAACCATGAGAGACTCTTGAATGCCAAGAACTGAGGGCAGATGGGGTGGGGGGGAGGGGAAAGGGGATGATGGGCATGGAGGAGGGCACTTGTGGGGATGAGCACTGGGTGTTATATGGAAACCAACTTGACAATAAACTATTTAAAAAAAAAGATTTTCACAAGTCTTTAAAACATAAAAAGGAATATGGAGGGCCTGGATGGCTCAGTTGGTTAAGTATCCAACTTCAGCTCAAGTCATGATCTCACAGCTAACCGGTTCAAGCCCCACATTAGGCTCTGTGCTGACAGCTCAGAGCCCGGAGCCTGCTTCGAGTTCTGTGTCTCCCTTTCTCTCTGCCCCTCTCTGGCTAGTGCTCTGTCTCTCTCTCGCTTTGAAAAAATGGATAAATGATAAAAAAAATTTTTAAAACCCCACAAAAATGAATAAATGCTAAAATATAAATGCCTGGGGCGCCTGGGTGGCTTAGTCGGTTAAGCGTCCGACTTTCGCTTAGGTCATGATCTCACGGTTTGTGGGTTCAAGCCCCTCGTCGGGCTCTGTGCTGACTGCCAGCTCAGAGCCTGGAGCCTGTTTCAGTCTGTGACTCCCTCTCTCTCTGACCCTCCCCTGTTCACACTGTCTCTCTCTCTCTCCTAGAAATAAATAAAATATTAAAAAAAAAAAATAAATAAATAAAATAAAATAAAATAAAATATAAATGCCTGATAGTTAGCTTTTCTGATTATAATGGTAAGTGCCTGCCACTAAGCTTTGATTGCCCAGACCTCCATTTCAAAGCCATCTCAAATAAACAGACTGCCAGCTGCACAATAAAGAGCCAGGCTGCCCCACACATCAAGTTCCTCTTTTAGAAAGCCCTGAGTGACCCACATAACTTGAGTGACCCTACTTTCCCTTCTCACACTTTAATTTCTGCTCTTATGTTTTAAATTCACCAATAAAGAGTGAACCCATAAAACCCTAGGCAACTTGCCATTATTTGCAATAAAGCATAACCCCAGTCTGGGCTCTATTTAAGCATACCGTGCTATGTGGCCCTGGACATGCCATGTACCCTTTAGGACATGTAAGTAATAAGACCTTGTTTTTTTTCCCCTCAGAGTTCCCTGATGGCTGTTGCTGGGGTGTGTCTTACAATCCTAGAAATCACCAGGGCTGATCCAGCCACAATGCTAGCTCAAATATGGGCTCACCACAAGTAATATGGGGCCCAGGTGAGTGCCCCTGGGCATTCCTAGCTGACAGCATCACTATAGAGAGGCTGAGACTGACCAAAACAATATAATAATAACTTTCTTACTAAAAACACATCATATAATATACTGCAATTGTGTAGAATAACCATATTTTTAGGTCATCAATGCTAAAGCATTTAGAGGTGACATGTCATAATGTCTGCACCTTTCAGATGGTTCCACCAAAACACCACACACACACACACACACACACTCACACACTGTACTATGCTTTCATGTCTTTTATATCTTTGAACGTTTTCCTAATAAGAAGTTGAGAAAATACGTGCATCGCAAATAGAAAAGGTGAGAAGAGTTCAAAAGTGGATAGTAGGTTAAGCATAAAGATAAATAGCAGAGGCTTTTGTTTAAATGATTAAAAACAAAGTTTATTGTAATGTGGCTTTCCAACAATGCAGAAACTTAAGCTCAAGTTTTTCATCTGCTCCGCAGCTAAACAATGGTCTCAGTATAGATCTGTGGCCAGAGATTCCAATGTACCTGTGGTCTGAGGTAATAGTTTTTAGAGGCCATAACTGCAAGCAATGAGGCCTCTCAGAGAGTGGTGAAAAGGCTCATTCAGACGGTCAGACTTTCTGTTACCTTGTTCATGCCAATCAATACACAAGGGCACTAAGCTTGCAATTGTTCTCTCAAGGTTTTCCTGAATGGAAATACACCATAATAAACATCTGATATGCTGGATTCTGAAACTGCTAATGAAATTCAGCTAAATATTGCTGGGACTTTACTTAGAAAGACACTAGGTCTTTTTTTTTTTTTTTTTTTTAAGTTTCTGTTAACGTTTATTTATTTCTGAGAGACAGAGTATGAGCAGGGAAGGGGCAGTGACAGAGGGAGACACACAATCTGAAGCAGGCTCCAGGCTCTGAGCTGTCAGCACAGAGACCAACATGGGGCTTGAACTCAAGAACCGAGAGATCATGACCTGAGCTGAAGTCAGTTGCTTAACCAACTGAGCCACCCAGGTGCCCCTAAAAATTTTTTTTTTAATCTTTATTTATTTTTGAGAGTGAGACAGAGAGAGACAGAGTGTGAACAGAGGAGAGGCAGACACAGAATCTGAAACAGGTTCCAGGCTCCAAGCTGTCAGCACAGAGCCTGATACAGGGCTCAAACCCATGAACTCTGAGATTATGACTTGAGCCAAAGTCAGATGCTTAACTGACTGAGCTACCCAGGCACCCCAGAAAGACACTAGGTCTTATTAAGCCTGGACCTTATAACAGTGTAGAGAATTTCCATATCATGAAAGATGGTTTTAGATGACTTGTCACTGACACTAAGGGAAAAGACTGATAAATGTCTGAACGTTCTGTATTCCCTTCCTTCCTTACCAGGGCTTTACTGGTATCTTCACATTTGTTTAATTTATTCTAAAGCTTTTATGTAATTTCTTTAGTTGCTCAGCATAGTTTTGCCTGTAGTACTATTCATATATCTAAGATATATTACATGTCCACCATTTGAAGCAAGCCCTTTAATTAACATATTTAACATGTAGATTATTGATTCTAGCTAGATATTGCCTTCAGTATTCCTTGGTACCAAGAAAGTGTTAACTATCATTTGTTTATGGTAATTGCATTAGAAGACATTTTATGGGGTGCGTGGGTGGCTCAAGATGGTTAAGCATCCGACTCTTGATTTCATCAGCTCACGTTATGATCTCATGGTTTTTGATTCAAGCCTCACGATGGGCTCTGCGCTGGGAGCCTGTTTGGGATATTCTCTCATTCTCTCTCTCTCTCCCCCTTCCCTGCCCATGAGCAAGCTCTCTCTCAAAGTAAATAAATAAATAAATAAATAAATAGATAGATATTTTAAAAAATTTTTTAAAGAAAATGATGTTATAATGAAAACACATCTCTGGCAATTCCACACCCAATTATTTCAATGGATAATACTCTAAACCACTCAATAATGTTAGAAAATATTTGTACCTGATTATATTTGCTGAAAACTAAAACTTATTCATTCTAACTCCAATAGCCAATCAAAGGAGAAATCCAAGCAAAGCCAAAGCAAACATCTTTACTTCTCTGAAGACATTTCCCTCTTCTCATAAAAACAATCAAAAGAGAGAGCAGTCAGTAGTTTTTATTCGCAGAAAATTAATGCTTCATATATTTTGTAGAACTCCATATTCCCAGCACATGACCTTACTGGAGTATGGTACATGTACATAGGCTCAAAACAAAACCAAAAAACACCAGGTAGGTAGCCAGGTCATCACACAGAGTTGAATAACAAAGTTAAAATTAATTGAAAGAACTAGCTTATTAAATCATATTTGGATCTTATCAGATCAGGAGTCCTCGCAAAGCATGTAGACATGTGATTTCATATTTCAAGAGCCTTAAGTAACTTTTAAGAAATTAGGATGTGAATATAAGCTATTCTTTTGGGAAAGGCCCTCAATGGATGCCTTCTCTTTCTGTTCTTTTCCAGTGGTTAAAAGCATCTCAGTTCTGGGGTGCCTGGGTGGCTCAGTCGGTTAGGGTCTGACTTCAGCTCAGGTCATGATCTCATGGTTCGTAGGTTCGAGTCCCATGTTGGTTTCTGTGCTTGATAGATCAGAACCTGGAGCTTGTTTCTGATTCTGTCTCCCTCTCTCTCTCTCTGCCCCTCCATGGCTCTCACTGTCTCCCTCTCAAAAAAATAAATAAATATTTTTAAAAAAAATTTTTAAAGCATTATCTCAGTTCCAAAGTAATACTACAGACCATATGACTTGATATTTTACAACACATTTAGGAGAAAACAACCAGTAGCAATCTAGATTACCAAGGAGTTTACTGTTCAAGTTTCTAGCAGGTAAGGAAAAATGGTTAGTGTTAAGCCATCTAGACAGTAGCTGGCTAGATCCTCATTTGAAACGGTGTCTTTTTTTTTTTTTATCGTCTCTCTCAAATTATGACAGTCATGTCTAAGGGGAGACATATATAGACTAGAAAGGCAAAGAATGTAAAATAAAGGCAAAAAGAGATACCTGATAAGACACAGAAAAATAAAACAGGGTATAGGAGAAAAGTGTCACTTAATACCAAGTATGTTTGGGCAAATTATTTTTTACTGTGCCCATCTTTTTTTTTATCTATAAAATGAGTATAAAAGCTTCTGACATGTATTAATGACTCAATAAGTGCCAGCAGAAATTATTATTCTAATATCTGTGGTCATCTTGACTTCTCAGTTCTAGCAGAATATCTCTTTAGTAAAATACGTTCATCTTAACTTTGGTAAATCATTATACATACCAGGTCCATTGTCTAGAAATTCTTAAATGAACACATACATATACTAGTACAGTGTAGGCAGTTACGGAGAGGTGAATCAAAGATAACACTAAGTGAAAAGCATATATTACAAAATTACAAAGATAACACTAAGTGAAAAGCATATGTTACAAAATTGTACTCACTATAATTACAACTATTAAGATTATATGTGCATACAGATGGGGGACACAAGAGAACACAGAAAGTTAAGTTGGTAGAGTTACATGACTTTTACGTCTACTTTAAAAATTGCTATTATGCTCCCATTTTACCTTGGTCTCTGACTTCATTCCATATTACTTTCAACTGCTGCCCCCTTAGCTACATCTATACCATATTGAGCCCCTACATGTCCCTTCTATGTCTTGGCTTAGATCAGATCTCCTAAAGGCAGTATTCTAGCACCATCCTTTCTGCCAGTGTAAATTCCTGTCTTTCAAAGCTTAATAATGATTCATTTCTTTTAAGAAATCTTCTCTAATGAACCCCACTCCATAGTTACCTTTCCCTCAATCTTCACACTTTCTCCACAACTAGGATCTGACTTGAAGAATATGTGAATCACAAGTCATTCCAAGTTGTGACTTAAGAAAAGTGATTTAAGGCTTCTGAATTACAAAGCAGTATTTGGATGGAATATTCCTTCTTAAAGTTTTATTTTATTAAACTAAAGGAATCCTTACAAAGGCTTTCATAGGCTCACTCAAAATCCTGGTCTTCCTCATTCTAACTCTGTTCCATAATGACAAAATTTCTTAGTCCATAAATCTCCTCTGTTACATAGCCTTTAAACTGAGAAGGAAATAATATATGGGACAAATACCAAGTCTCTAGCATTCTTCCTAAGCTTTATTGAGAAGTGAGCCATCAATGAAAGATGGGATGAAAATCATGTTATTAGGAGTCAGAATACAGAGGTTCAAAGATTGAGTCTGCAATTTGTGATGTTATGTTAGGCAAACTGCTTAAGACTCAAATCCCTTTAAAATGGTAAAGTTGAATTTAAAATTCCTACTGAGCAGGCCAGAAATCCAGACAAATCAGATAACATGACTGAATATGTTGGTAAACTGTTCAATAATTATCATGTTACTAGATATTTTCACAGATGGTTAAAGAGTTAAATTTTTAGGAGCGCCTAGCTGGCTCAGTTGGTCAAGCATCCGACTCTTGGTTTTGGCTCAAGTCATAATCTCAGTCATGAGATCAAGCCCTGTATCGGGGTTCTTGTTGGGCATAGAGCCTGCTGAAGATTCTCTTTCTCTCCCTCTCCATGGCTTGTGTGCATACACTCACTCTCTCTCTCTCTGTCTCTCTCAAGATTAAAAAAAAAGAATGAAAATTTTAAATTAAAGAACTTCAAAAACCAATAAGGCCAACTACTATTAGAAATAAGGTATCACAATTTGTCAATAAACTATTTGTAAAAAAAATAATAATAAATAAATAGTTGGTACATAGTAAAAAAAAGAAATAAGGCATCAATGTATTAAATATGCAAAAACTGAAGAGTAAATTAAAGCTATAGAGTGCTATGGGAGATTTCTGATAACATATAATTACATTAGCCCATTCCTTTATTTCTAAAATAGACATTTTTTAAAGTGCTTTTGTTCTTAAAATGATACCTAAGTTTTCACCATATAAAGTTTATATGGACTTTGAATTTAAGGATCTAAAAAGCTTAGGTAAGACTACCTGTAGCTTAACATGATAGGAAAGAAAAGCTCAAATAAAAGGAAATAACTATTTTAAAATGAATGAGGAATCAGCTACGAAAAATTTCAGTCTTAAGCACAGACTTACATTGACTTTATGTGTTTAGAATTTCAAATTTCTTATCCATTTTCTCCTTAAAATTATTTTTAAATGTTTATTTATTTTTGAGAGAGACAGAGTGTGAGTGGGTAAGGGGCAGAGAGAGAGGTAGACACAGAATCTGAAGCAGGCTCCAGGTTCTGAGTGGTCAGCACACAGCCTTATGCATGGCTCGGACCCAAGAGCCATGAGATCATGACCTGAGCCTAAGTCAGATGCTTAGCCAACTGAGCCACTCAGACGCCCCTCCATTTTCTCCTTTAACAAGGGGTCGTGATGCTTTAATAAGGCAAGTTGAATGTATCAGGAAATACATTGGCATTTTCACCAACATATTATATGACGACTGTCCAAAATAATTTATCTACTTTAGCTTCATGTTCCATTCCATAGCCTTAATAACTTTAAACTTAAGTCAACTAATAGCTCCAATAATGTAAGTCAGACAAATTTTATGAATGGACAAGAAAAGTAGATTTGGGTCTAGAGATGATTATTACTGGATCACCAACAAACAGATTTTAAGTTTATACTGGAAAGCCTCTGATTTTACCTTCCCATAGGTATGTGTCTGCTCTCATTTGGCCCTAAAATGAAAGCAGTTATCTGTATAATTCCCCTAGTGCCCCCTCAATGTAATCTTACTGTGGCTAATTTGTTAAAACCCTTTTTCTTCTCTTCTTTTCTTTTATACTATAACCAACACAAAAAATGGCTTCTTGAGTGACATTAACTCTAAGCTCTGGTTCAGTGCCAAATGGAGTTAGCTCACCTGCCAATTGTCTTGAAGTAGCAGCTATAAGGGGCATTGAAATAAGGTAGTATAAAACCCAATCAGCCAGAGAGAAGGGTACCAACAGGAAAGAGCAGGTAAATCTCTTTCCTCAAGTTAAATTGACCTGGTTGTCACGTCTGCTAATCAATCCTAAATACACAGTTCCCAGGCAGGAAACCATTTCATTTGTCATTTATTGAAGGAGGCTCCCCTTGGCTGGGTTCCAAGTCCACAGGAACTCACAAATCTCTCCCGGAACTGTGTTTCCTGGTTTAAGCTGGTTCTGAATAGAATCAGATCCTGTGGCTAAGTAATCAGGAAGCTAAACAATCATGGAGACGAGAGGCTTATCTAAGCAAAGTTGTGATGATCTACTCTTGGCTCTTTATTCTTTTCCAAATGAGTCAATAATATCTGATATGGTAATATGGTAATAATATGGTAATACTATATCTAATGTGATAATAATCCAGGGCAAAGGGCATGATACTTCCTCCCAAAAGGTTCAGAAAGAGTAGAAACCAGTTACTTAGAAATATTTGTAGAAGTCAGAGCTTAATTTAAGGTGAGTTTGGGAAGACTGTTTGGATTTAGAGAAATAAAGATACAGAAGAACATACTAAGATAGAAAAGTGGCACTGACAAGTAAATGGAAGAGGAAATGTGAATGGTAAGTCTTGAGACAAGTGATCTGGCTGAAGTAAACGTGTATGTAAGAAAGACAGAAGATATGACATTAAGTTTCTAGCTATAAAACCTGAAAGGGAAAACTCAGGATTCAGGACAAAGAGCCTGCTTAGGATTCTCTCTCTCCCTCTTTCTGTCTACCCCATATCTCACGCATGTGCATGCCCTCTCTCTCTCAAAATAAATAAATAAACTTAAAACTATATCCATATACATATATGTACTTTTGGTTATGATGATTTAGTGGACCATTCTACACTTTGCAAATGATAAAAGTATGTGTCAGCAACTTTTTGGAGGCTTAATTCTATATCTTCATTAATTCATCCTCTCTTCAATTCCACAGGAGGACTAAGGCTGCCTACATTCCCTTATCTCGTTTCCTGTGGCATGAAGTAACCAAACTATGTTGATGAACAGAGACATGGTTGAATATGACCACAAACAGGCAAGAAAATGGACGGTTGGGAGGAAGAGTGGGGTAGGTTTCCTCTATTCATGAACGCTTCCTCACATATTTCAGATCTAAGGCAAGTCTTACAGAGAAGCAAAGCAGACAGTCTTAAACCTCCAAACATCAACCTAGCTGCTTGTCTTTCCACCACCTTACTGAATTTGGTCCTTAGGGCTTTGCTATTTTCAAACAAGTCCCTTATAAAATGCAAATGCCTCCCCAGAAAGGAGTTATTGTTTCAGTATTAGTTAACACCCTAATATATAATGATTAAAACTAGCTTCAGTGATTTCTCCCCCCAAAAGATTCTATAATCAAATACACTTGAGAAACAGTACAGTATGACTCCCTCTTGTAGATTTACAGTGCATATTAGCATTGAAGAAGCACTTAAGTCCAGTAGTAAAATTTTTTAAAAAGTATTTTCAAACCTCTTTAACTATCAAACCCTATTTCCCCTACAGAACACATATTAATATATTTTAAGATATGACTATTTTTATTTTTAATTTTAATTTTTTATTTTTAAAGCTTCTTTATTTTGAGACAGAGGGAGAGAGAGAATGTATGTAAGTGAGGGAGGGAGAGAAAGAATCCCAAGAAGACTCCATGCTGTCAGCTCAGAGCCTGTTGTGGGGCTCGATCCCACAAAACCATGAAATCATGACCTGAGCTGAAATCAAGAGTCGGACACTTAACACAAAATTAAAACATATTAATAATAAAGCACAGAAGGGGCGCCTGGGTGGCTTAGTCGGTTAAGCGTCCGACTTTCGCTTGGGTCATGATCTCGCGGTTCGTGGGTTCGAGCCCCGCGTCGGGCTCTGTGCTGACTGCCAGCTCAGAACCTGGAGCCTGTTTCAGTCTGTGACTCCCTCTCTCTCTGACCCTCCCCTGCTCATGCTGTCTCTCTCTCTCTCCTAAAAATAAATAGAACATTAAAAAAAATAATAATAATAATAAAGCACAGAAAATACAATTGGGGCAGAGTGCATTAGGAAGGATAGCAGGAGGTGGGAAAGCAAAGACAGGTCTTTTCTACTTCATAACTTTGTTCAAAAACATCATGCCATTTGTTGCAGGTTCCTGGTTTAAAAGACAGACCCTAAAGTAAGGATGTATGATCTATTCTATAATTATTTGTCCCTTTCTGAACAATATCAACCTCAAGCCCATTCCTAGAACACAAAGAGTTCTCTGTACCACCCATTTGCAAAATGGTCATGTGACTAAAAGGAGTTGAAAGAAGCACAAAGCTAAATATACCAAAGGATTTTTAGTTTTCTCACCACTACATAGAGCATTTAAACTTTTTTTTTTTTTTTAATGTTTTATTTATTTCTAGGAGAGAGAGAGACAGACAGCGTGAACAGGGGAGGGTCAGAGAGAGAGGGAGTCACAGACTGAAACAGGCTCCAGGCTCCGAGCTGGCAGTCAGCACAGAGCCCGACGCGGGGCTCAAACCCACGAACCGCGAGACCATGACCTAAGCGAAAGTCGGACGCTTAACCGACTAAGCCACCCAGGCGCCCCTACATAGAGCATTTAAGAGCCAGGAAGTAAAGAACCTGGTGGATGGCAGACCATCTTTATAAATCATCATCTTTGTGCCATTCTGATCAAATGCAACTTAACTTACCAGCTCTGCAATTCAGCAAACGCTTGTTTCATTTTCTTAATGGAAGCATCCATCTCTTCTTTAACTACAACTCGATACCGTGCAAGAGACACTGTACAGCGCTGGAGGTCTTTCACAGATTTTTCAATATTGGAACCTTGGGGAAAAAACCCCAATGATTAATATAAAAAAAGAGCACAGGTAACTTGAAAAGTTAGATATGAACACCTAAGCACGTAAAGTAACAAATGTCATGTGGACTAAAAATGTTTCCTTAATGGCGACCCTCCTCAACAAAAAATTGATGTTTTGATAGATTTTTGTTTTTAAATAAGTATCCTGGCCAAGATAGAGTCATAGGAATTGGATTTACACTCCTGTCTTAAACAACTAAACATGCACACAGACAAAATATATGAAACTTGGTTTTCAGGCAACAGACAGTACTTTTTCCCTGAGAAAACAGACACAAATGAAGTGAGGACTATGACTGCCCCAACTTACTGCCATGAGAGAATTTCCAGGCTGCAGTGCAAGGAGAAATCCTAATCCTGAATTGAAGGGACAGAGCTGAGAAGCTGGGGAGGCCAAGGTGGTTAGAATTCTAAGGGCAGAATACTAGAGAGGAAAGAGCTACACAGAGATGAGAAAATTGTACAGAGATCTGCAGAGGATTCTGAATGCATCAGTGTGAAGAAACTAACCAAAACAGGAAAAAGAACCACTGGAAAGGAATAAGCAGAACAATCCCCAAACCTCACCCAGGCCACAAATAGCTCATGTTCACACCAGCCAGAGTAGGGCACCAGGTAGAGCACTTGGAACGGTATTGCCTCAGTAATGAAGCAAAATTAGCTCTAAAGGCTGCTCTAGCTCCACCTAACAAAGCTTAAATGAAAGCTTCAAACTGTTACCAAATAGTCCCAGAACAAACCATAAGAATACTTAAATAAAACGCAAAAATATCTAGCAATCAAGAAAGCAAAATTCACAATTTCTGGCTCCCAATAAAAAATTACTAGGCATACAAAGATGACCCATAATGAAAAGAAAAATCAACTAACAGAAACAGATGCAGAAATATCACAGATGTAGAGTCAAGTAAATAAAGACCTCAAAAGAGCTAATAAAATCAGATACTGTAAAGAAGAAGGCAGAGAAAAGCATAAACATGTTAAGGAGAGACATGGATGATACTTAAAAAGAAAACCCAATTGAACATCTAAAGGTGAATGAGATGACAAATACACTGGATAGGATTAACAATAGATAAAAACTGTTAAAAAAAATTAATGAGTTTGATGATAGCAACTTCAGAAACTATCCAAAATGAAATAAAACACATGAAAAAAAAGCTAAAAAATAAGTATTTAAATAGGTACCAATGCTTCAAAACTTTCTAAATGGCAGGATATGGAATATAATTCACCATGTAGACATTACAAAATTAATAAAATTTTCTCTGTGTTGTACAGTTTGAAACATTATATGTGGAAAAGCCAACTTTATAAAGATGAAATCTATTTACCAGCCAACACATTCTAATCAGTTTCCAAAAGTTCTACTAACCTTTCCATATTCACAAATGTCAAAGTTGTATATACAACTGATAGGTGAAATCATGGATCTAGGAAGTTTAATGTGCCAAGATACAGATTATCAATTTTTTATTTAAATTCTTCCTCATCTTAACTTGATTTTGTTCCAAATCTAAAAAACTTTCAAGTCTTGTGCTTTTCTTTTTGCTTGACTGAATATTTTTGACCTGTTTTTTGCACCAAGCTGAGGGTTATGTTAGATTTAAAAGGAAAGCTTCACTAATTAGATTTAGCTCATGTGGAATAAATAATTCAATAAAGAGCTACAGGTTACAAGTGTCTTTTACATTTCTGTTCCTTCTGTTTAGTGGAGTGGGCCACAATGCTTTAGATGTATGACACTCAGAGGGGCTATCATCTCTACCTGTTTAATTACTGGCTGATTATTTAAATGATTATATTACAGTTTTTTTAAAAAAGCTAATAGCTACCACCAGTTAATGCTGAGCACTTAAGAGGAAATAATCTTGCTTAAAGCTAGAGTCTGACTGATATTAGAAAGAGCATGAAGTTGTGAAGAGAAATGAAAAGATTTCTTTAAAATGTCATGTCAGAGTTCGCAGAGCTTTTTTACTATTAAATCAACCAAAAGATAAAAAATGAAGGAAACAGTACAAAAATGTTGCAGCAAAGCAAATAAAAGAAACAAGTTAATGTTAGCCACAAAGTCGTTCTGGCCAGTAGAGTTTGACTTTCATTCACTAAAAGGATCCCTGTCACTGTAACAAGACTATACAGCATCTAAAAAAAATACTATCAGACTCCAACTGTGTACACAGTTAGGGGAGGGTAGTTGCTGCCTAAAAAACAAAAGAAGCATTACCTGCTACCCTCTGAGATCTTATCTGGGGGAACAAGGAGATAATTTGCTCTCGATAGCCAAAAGCACAAATTTTTTTTGTTTTCTTTCAAAGGTAGGTTTCTGATTTACCTAGTTTTTTTTTTTTTTTAATGTTTTTATTTCTAGAGAGAGAGAGAGACAGCGTGAGCAGGGGAGGGTCAGAGAGAGAGGGAGTCACAGACTGAAACAGGCTCCAGGCTCTGAGCCGGCAGGCAGCACAGAGCCCGACGCGGGGCTCGAACCCACGAACCGCGAGATCATGACCTAAGCGAAAGTCGGACGCTTAACCGACTAAGCCACCCAGGCGCCCCATGATTTACCTAGCTTTTTGTTGGTGGAAGAGAGTGGAACATCTTCTATCCCCAGATTTGAAAACTGAGGTGCTGTGGTAGGTCTTGAGAGAGATTTGGCAGTATTCCTATTTTGTTGAGAATTCTGAATGGACTGCGTAGTCAAAGACTTGGGTTCAAAATCAGAGATGCCATTCTCCAGCATGGACCCTGCCAAAGAAAGGCCAGTATTTTAGAGTAAAAATTAGGGGTAAATCAGTCAAGCAGTCTTAAGAACAAACAAATAAAAAAGGTAAAAATGTTTCAGGTAAAACTATGGCTCTTAAAGTTTATGAACATAAACAACTGACAAAATAGAACAAAGAGCAGAATCACTTGGACGAGACTATCAGTAGCATATGGCTCAGCCCTAAGCTTCATCCTGAATGAAAAGGATGAGTCTGTGTTAACCCATCTCAAGATAAGCTAGCTTGTTCCCTGTACCTTGGTAGCTCTGGGCACAAGGAAGCACTAATTTCTGATAATTCTGTAAGTTATATTGAGGAAAAATGAGTAAATGAGTTTTACACTGTTCCAGGGAAGGAAGAGTTTTATTATTAATCTGTTTATTTATTTATTAAGTTTTTTAAAAAGTTATATCTACATCCAACGTGGGGATCGAACTCACAATCTTGAAATCAGGCATTACATGCTCCACCAATGGAGCCAGCCAGGTACCCTGAGAGTTTTAAAAGTTTTAGGGAAAGCACAAAGAATTAGGAAATAAGAGAAGAGCTAGTTCAGGGGGAAAAAAAAAAAAAAAAAAAGGAAGCCATTGACTATCTTTGGTTTGTCTGAAGTTAGCATAGGTGCTATATTTTTCTGTAAGTCTTTTTGTGTGTTCAAACTAATCAATAAAAGAACATCTGAGAAGTACAGAATTCTTACATAATAAGGCTAGCAGCAACAGAGCAAAGTGAAATGGATTAACAAACAAGTAATTAAAAATTTTTTTAAAAACTATAAAAATGGTTAATAAAACACAAAATGTGCAAGATATTTGAATTGACAACACTAATATTAATTCTTTACTATAAAACAAATGTGGGACAATAAAAACCAATAATCTACTTCTCATGAAAGCCATGCAATTACAGTTATTCTTATATATTCCTCACTGTGTTGGGTCTTAGAATAGTAGCATCAACATCAGTTTATCATCATCATGGTCTTTAATAAGTATGCAATTAAAAAATCTTAAGGTCACTTTCTATAATCTCTAATAAGGGATTATTATGTTAGAAGATTTCCATAAGACTGACTTAAACTAAAATTAAAATACAAGACAATGGAATAAGAACTATATTTTTCTAGGCCTTTGATAATTATAGTTGAGCATTGAACAGTAGGGGTTAAGGGCACTGACCCCTTCCCTGGCAGGTGAAAATCTGTATATAACTTTGACTCCTCCAAAAATTAAGCCTACTATTAACCAGAAGCTTTACCGATAACATACAGCCAATAACCACGTTTTGTATTTTTTGTGTATGATATCCTATATTCTTATAATAAAGTAAGCTAGAGAAAAGAAAATGTTACTAAGAAATCATTAAGAAAAAATCATTAGGAAGAGAAAATGTATTTGCAGGACTGTATTATATTTTTGGGGGGGAAAAATCCACATAGAAGTGGACCTGCATAGCCCACACTATGTTGTTCAAGAATCAACCATACAAAATGTGACTCTTTCATATAAAAGGCAACAAAAACTAAAAAGTAAAAGACTAAATTCAATTTATTGATTGCTTTTCCAGGAAGACACTATATTTTTCAACAAAATGCAACTTTTCAAAGACCTGTTGTTAAACTCACCTGTTCTATCCATCCTGTCTGGTGCAGTAGACTCAGGATCTTCCAATTCTCTGGCGTCTATTGAAAGTATCTCCATACCTTCACTGAGTGAGTCCACAGACTCAGTATCATTGATGGCACCGTTGACATGGTAACCATTAATACCACCTTTCTCTGAAGAAGGCACAGTCTGTTCCTCTTGAATGGAAACCGATTTACTGGAATCTGGGATACTGTTACTTGCTTCTGCTGTAGGCTTTGGTTTGCTTTTCTTCTTTTTGTTCTAATGGTTGTTAAAAATTTGAAAAAGAAAAGAAAAAGAAGACCCCCACAACCTAGAGAGGTAACTCTAGCTACCCAAAGGCAATCAATGTGACTAATTTCTCATATGCCCTCCCAAAAATTGAACACATTTTTGTATATTTTGAACTACTGACTAAAATAACTATGTAAAATGCTTTGGATAAACTCAAACACACAAATATAAAAAATTTCTGCGTGGCAAAACCCCCATAAGCAAAATAAAAAAATAAATTACAAAATGTGAAATATGTCCAACTTATATACAAAAAGCTACATTTATATAGAGCTCTAACAAAAAAACAAACAAAACAATAGCCCAATAGAAAAAATGGTATAGGATACAAACATACGAATGAAGTGCAACCTCAGTCTAATAAGAGACATAAATTAAAACTGCACTGCAGAGGATTCTGGGACAATGACAGAGGAGGAAACATTAATAATCTGTCTCACTAGACAATAATTAAACTGGAAGAATCTGTCTAATATAACTACTTTGGAACTCTGGAGTCTACTGAAGGCTTGCAATTTGCAGGTGAAGACCTGGAGAGTAAATCGTGGTTAATTTCAATCCGTATCAGCTCCTCACACAGAAGCATTTACCCTAGGGTACAGGCATCTGTGCACCTGTTCTTGGAGCAGCTCACACACAATGTGAGAGCCAGGGTAGACAAAAAGGACCCTGTCCTCCAAATTTTGGGGATCTGCACTCTGATCACTGATTGCTGCTTTTTTTGATCACAGAAGTGTAGACAGCAGAGTCAGGCATCCATTGTTGTTGCAACTTGTCCTATTGTTGTAAGGCCCTGCCTGCTTTGGCTGAGTGACTTCCAGGGGAATAAAAAGAGCAGTGCCCCCAGAAAGCAAACAATCACAAAAAATTGCAAATCCTGAGGAAGGGAAAGAATCTGATTTCCAAAGTTACCACACTGTTCGATTCAAATGTCCAGTTTTCAACATAAAACCAAAAGACATACAAAAAGCAAGTATGACCTATTTAAAGGAAAAAAAGTAATAGTCACTGCTTTTGAAAAAGACTTGTTGGCAGATACATTAAAGACTAAAACAACTGTTTTACTCTTAACTATAGAAAACAAACTGATGGCTACCAGAGGGGAGGTGGGTAGGGAGATAGGTTAAATAGCTGATGGAGATTAAGGAGTGCACTTACGATGAGCACTGGATGATATATGGAAGTGCTGAATCACTATATTGTACATCTGAAACTAATACTATGCTGTATGTTAACTAACTGCAATTGAAAAAAAACTTAAAACAACTGTCTTAAAGATGCTCAAAAAACTAAAAGAAGATACAGAGAAAGTCAAGAAAACAAAGTATGAACAAATGTAATTACCAATAAAGAGACAGAAAACCTAAAAGAAATTAGTTAAGAGGGGTGCCTGGGTGGGCTCAGAAGATTAACTGTCCAACTTCAGCTCAGGTTACAACCTCATGGTTTGTGAATTCAAACCCTGGGTCGGACTCTGCGTGGACAGCTCAGAGTCTGGAGCCTGCTTTAGATTCTGTCTCTCTCTCTCTGATACTCCCCTGTTCACCCTCTCTCTCAAAAATAAATTTAAAAAACATTAAAAAATAAGAAATTAAGAAATACTGGAGCTAAAAACTGAAATTTTAAAATTCACTGGAAAGATTCAAGGGCAGATTTCAGCAGAAGAAAAAATAATCAGTGAACTTGAAGACTGGAGAATTGAAAATTGTCAAGTCTGAGGAAGAGAAAGGAAAAAACCTGAAGAAAAGTGAATAGAATCTAAGGGACCAGTGAGACATCAAAAAGCAGACTAATATACACATCATGGAAGTCTGAAAAGAAGATAAAGGGGCAGAAATAACATCTGACAATATCTGAAAAAGCAATAATGGCTGAAAACTTCCCAAATTTAATGAAAAACATGAATATAAACATCCAAGAAGCCTAATTAGCCCTAAGTAAGATGAACTCAAGAAGAATCACACAGAGACACATTATAATCAAACTTTCAAAAGACAGAATTTCAAAAGCAGCAAGAAGTCACTCATCACATATAAGGAATCTTCAATAAAATCATGAGATTTCTCATCAGAAACTTGAAAACCAGAAAGGAGTAGGTGCATATGCTCAAAGTGCTAAAAAAGAAAAGTCTTATCAACCAAGAATCCTATAACTGGCAAGTCTGTCCTTCAAAAGAGAAGGAGAGGGGTGCCTGGGTGGCTCAGTTGGTTAAGTGTTTGACTTTTGATTTCAGCTCTAGTCATGATCTCACAGTCTGTGAGATTGAGCCCCACATGTCGGGCTCCATGCTGGTCATGGAGCTGCTTAAGATTCTTTCTCCCTCTCCCTTTGCCCCTCCCCCTGCTCATGCAAACTCTCACTCTCAAGATTTTTTAAAAAAATTTTAAGTGAAGGAGAAATTAAGATATTCCCAGATAAATAAAAGCTGAGGAAGTTCATGACCACCAAATCTGCCCTATAAGAAATATTCAAAGGAGTCCTGCAACGTGAAATGAAAAAACACTACTCAGTAATTTTAAGACATATGAAAAAATAAAAATCTCAATAAAGGTAACTATGTGAGCAATTACAAAGGTCAGCGTTATTGTGATAATGGTTTGTAACTGCACCTTTGGTTTTCTGCATAATTTAAGACACTAATACGTTAAAAAAACACATTAACCTAAAATCTACTTTGGTTTGTAACTCCAGATCTTGTTTTCTACATAATTTAAGAGTCTAATATATTTAAAAGTATTATTAGTTTTGGGGCGCCTGGGTGACTCAGTTGGTTAAAGTGTCCAACTTCAGCTCAGGTCATGATCTCGAGGTTCCTGAGTTCAAGCCCTGCATCTGGCTCACAGCAGTCACTGCAGGACCCACTTTAGATCCTCTGTCTCCTCTCTTTGCTCCTCCCTCATCTGCACTCTCTCTATCTCTCAAAAATAAACATTAAAAAATATAAATAATTAAAAAATAAAAATAAAAGACTTATAAACTCTACAATAAAAAGACAAAGCGTGACAGAATGGATAAATACACATGATCCAACTATATGCTATTTATAAGAGACTCACTGTAGATTCAAAGACACAAATAGATTGAAAGTGGAAGGATGGAAAAATGTATTCCATGCAAATAATAACCAAAAGAGAACAGGGGTGGCTATATTAATATCAGAAAAAAATAGAGTTTAAATAAAAAAAGTTTACAAGAGACAAAGAAAGACATCATATACTAATAAAAGGTTTAATACAGCCAGAAGATATAACAATTATAAACATGTGTGTACCTAATGACAAACTATCAAAATATGTAAAGCAAAATCCAGCAAAATTAAAGGGAAAAACAGTTCTACAATAATACTTGGGGACTTCAATATCCTACTCATAATGATGGACAGAACAACCAGACAGAATATAAGTAAAGAAACAGAGGATTTAGGGGCACCTGGGTGGCTCAGTCAGTTGAGCATCCGACTTCAGCTCAGGTCATGATGTCATGGTTCGTGGGTTAAAGCCCCACGTCAGAATCTGTGCTGACAGCTACCTCAGAGCCTAGAGCCTGGAGCCTGTTTTGGATTCTGTGTCTCCTTGTCTCTCTGACCGTCCCCTGCTCACGCTGTCTCTCTTTCTCTCAGAAATATACAAAAAATATTTTTAAAAATTAAAAAAAAGAAACACAGGATTTAAACAACATGATAGACCAACTAGATCTAACATATGTAAATAGAACACTCTACCCAACAAGAGCAGCACGTACATTCTTCTTGAGTGCACATGGTACATTTTCCAGGAAAGACACAAATGAAGTTCCAATAGACATTTTATTTATTTTTAATGTTTATTTAGTTTTGAGAAAGAGAGACAGAGCATGAGTAGGGAAGAAGTAGAGAGAGAGGAAGACATAGCATCCGAAGCAGGCTCCAGGCTCTGAGCTGTCAGCACAGAGCCCAATGTGGGGCTCAAACTTACAAACCATGAGATCGTGACCTGAGCCGAAGTCAGATGTTTAACCAACTGAGCCACCCAGTCACCCCTCCAATAGATATTTTAAAAGACAGGTATCATACAAAGCGTCTTCTCTGACCAAAATGGGATAAAGTGAGACATCAACAACAAAAGGTAAATTGGAAAATTCATATTATGGAATTTAACACATTTTAAAAATTTATGTCTCTTTAAATTAAAAAAAGGTTTATATTGAAAGAGAGAGAGAGAGAAGTGGAGGAGGGGAAGAGAAAGGGAAAAGAGAATTCCAAGCAGGCTCCACAGTGTCAGCACTAAGCCTGATGTGGGGCTCAAACTCACAAACCCGAGATCATGACCTGAGCTGAAACCAGAGTTGGATGCTCAACTGACTGAGCCACCCAGGGGCCCCTGGTAATCAACATATTTTCAAGAAACAAATGGATCAAAGAGAAATAACAAAAGGAATTAGAAAATACTTAGAGACAAGTGAAAATGAAAATATAACATGCCAAAACTCATAGAATGCAGCAAAAGTGATGCTAAAGGAGAAACTACTAGCTGTAAATGCTTACATTAGAAAGTGTTTATATATAGTCTCAAATTAGCAACTTAACTTTACAACTTTATTTTTTATTTATTTATTTATTTTTAAGTTTTATTTATTTCTAGGAGAGAGAGAGAGAGAGATAGCATGAGCAGGGGAGGGTCAGAGAGAGAGGGAGTCACAGACTCTGAAACAGGCTCCAGGCTCTGAGCTGGCAGTCAGCACAGAGCCCGACGCGGGGCTTGAACCCACGAACCGTGAGATCATGACCTAAGCGAAAGTCAGACGCTTAACTGACTAAGCCACCCAGGCGCCCCATTAACTTTACAACTTTAAAAACTAGAAAAGAACTAAACCCAAAGCTAGTAGAAGGAAGGAAATAATAAAGATCAGAGCAGAAATAAATGAAATAAAGAACAGAAATGCAATAGAGAAAAATCAATGAATCTTTGAAAAGATCAACAAAACTGACAAACCTTTAGTTAGAAAGGCTAAGAAAAAAAAAGAGACGACTCAAATTACTAAAATCAGAAATGAAAGTGGGGATTACTGTAGATTCTACAAAAATAAGGATTACAAGAGAATACTTTGAACAACAGCATGCCAACAGAGAAACACAAAAACCTACCAAGACTAAATCATGAAGAAATACAGGAAGTATGAACAGACTTAAAACTAGTAAGGAGACTGAATCAGTAGTCAAAACTCTCCCAACAGGGGCATCTAGGTGGCTTAGTCAGTTAAACATCCAACTTCAGCTCAGGTCATGATCTCATGGTTCATAAGTTTGAGCCCTGCACTGGGCTCTGCACTGACAGCATGGGGCCTGCTTGGGATTCTCTCTCTCTCTGCCCCTCTCCTACTCATGCTTTTTCTCTCTCAAAATAAAAAAACTTTAAAAAAATCTCCCAACAAAGAAAAGGATGCAATGGTTTCACTGGTGAATTCTACCAAGCACAGAAGAACTAATACCAATTTTAAAATTTTCCAAAAAATTGAGGTACTATAGTATCATTTTTCATTTTGGATGAGCAAAGGTCCAAAAGAGTTGACAGAGTTGAGGATATGGAGAAACAGTTCTCCTATGCTACTTTGTGGGAGGGCAAAGTGGTACTCTCTATGGCAATCTGATATGACAATATTTATCAAAATTACAAATGCACATAATCTTTGACCCAGAAATTCCACTTCTAGGAATTTATCCTAGGTAATACTAACAGAGGTGCAAAATCATATATAAGGTTATTCACTGAAATACTGTTAATAGTTACAAAAGACTGGAAATGACCCAAATGTTGATCAATAAAGGACTGGTTAAATAAATTACGGTACATCCAAACAGCAGGATGACTATATGTCCTTAAAAAGAACATGACAGGGGCGCCTGGGTGGCTTAGTCGGTTAAGCGACCGGCTTTCGCTTAGGTCATGATCTCGCGGTTCATGGGTTCGAGTCCCGCATCGGGCTCTGTGCTGACTGCCAGCTCAGAGCCTGGAGCCTGTTTCAGTCTGTGACTCCCTCTCTCTCTGACCCTCCCCTGCTCACACTGTCTCTCTCTCTCTCCTAAAAATAAATAAAAAATAAAATAATAAAATAATAATAAAAAAAAAAGAACATGACAGTTTGTTCTCAGCATTCAAGAGTCTCTCATGGTTTGCCTCTTCTTCTCCCCCATGGTCCTCCGTTAAGTTCCTCCTAATCCTCCTATATGTGCAAACATATGGTATCTGTCCTTCTCTGCCTGAGGGCTGATAGGGGTTGGGGGGAGGGGAGGGAGGTGATGGGCATGGAGGAGGGCACTTGTGGGGATGAGCACTGGGTGTTACATGGAAACCAACTTGACAATAAACTATTAAAAAATAAATAAAAATAAATAAATAAAAAGAACAAGACAATTTTTTATATGCTGACGTGGAACATATTCTAAGATATACTACATGAAAAAAGAGCAGGCAAAGAGAAGAATATATTTTCATTTTTGCTTATATATGCCTAAAGTATCCCGGATGATACATAAGAAATTGGCAATACTATTTACTTCTGGGGTGGGAAGCCAAATGGCTGGGAAACAGGGAAGGGATAAAGATGTTTCAGTGTATTAACTTTTATAGCTTTGAATTTTGAGCCACATCAATATATTACCTATGCAAATAGTAAAATTAAAACAAAAAGTCCTTTGCCTTTTACTTTGTCAAACAACAGCTCTAGCAGCAATCTTAATTCTATTTGTAAGGCTAGACTGACATGATTGAATCAATTTTTCCCCAATCCCTTTTATGCCCCCAAACATTTTCTATGGCCCTAACAGGAGCACTATGGGGATTCTAGATATAATTTTCTCCTCCCCACAGCTCTCATCTTTCTTTCTCTTAAATACTTTCCCCCATGTGAACTGGCTAAGTTTTCATATCACTGTTCCACGTATATGATAACTATCTTAGCAACTGCTCATAGTCACGTCCTATCCATCCTATCTAGTTAACCAGACTGGATTTGGGCATGTGGGATGGCCAAACTGAAGCTGTTTTTCTTTCTTTGAATTTTAAGAAGTTTGTTTGTCTCCAACATATGCTTTTCCAGCATCAGGTATATCTTATATCACTAATAACTTATTATCCTGGGCCAAAAAATCAACATACTCCTGTTCTCTATAGCACACATAGCTATTTATGTTGGGTGAAAAAATGGGAAGAAGTTAAGCAAATACTCAAAACTACAGGTACAGAGAGCTTTAGGGGAATCAGTAGAAGTACTAGGTTCTGCTTGGAAAACATTTCAAGAGTCATTAGGGCCAACCCTGGCTTGGTCAAGACTTAACAGAACTTCTAAGGAAGTGATTTTGGGTCATCGAGAAAGCATTCCAGAACTGCAGCACTAACTGAGTACAGGAAAAGAACATCCCAAAGAGACTATTCCCAAAGATACCCGATTAAAATCTGTACTTTAAACATTTTCTAAAGGAGCCAGATTTATTTATTTGTCTTAAAATATTTATTTACTTAGAGAGAGAGAGAGAAGGAGGGAGAGAGAGAATCCCATGAGAGAGAGAATCCCATGCTGTTAGTGCAGAGCCCGATGCAGGACTCAATCTCATGAACTGTGAAATCTTGACCTGAGCCGAAACCAAAAATCAGACATTTAATGGACTGACCCACCCAGGTGCCTGAATCTAGATTTAGAGTAAAGAGTTATGGGGAGCATTTTGAGACAGGCTAGCATCCTTCAGGGAAAGCATTCTAGTTTTAAGTGGATAAGGAGAAGGGAATGAGCATGTTAAATATTGTATCAAGTACTTATATTTTCTGAGTATTATTTACCTATTTTAGAAATAAGCAAACTAAGGCACACAAAGGTTAACAATACTCCAATGTCATAAAGGCAGTAAATAGTGGAACAGGATATAAATCCAGTTTTGACTGACTCCACATCCCAAGAGACTTCTACCTCCCTAAACTGAAAGATAAGCCCCCTCTGCATAGCTAATAGTACAATACCCCTTTTAAGGCTTTAAGTCAAAGCTCATTAACATCAGAGACTATAACACCATTGTCTGACCTAAAAATCTTGAGCTATTTTAACTGATTACAGGATGTATGATCCTGAAAACCACCAGGCTAGATCACTTTCTTTAGAGGAGCTCTGCTATCCTTGACATGCACTCTTGTTTCATCCCTAATATTACCTCAGCAACTACACCTGGCAAAGTCATTCTGTTTCCTGCCTTAAATCACACGGAAGAGACTGTGTGGTACTCTATGTACACAGTTGTGTTTTAATGTCACAGAAGATTTTCTTTTAACCAGATGAAGTGAAGTGGCATATGTAAATCTTTTCTTTCAATTATGTTTGCAGGGCCTAAAATTTTTAAAAAAATTTTTAATGTTTATTTTTGAGAGAAAGAAAGAGAGAATAAAGCACATGAGCATAAGCAGGGGAGGGGCAAAGAGCGAGGGAGACATAGAATCCAAACTTCAGGCCAAGGTGTCAGCACAGAGGCTGACATGGGTCTCCAACTCACGAGCCATGAGATCATAACCCGAGTCAGAAGCTTAACCAACTGAGCTACCCAGGTGCCCCAGGGCCTCAAATTTTTTAATAGTAAAAATGCCAATACCATGTTTATAACTTTAATTCATTTTTACCTTTTTCTTGCCTGTTACTGTCCATTCTTTGAGTACTTCACTGGCGCTGCCTGTAAAAGAAACCAATTACAGATTTTCTCTCCTACCACATGCATGGGTCAATGAGGAATTAGTGTCCCTGCATTTTGTAATTGCTGGAGAACTTCCAAAGTTCCTAATAGGAAAGGTTAAGGATCAAGTCTCTGTGCTAATATAATGAGATAATCCTATCATGCTTACCTTTTGGAATACCTGTCCATTTAGACCATGTAATTTCCTTAGTAAGTTCTTCTAAGAGAGTAATTTGGAAGATTCTTTTATTTACATAGCTTAGACGGTATACAAAGATAACTGGTTTCAGACCAGATATGCCAACCTCTCCCCTCTAGAAGATCAAATACCACTTGCTATGTTGTTTCAGAGACAGCTATACACTACCCTAGACTAAATAATAACATTATAAAGAAAACAGATGATGATACAGAAAAACCGTACAGAATTGGGGTCTGTTTATTCCATGCTGACAAATTCAGGAAAACAGAAACAGGGAGACTTAATCTGACATTCCTATTTAATGAAGCAACAGCTTCAAGAAAAGTTTTTCTCAAACAAATAATGCGGAAAGAAGTTTATAAAACACTCCTCAACTCTATAAACTGAAGGCTTGGCTAAACCCACCAATCTTCCATACGTCAGATAAAGAAATCCAAAGCCCTACATTTGAGTCACTTGCAGGAACCAAACTAAACGGTATAGAAGACTGGAAGAGAATGTGGAGTCCTTGAATTTGACATCTGTTGCTGGGCCGCTGGATCACTGCTTTGTCACTAAGAGTTTCTTAAATTCTTATTCGACCCAATTCCAATCAAGTCCCTTAAACCACTAGCCATACAATTTATTCTTAAAACCAACAGAGGACATTTTGAGTAAAATGATGGCACTTTATCAGCCTTTTATTATAAGATATCACATAGAATTATTTCTAGGGCTGAAAGATGTATCTTTAAGGGATATCTTTTAAAAAATGGCATGGTAAGTTATGTTATCTTGGGGTTTGCTATATCATCTATAAAACACCAGATTGCTGAATGAATGTTACAGAAGTTTGAAGCAACTTCTATTTGAATAAATATAAACTTATTAAAAAAACCTGAATTAGGATTACCTTCCATGAATGCTTGTACTGTTTTGTCCACACAATTATCAAAGTGCTGCAAAACCAGGATGATTTCATTGTTGCTCTTATTGGGAACTATTGCACGCACCGCATTTATCTGGAAAAGACAACAGGGTCATTTAATTCTAACATCAGTTCGTCAGTTGGCAACTGATACCTATTAAAGAGAGTAACAGAAAAAGTGATGTTTCATGTTTAAAAATATGTATCACTCTTTAGTGACAGGGAGAAGACATACAACCATCTAAATGGAAATGATTAACAGATGAGCGATAAGAGCACATAAAAAATTAATTTCAAAACTTAGAAAAGCAGAGCATTTCTAGAAATAGAAGGTATGTGCTAGATTTTATTTCAGGAAAGGGTGGTTTAATTAGGTATAAGGTATTAATTTAGCATGAACATTTCCTCATCTTAGCATACTGTGGAGAAAGGTAAAAAGTTTAATGAACCACCAATAACAACTTAAATTTTTCAGTAGCATTTTTCAAAAACAGTTTTAATAATTCAGAATATTTTTAATGTTTTTTTTGAGAGAGAGACAAAGCACAAGTCGGGGAGGGGCAGAGAGAGGGAGACACAGAATTCAAAGCAGGCTCCAGGCTCTGAGCTATCAGCACAGAACCCAACATGGGCCATGAACTCACAAACTGCGAGATCATGGCCTGAGCCAAAGTTGAACACTTATCAACTGAGCCTCCCAGGTGTACCTCAAAAACATTTTTACTTTGTATCGTTTAATTATATAATAACACTATAAAAATAATTTAAGTTATTAAACATTTTTTTAAATGTTTATTTATCTTTGAGAGTCAGAGCATGAGTGGGAGAAGGGAAGAGAATGAGGGAAGCACAGAATCTAAAGCAGGCTCCATGCTCCAAGCTGTCAGCGCAGAGCCCAATGTGGGGCTCAAACTCACAAGCCATGAGATCATGACCCAAGCTGAAGTTGTATGCTTAACGGACTGAGCTACCCAGGCATCCCAAGATAATTTAGTATAAACTGTTTCAGGCATACAAACATAATGGACACTCACTACATGATAATCAGTTTAATAAAATAAAATAGATGATAACTGAAGCCCCCCTGAAGTCCCTCACAAATTCCATCTCCCTCCTCTTGACAGAGATTTCTGCCTTCAATTTGGTATTATTTTGATACATGTTTTGCACTTTTATGACATATGTATATATCCACAGGTAATATTTACTATTGTTTACCTTACATAAATATTATCATACATGTCTATGTTCAATTTGCTTTTTTCATAGAGCATTGTTTTTTTAGATCTTTGTATGTGTTGATAAATGCGTCTCTTATTTATTTGAACTGTTGCACAGCATTTCCATTGCATAAATATAGCCAATTTACTCATTCTGTTGATGGACACTTATATTGTTTCCAATATTTGGCTATTATGAAAAATGCTGGAATGAATTTCCCTATGCTAATTTGATGCTGATTCTTCAGTGCCTAAAACAATGTTTATCACACTGTAAGCAACTGAATAAAAAAGAAAAAAAATCACATCTGGGAACAGTGAAAGAAGGCCTCTATTGTGTAAAACCACTAGAATTCCTGAATATGAGAGCATCTACAAATTCATGACATAATGCCAAAATGTTCTTTAAAACAGATATGCTGGGGTGCCTGAGTGGCTCGGTCACTTAAGCGTCTGACTCCTAGTTTCAGCTCAGGTCATGATCTCATGGTTTGTGAGTCTGAGCCCCACATCAGGCTCTGCATGGACACTGGAGCCTGCTTGCGTCTCTCTCTCTCTCTAAAAATAAACATATAAACTAAAAAAAAAAGAGATACACCAATTTTGCCAGACTTATTCCTAAGATTTTGTTTTCTTTTTAATTCAGTAATTAACATACAGTGTTATATTATAGTTTCAGGTCTAGAATGATTCAACAATTCTATACATTTCTTATTGCTTATCAAGATAAGTCTACCCTTAATTCCCTTTATCTATTTCACCCACTCTCCCCCCACCTACCTCCACTCCGGGAGATCTGAGATAAAAAATATACAATTTACAACTGCATATTGTTTTCCTTTTTGTATATCATTTTAATATCCAGCAACTCTGATGAATTCTTACAAATTCTTGCTTTCTTAGCTTGTCTATGTAGATAGGAAATAATGGTATGGTCTATAAATAACAACCATTTTTTTTCTTTCTTTCCAATCCTTGTAATTTTCATTTCTTGTCTCACTGCACAATGTGAAATTGGCTATTTCTCCAAGACCGGGGTCTTTTTGGTAGGCAGTTGTACTCAGAAACCAGTATCTAAGAGCTAGGTATGTTTTGCTACTGGGGAGTCATTATTTCTAGATTTTTTTTCAGTGGATAGAGTTAGGAGATTTCATTTTTTACAGGAGTTCAAAATAAAATCTTCAATTCAAACATAAAATTAAAAGGTCTTTTCTAATATAATTTTAAACATGTCTCTCTTCTCTGTACACTAAAAGTTTCAGGTCCTAAAAACATTATTAATTTGCTTTACTCTATAATATTCAAAAAATAATATTAATAAACTACAATATAATATTACTAATGATAAAACACTGAATATAACTTAAGGTTTATCTGCAATTCTTTTGTCTTTTTTTAAGTTTGTTTATTTTTGAGAGAGAGAGAGAGCACGCAAGCAAGAGCAAGCAGGGGAGGGGCAGAGAGAGGAGAGACAATTCCAAGCAGGCTCTGTGCATGTGTTGTCAGCACACCTCCCAACCCCAACCTCACGTGATACCGTGACTTGAGCCAAAATCAAGAGTCAGATGCTTAACTCACTGAGCCATGCAGATGCTCCTCCTTTGTCTTTTAAAATATCCCTCTAGAACATGTACAGTAAGAATACTGTGTTCAGAAGTCAGTGGGAAGATTTGTTCAAGTTCACCCTTTCCCTAAAGGTGAAATATTTTTAGGATCTCAACTTCATAGAAGATCTCAGCTCCAATTCCTAACCCAGGACAAGCCTTGGGGCCCTGTGTGGTAAAACCCTTTTGTTACTGAGACTGGCAAAACGTATCAGAATTACCTAGCTCAGACTTAACACTCTGGTTTTTAATGCCCTCTGTATTTTTGGCCCTGAAGTATTTCCTTAACTTTTTGTGTTGTGTTGCTATGCATTTTTATTTTGTTTGTTTGTTTGTTTATTTTTGAAAGACAGAGAACGAGCAGGGTAGGGGCAGAGAGAGAGAGAGAGTGGGAGACATAGAATCTGAAGCAGGCTCCAGGCTCTGAGCTCTCAGCACAGAAACCAATGTGGGGATCAAACCCATGAACTGCAAGATCATGTCCTGAGCTGAAGTTGGACGCTTAACCAACTGAGCCACCCAGATGCCTCTCTGCTATGCATATCATGCCTATTATTTTTCATTCTGTATTTCTAGGTATTTTATAACAGGAATGTTTTCAGGTTCTTCAGTCAACCATGCTGCTTGAAAAGGAATCCTTTTATATATGAAGAGAAGTAAAGTATTTTGCCTAAATAATAAGCAGAGTCTGTATTACAATCTAAATCTTTTTAGTACACTTGCTTTCATATCATTCTACCTTTTTCTGTTTGTTTCAGGCTTACTGAACAACGATAAAGTTTAAAACCATACAAATGGGAAGGTATATAATGTAAAATCCAAAGAGGGCTAATTTGTAATATGTATTTTTGAGATGAGCAAAATACTTAGTACTGATCACTATAAAACAGACTATAGGTAAAACTTAGAGATTCAATGATAAAGGTAAGATTCTGATAACCTAAAATATGAAAGTGTTTATATTATTCAATACAATGTATCTGTGACTCTATAATCAACAATATACTTTTCTTAATAAGACAGAGAAAGCACATAAAGCTTTTATGTTTTTCTCAATAAAACTCATTAAGGGTAATGTTACTAAAAATACCTAGTTTTCTTCCATAGGAATATTGCTTGTAAGATCTATTTGTCTTCTTGCTCTGAACTCTCCTGGACTTAAGAATCCTCTCCAAGACTCTTGAATGCTGACAAAAACTGAGCACTGATGGATGTGGGGGGGAGGAGGGATGGACATGGAGGAGGACACTTGTGGGGATGAGCACTGAGTGTTATGTGGAAACTAATTTGACAATAACCTATTTGTAAAATAAATAAATAAATAAAATGATAGGTTTCTACTAAAACCAAAAAAAAAAAAAAAAAAAGAATCCTCTCCAAATGAGGGCACCTGGGTGGCTAAGTCGGTTAAGTTTCTGACTTTGGCGCAGGTCATGATCTCACAGTTCCTGAGTTCGAGCTCCGTGTTGGGCTCTGCACTGATAGCGTGGAGCCTGGAGCCTGCTTCAGATTCTGTGTCTCCTCCTCTCTCTGCCCTTCCTCTGCTCGCAGTCTGTCTCTCTCACAAAAATAAACAAACATTAAAAAAAAAAAAAAGAATCCTCTCCAAATGAATGGAAAGATCCTATTCAAGCTGTTCCTTGAAGAATGCTGCTAAATGAGATACACACTTAGCCAAATAAATATTATTTGTTATAATATTAACTAATATTTATGATTCTACTTATGCAAAGAAAATCATATTTCACTTTCTAAATGAGTTTGTGTAGCCACTGACTGTATTAGAACCTAAATTTTATTGTGACATTCAAGCTTACTATCCACAGTAAGTAGTCATACCTTCTCTTTCATGTTCTCAAAAGCTCCTCCCTGGGCCAATACAGTATTGGACTGCAAATCAAAAATGAATCCTGATGTATCTGAAAGAATAAGAAGGAAAAAATATATTCAACACGATCCTAAACTAATATGTGATCCATCCCCCAAACCTTACCAGCTGCTCTCCTCCCATAAACAATTAACAACTTAGTTTTGCTATTTTGCAAATATAGATTTAACTAATAACTTCATTTGAGTTAAAATTATAAAATTTGGTTTTAATTAAAACTGTCAAGAGTTTGAGCAAAATTCCAAATCTATCAACTATGTTAGACCATCCAGTAATCCTAGATATCTTTAACCATCCTATCTTAATTTGCAAGGCCCTTTTAAAATATGGCAAGTAAATAGTTCCCCAAGGTAAAATTTTACACTAATGAATTTGAAAATGTGAGTGAGCATGTGAGCTTCTGTACCACTTTTAATAACAACACATGAAACTAATTTCCATCTTCTAGACTGCACTACACATATCATGTTCTTAGACTACAAACCCCTAAAAACATTCATGTTTGTTTCTGGAGCACAGTGCCTGATGAAGCAATGTACCTGAGCGTATACTACCAGCACAATATGGGAAAACTTAGTGCAAACTGATTGATTACAGAAAAGAGTTTGGCTTCCCTGTGCTTATAAAGAAAAGGCGATCCACATATTTAGTCAGTTCCTTTACCTGTGACTACATAATCAATGAATTACCTCAGCTTTAACACTTGACAACCTGGTTTTAATCTAAGGAGATGCAATGGCAAGAAATGGTTAGCATGCTTCTCAAATTCTGATGTGGATATAACTTATGACCTGGAGGAATCTTACGTTAAAATGTAGGTTCTAGGGCACCTGGGTGGCTCAGCTGGTTAAGCGCTGGACTCCTGATTTCAACTCATCATTGAGTCATGATCTCATGGTTTGTGAGACCAAGGCCTGCACTGGGATTCTTTCTCCCTGTTTCTCTGCCTCTCCCCCACTCGAGCACACTCTTGTCTCTGTCTCAAAATAAATAAAATTTTTAAAATGCAGGTTCTGATTCACTAGTTTGGCTTGTGACCTGAGATTTATACTTCAGGTGGTATCAACATTGCTGATCTATGCACCATACTTGGGAGTAGCCTGGGGGTTAGCATTCCAACAAAGCAAGTAAATGGAGAAATTTTGAGAAAAGAGACTGCTGTGGTCTCAATGTCTGTATGCCCCTCCCCTGCTGCTACTACCCCGCCCCCCGTGGCACACAGCACTAAATTCATACCGAATTCCTCAAGTGTTAGTGTTATATAACGTGTGTTATGGTGTTAGCAGGTGGGGCCTTTGAGAGGTGAACGGGTCACAAGAGTGGAATCTCATGATGGGATTAGACCCCACAGAGCTCTCCAGCCTCTGCTCCATGGGAGGACACAATGAGAAGCAGAAAAGGGCCCTCACTCAACCAGGCTGGCACTCTAATCTCACACTTCCAGCTTCCAAACCGTGAGAAATTTCTCTTGCTTATAAACTACCCAGTCTATTAGAGTAGCCCAAACAGGATAAGACAGGGGTATTAAAAATACAGTAATATTTTAGTATACTTTCCAAATTCTTTTGCTATGATTATAGATGTTTTAATTAAAGCCTGTTTTCCAAGATAAAAGGTAAAGCATGTAGTCAGTGCTACTATAATAGCACTGCATGATGACAGATGGTAGCTACACATGTGGTGAGCACAACATCATGTATAGACTTGTCAAATCACTATGTTGTACACCTGAAACTAAAGTAACATTGTGTGTCAGCTGTACTTCAGTTAAAAAATGAATAAATAAACTCTTACAGCTTAATACTGGTTTTCAAATATGTCCTAATTCCTATGGAAGACTGGTAATTTATAAGTTAGAAAGATAACAGCATTTTGGTACTAAAAGTGGAAAAGAGGATATGAATAGAGTCAATGTCATTCCAAGGAAAACTATGCTTGCCATTTACCAATAAGACCATGAATTCATTCAGATTTAACTTCTGTAATACTGGCAGTTTTGAGACTGTTACTTAAGTTAAAAATTAGGTTGCATTTACCACAAACTTCGTATTTAAGCCTGAGTTTTCTAGATGACTACATAATATGGTTAATTCTCAATTATCTTTAATAACTGAAAAGAAACACAGTATACAAAGATGAAAATCCTATGCAGTCAAAATACTATCCCAGCAACTTACTCAAATGGTATAGGTTTGTCAAATGATTTAACCTGGAGGTTATAAATACTCTCCTCCAAAGACACATCAATGAGCAACGAGATGATACAAAGGACATCGATAATCTTATTAAAAAAATCAAACCACCAACCTCTTTTAAGGAAATGAGGGGATAGTGAAAGAAAAGCAGCATTTTGGGGTATGTATTTAAATGAACTATTAGTATTACTAGCTTCTTATACATCATCTAACACTTTATTTTTTCCTTTTTTAAAAATGATTACTTATTTATTCTGAGAGAGTGCATACTTGTGTGTGAGGGAAGGGCAGAGAGAGAGGGAGAGAATTCCAAGCAGTCTCCATGCTCAAGAGTGAAGCTTGATGCAGGGCTTGATCAAGATCATGATCTGAGCTGATGTCAAGAGTCAGATGCTTAACCAACTGAGCCACCCAGGCACCCTCATTTTTTTCCTTTAACAACACATTAGATGAGACAAAGTACAAGGAAAATAAAGATTAGTTCTAGAAACACCTTCAGCTATTATTGTCTCCCCCAATTAGCATAAGTATTATTAGGGTTTATCTGTCATAATACCAGTTAGGATAATGACTAAAAATACATAAAGCAGCCAGGATCCCAGTAGAAACAAATGGGACACTCAAAGTGGGGAATCTGAGGAGAGTTTAATAAAGGGACTGTTATTCGCTCTTTCATCTTTGTTTCATCTGGTATGGAGAGGGCCAAAGGACTGTAGCCACAACCTCTGGTCAAAAGACAAGATAAGCCCACAGTGATCTCCCTCAGGGGAAGACTGGGAAACAAATACCACTACCTCACTCATCTCCCTGCCTCTGATTTCCTGCCTGTGTTGCCTAACGGCCAAGCCCAACTAGAAGCCCAAGGGCAAGGAAGCCTTTGAGGTAGTCCACCATACACGTCAGCCTCCCAGGGTACAAATGCCAAGTTCATATTTATATTCTAAATCATAAGTTCGCCAAAACCAAAAAAGCAATATTTTAACATCTTAACTTGCCTACTCATCAGCTAATATTGCCTCTTTTAACTTAACCAAACAACTCAAGTACAGTCAAACCCTTGCTTCAATGATCTAGAGCTTAAGTGCCCCTCAGCATTACAGATAAAGTCATTTTTAGTTTCCATCAACAATATTTAGTGATTTAACAATTCTCTTATTTTTTCATGGAAAGAAAGAAAGATTTACTTAATTCCATTGGTAGAAAATCAGGCAATATCTCATCCTTTGCTATCTATCCTATGATAGCAAAGAGCATATATATACTCTGCAAGACTGAATTTTTAAAGAAAATGCAGTTAAATACTACTCTTACATATGAGGATATGAGGAATTCTTGAGATTAAAGGATATGAGGGATTCCTGAGATTAAACTTTCTTATCATTTATTTTAGTCTATCAGGAACCACCTCAGAAGTTTCTTAGAATTATTTCAAATAGCATACATTTAGGAACATTTTAGATAAAGCATGTTATTTACAGTGTCACTGACATATTTGTAAATGCTGCAGGCTTTGCTATTATTGTTTTTGCTGACTTCAAAACTCAGGCAAAAGTTGTTTTAAGCACTGAGGATTACACAGAAATAGTTGAGTCTGATTATACCATGTGTCAAACCAAACTTGAACATTTTTAATTGAGGTATAATTGACATATATATATATAAAACACTATATTAGCTGCAAGTGTACAATGTAATGGTTCGCTATTTATATACATTGTAAAATGATCACCACGAGAAGTCTAGTTAACATCTGTCACCATACATAGCTACGAAATTTTTTTGACAAGAACTCTTAAGACCAACTCTCATAGCAACCTACAAATATACAATACAGATTATTAGATCACCATGCTGCATATTATATCCCCAGGATTTTTTTTAATAATGGGAAGTCTGTACTTTTTGACCTCCTTTACCCATTTCACTCCCTTCCCCCGTAACCATCAATCTGTTCTCTTTATCTATAAGCATGCTTTTTGTTTTGTTTTTTAAGATATCACATATAAGTGAGATATGATATTTGTCTTTCTCTGACTTATTCACTTGGCATAATTCCTTCAAGGTCTAACCACAAGAAGGCAAGACTTCCTTCTTTTTATGGCTAAGTGATATTCCGTGTGTCAGAATTTTTTTTTTTTTAATGGATTTATTTTGAGAGAGAGAGAAAGTGCAAGTAGGGGAGGAGCAGAGAGAATCCCAAGCAGGCTTTGCACTGTCAGCACAGAGTTCTATGTGGGGCTCAATCTCATGAATCCCGAGATCATGACCTGAGCTGAAGCTGGATCCTTAACCAACTGAGTCACCTAGACACCTTCCTTCATTCTCAATGCTGAATAATATTCCTCGTGTGTGTATACACACATTTTCTTTATCCATCCATGGATACTTAACGGTTGTTTTAATATCTTAGCCATTGTAAATAATACTGCAATAAACATGTGGGTGCATGTATCTTCTCAAGTTAGTGGTTTTTTGTTGGCTAAATACCCAAAGTGGAATTGCTGGATCACATGGTAGTTCTACTTTTAATTTTTTTAGAAACTTCCATACTGTTTTCCATAGCTGCTATACTATTTACATTTTCACCAACAGTGAACAAGGGTTTCCTTCTCTCCGCATCCTAGCCAACGTTTGTTACTTCTCATCTTTTTAATAATACCCATTCTAACAGGTGTGAGATGGTATCTCATTTGTGGTTTTGATTTGCATTTTCTTGATGATCAGTGATGTTGAGCACCTTTTCATGTATTTGTTGGCTATCTGTAAGTCTTCTTTGGAGTTGAATATGTACCTTAAACTTTGAAACACAATTCTGTTGTTAATTTATAACTTAACCTGAAGACCATATTGTATTGAATGTTTTATAATTCATTTGGTTAAAAGTTCTGATTATATTCGTACCTATCAGAATGACCATCAACGGAAGGAAGGAAGGAAGGAAGGAAAGAAGGAAGGAAGGAAGGAAAGAAGGAGGGGAGAAAGGAAGGAAGGAAGGAGGACAAGTGACGACAAGCAGATGGAGAAACTAGAAGCCTCACACATTGCTAGTGGGGATGTCAAATGGCAAAATTGACGTAAAAAGCTATATGGTGGTTCCTTAAATAATTAAACACAGAATTATCATAAGACCAAGCAATTCCACTTCTGAGTATATACACAAAAGAACTGAAAGCAGCAACCTGAGCAAATATTTATATACCCATGTTCATAGCAGCATTATTTACAATAGCCAACATACAGAAATAACTCGTGTCCACATCGATGATGAATAAAGAAAATGTCATGTGTGTACACACACACACACACACACACACACACCAATATTATTCAGCATTAAAAGGGAAGGAAATTCTGACATGTGCTACAATATGGATGAACTCTGACAACATTATGCTAAGTAAAATAAGCCAGTCACAAAATGACAAATACTCTATGATTCCATTCATATGAGATACCTAGAATAATCAAATTAATACAGAATAGAAGTAGGGTGGTGGTTGCTAGGGGCTCGGGGGAAAGAGGAAACAGCAAGGGACTGTACAGAGTTTCAGTTTGGAAAGATGAAAAAGTTGTAGAGATAAATAGCGGTGATGGTTACACAGAATGTGAATATACTTAAAACCACTGAACTGTACACTTAGAAACAGTTAAAACAGTAAATTTTACATAAATTTTACCATAAATAAATCTATATTTTTTTAAAAAGTTTATTTATTTTGAGGGAGAAAGGGAGCATGTGGGAGGGGCAGAGAGAGGAGGGAGAAAAGAATCCCAAGTAAGCTCTACAATGTCAGCATGGAGCCAGATGCAGGGCTTGAACCCACAAACCGTGAGATCATGACTTGAGCCGAAATCAAGAGTCTGATGCTTAACTGACTGAGCCACCCAGGTGGCCCAGAAATAAATTTAAAAAAATTTTCCAATCATAAAAGATGTTAAGAAAATACATTTTTTTCCTAGTGTAAATTTAAAACATAAGGATCCCTTACTGAGATTCCAAATTAATTCCTGAAATAAATATTTGGTAAACACTGACCATGAATCAAGTTAGCCACTGAGGATACCGTGGTAAATAAGATATCTATGGTTCCTGCTCTCTTAGAGTATTATAGTCTAGTGCAAGAAACCAGTAAAAAAATAAATATCTCAATATAATAGTAACTATATATTAATTTATTAAATTGAACAGTACTAAATACATATACTGGCCCACCATAATAACACTATTATGTGGTGGAGATTATTAAAAGCTCTACCACTTAGGATCTGGAAAAGGTTTAGCAGAGCTAATATTATGAACACACAATAAGGCTTTTTTAAAGTACTGAAGTTAAATTCAATCATTATGAACAGACTGTCTGCTTCAGAGAAAAAAAACTGTTGCCCAAATTCCAGGTTGCTTAGAGGAAAGAGAAGCATAGAAGGGGCTCAAACTCAGGTATGGAATAAGTGTAAGGATTCTTATAGGAGCTACCAAATTTGTATCTTCGAATTCAACTAAAAACTTAAGATTTTAGATTATGTTTTTCCATTAACATAGATGAGGGTAAATTACTCTATTATCCCTTCGGACAAGTAAAGAGAAACATCTAGGAGGGAATTATAATCCCTCCCAGAATACTTTTACATTGATAAGAAAATCAGTCATGGTACCATTTTTCACCCAAAATCACACAATGAGAAACCTAGAGCAGAATCAAGGACAGACTCCAAGCTGAAAGCTATACGACATTAGTGCTGTAACTCACCACACACTAGTCCTCAAGTTGCCATTATTTTAACAGTACCTTGGTATATCACCTTTCTTCTAAGGATCTCAGATTCTTGTTATTACTCACTAATAATCCATACACATGCATAAAACAAGTTGGATAACAAAATTATTCATATTTCACCATGGTCAAAGAGAAGCCACAGAGGTTAAGATCTTCCAATTAAATGTAGGTAAGCCTACAGGAAGAAAGCCTAGATATACAGATAACCTAATAAGGGTGATGATCACTGGTCATATTTTCTCAAACTAGATCAGCTTCCTCTTAAAAATTAAAAGGTAGGGGTACCTGGGTGGCTCAGTTGGTTATCTGACTCTTGATTCCGGCTCAGGTCATGCATGATCCCAGGGTCATGGGATCAAGCCCTGCATCAGGCTCTACACTGAGCATACAGCCTGCTTGAGATTCTCTCGCTCTCTCACTCTCTTGCTCTCTCCCTCCCACCTCTGTCCCTTCTCCTACTTATATACATGCACACACACTCTCTTAAATAAAAAAATTAAGGGGTGCCTGGGTGGCTCAGTCAGTTAAGTGTCCAACTTTGGCTCAGGTCATGATCTCACGGTTCATGGGTTTGAGCCTCGCATTGGGCTCTGTGCTGACTACTAGCTCAGAGCCGGAAGCCTGTTTCAGATTCTGTGTCTCCTTCTGTCTCTGACCCTCCCCTGCTCACGCTCTCTCTCTCTCACACAGAAATAAATAAAACATTAAAAAAAAACCCTAAAAAATAAAAACTCTAAAAAAACAAAATAATTAATAAAAAATAAAAAATTTAGAAAATTAATAGACTCAAGAATTTAAGTGCCAATTCTTTTTTTTTAAATGTTTTATTTATTTCTAGGAGAGAGAGAGAGAGAGAGAGAGAGAAACAGCATGAGCAGGGGAGGGTCAGAGAGAGAGGGAGTCACAGACTGAAACAGGCTCCAGGCTCCGAGCTGGCAGTCATTAAGTGCCAATTCTTACAGAAGTATATCTCATGAACAATTAAGTAACCTAAAGTTCTCCTTTGGCCTGAACACAGCCTATACGCAATCACCTAAAAGAAAACAACCAGTGTCTTGAAACTGTTTTTTCTCATGCCACTTTTGAGAACAGTTCATGTATAAATCACCAATACAATGGCAAATAGAGTTCAGGTTCTTCTTGTACACTAATGACAAATATGGGGACAGGAGTTATAGTATATAAATGTGACTGCAAAGAAAAGAAAGTTACTGTCACAGACATGACTAGCTAAAGCCTAGGGTGTATTCACAACCTCAAAACTGAAGAAGCCATCAACTTCAATTTCCAAGGTCAATTTTCTCTTCTGCCAATTTACCACCTACGCTTGGAAGAATTATGAATGTTTTGGTAAGAAAAAAGGTATATATAAAGGATAAAGAGAATGTGTAAGTAATAAAAATCAAACTTGGAAGGGAAGCAAATCCTAAATGGGAAAGTTAGAAAAACAACTATGTCAAAATGCCATTTTTTAAGATGTCTAGTCTGCTTTAAGTAATTCTACTATAGAGTACTGTTATAGCCTTCTGGAATGCTAACACTTTTTTATATTTAGTTCTTTAAAAGTTATTTAAGAAAATTCCATCTTGGTTGCCAGTGGCCAAATACAAAAATCTTCTCATTAGGTTGCAAGGATATAGGCTTACAGTCTCATCAACTGGCCTTCCCAGGCATCTCAGATGACAACTGCTATAGTTTACAGGTTCAGAAAAATCCACACTTCAACTACCAATCAATCTGCTAAGCGGGTCTTCAATGGAAGAAAGCAGCCTTGTATTTCCCTATTTCTCCCTATTATATAGTCCTAAACTGTTTTACTTTGTTCCTTTGAGTGCTTCTTCAACTACATTTTGAAAGATGTTGTGCTTCCTCTTACAAGACAAAGAAATCACACTGGGAAATTTCCAAACTTCTAGAATTTTTTATTTTAGAAAATCACGGTTTTTATTAAAGACACAAGTTAGCAATTAAATCCCACCTTACTCTTACTACTAGATTTTCCTAGGTTTTCATCAAGCACAACAGAACAAGTTTTTTGTTTTTGTTTTTTAATTTGAGAGAAAGAGCAAGCACGTTTGTGCACACACATGCACATGCCACATGCCAGTGGGGAGGGGCAGAGAGAAAGGAAGAGAGAGAGAATACCAAGCAGGCTCCCTGCTGTCAGTGCAAAGCCCAACACAGGGCTCAAACTCACAAACCATAAGATCATGACCTGATGATCTGATGACCTGAATGTAATTCTTACATTCTTATTAATGTACCCTAGAAAATAGCCAGGAGGCAATGATATTTATTTTAATGCCCCACCTCTTCTGTCTCAATGCCATCTTTCGTTAGTTTGGAATTAGTTCACCCACATATGAAATGAAATGCACAGCTTTTTTTTTTTTTTTTTTTTACAAATAGTTTATTGTCAAATTAGTTTCCACATAACACCCAGTGCTCATCCCCACAAGTGCCCTCCTCCATGCCCACCCCTCCTCCCCACCACATCCACCAGTCCTCAGTTTTTGTCAGCATTCAAGAGTCTCTCATGGTTTGCCTCTCCCCTTTCCCCCACCATTTCCGCCCTTCTTCTCCCCCTTGGTCCTCTGTTAAGTTCCTCCTAATCCTCCTATATGTGCACACATATGATATTTGTCTTTCTCTGCCTGACTTATTTCGCTCAGCATAACACCCTCAAGGTCCATCCATGTTGCTACACATGGCCAGATTTCATTGTTTCTCATTGTGAAATGCACAGCTTTAAAAAAAATTCTATCCTACTTATTACTGCCCTACAGATTCTCAGGAATTCTATCAGCTTTTCTAGGGGAAAAAAAAAACCCTCAATTTTATAAATTAAAAAAAGTGTCTGACTCTTGATTTTGGCTCAGTCATGATCCCAGGGTTGTGAGATCAAGCCTCACATTGGGCTGAGTGTGGAGTCTGCTTGTGATTCTCTCTCCTTCTGCCCCCCTCCTCCACTCACTCTCTCTAAAATAAATAAATAAAAAATAAAAGACACAAATCTTCAATTACTAAGATCAACTACACATTCTTTGCTGATTCTAGATAATCTCTGAGCTAATGTCTTATTCACAAAATCTTGTATGTAGTTCCAAGGTTTACATGAATTCAAACAGTTACTTAGAAAATTATGAAGCCACATGATGACAATTATGACATCTTACACCCCACTTTCAAACTTTTCAGTGGAATGGGGCACTAAAATAGAATAACAAATATTCAGTTAAATCTTTACTTCTAGGTAGTGAGAAAAACTGTCATGAGTTTTATGTTTCTATTGGCTAATCTCTCCTTGCCTTTGGGAAAAGGGAAAAATAAATTGTGATGTGGCTAAAAGATGGAAAGCCAGTAAAAACAGGGGAAAAAAGAGAAATCAAGGCATCTGGGTAATCTAAAAACTAGAAAATCAGTCTGCAAATGAATCAAGTCTTATAAAAATGCCTCTGTGTGAGTTGTTCACTTAAATCAGAAGAAAAACATAGTTTTAGCTAGTAAAGGTCTATTTTCAGTCTCTCTTACGAGTCAAAACTTCATTTACAGATTTCAGTAAAATTTCTCTATTTAATGAGATTGTTAATTCCTAGATGTTATACAATACATGCCATAGTTCTCGGCTTAAGGTGAATTGGGTAAACTGAATGCACTATTTTTTTTTAAGTTTATTTATTTTTGACAGGAGAGGGGCAGAGAGAATCCCAAGCAGGCTTTGAATTGTCAGCAGAGAGCTGGATGCGGGGCTCAAACTCACAAACCGCGAGATCATGACCTGACCTGAAATCAAGAGTCAGACACTTAACTGACTGAGACACCCAGTGCACTCTTTTTTTTGAGGGGTGTGGGAGGGACACAAAGAGAAGGAAAGAGAATCCCAAGCAGGCTCCATACTGTTAGCGCAAAGCCCAACGCACAGCCTGATACCACCAACCTCAAGATCATGACCTGAGCTGAAATCAAGACTTGGATGCTTAACTGACTGAGCCACCCGGGATGCCCTTGAATGCACTATTTTTTTAAAAAATTAGTTCCTACTCCTTACTGTCCTTAAGATTCTCAAGAATCCTACCAGCTACCTCAGGAAAGAAACTCAATTCTAATAAGTCAATGAAATTAAAACATTTAAGAACTATGGTATTTAAAAGTCAAAGAAATCTTCAATTGGTAGAATTGCTGAGAATCTGAAGGAGAGTGAGAAAGAAATAATTTTTTTAAAACTGTGTGTTTCATTTCATATGTAGTAGAACTAATTTCAGTTTAGAGTTTATTTTTTATTTATTTTGAGAGAGTGCACACAAGCACAAGATGGGGAGGGGCAAAGAGAGGGAAAGAGAGAATCCCAAGCAGGCTCCATGCTGTCAGGCAGGGCCCAATGCGGGGCTCAATGTCACAAACTGTGAGATCATGACATGAGCCAAAATCAAGGGCCAATTAACCAACTGATCAATCAGGCACCCCTAATTTCAGTTAAAAAATTTTTTTTAATTTATTTATTCTTGAGAGAGAGAGAGAGAGAGAGCACACTGGAAGAGGAGGGGCAGAGAGATGGATTCACAGAATCTGAAGCAGTCTCCAGGCTCTGAGCTATGAGCACAGACCCCGATGCAGGGCCTGAACCCACAAACCACGAAATCATGACCTGAGTTGAAGTCAGATGCTTTACCAACTAAGCCACCCAGGTGCCCCTCTAATTTCAGTTTAGATCTGAGAGATAATCTTTTGTCATTGTAAAAGACTTTGCTTTGGATGATCCTTCTAGCACTATAAAACAATGATATCTTTCCTTTCCAACCCATCCCATCCCCTGTGCTTCATGGTACAGAAATGAACAAGTAATCCTAATTCCATGCTCTGTCTCTAACAAAACAATGTCCTTTCTCATAAAACCACAGCACTGCAAATCTGTCACTCTTTGCTCATTAACCTTCATGTAAATAAGAATTAAATATGTTTCTTCTTTTTTTTTCCTTTTTTTTTATTTCTTTCTGAGAGAGAGAGAGACAGACAGACAGCGTGAGCAGGGGAGGGTCAGAGAGAGAGGGAGACACAGAATCCGAAGCAGGCTCCAGGCTCTGAGCTGAAAGTCAGCACAAAGCCTGACGCGGGACTCGAACCCACAAACTGTGAGATCATGACGTGAGCCAAAGTCAGATGCTTAACCAACTGAGCCACCCAGGCACCCTGTTTCTTCTTTCTTAACCTAAAAAACTATGAACCAATTCTTTACTTTGTTTATAAATATTTCTATATCCATGTAATTGTTGTAATTACCACAAAGTTGACACTAGCTTTTAAGTGCTATACTTGTAAAGGTAAGACACACGTTACCTAAATAACATACTTGTTTAGGCCCATTCTGTCCTAATAAAACATCTTAAAAATTTTTTTTTACTGTGAAATATAACAGTTACAGTGCATAAACACCTGAAGTATCACAGCTTGATAATTTATCACAAACACTCAATACTATTACCCAGGTTAGAGAAATTAAACTGCAAGTACCCCAGAAGTTTTCCTCATGTATCCCTCCATTATTATCGCTCACCATTCACCAAAGGCATGATTCTCCAAACTTTTCTTCATAGCTGATACCAGTGAAGACATACCTAAATATTATTGTATAGTTTTATTTATAAAAGAAAAAATTCTGTATTTTATTTTTTGGTGCCATGGATGTTTCGCTCAACACTGTGTTTGTAAGATTCATGCATGTTTTTGCAAATAAATGTAGTTTGTTCATTTTCCTTGAATATTTCATTGTATGATTATACCATTGTTTATGTATCTATTTTGCTAAACAACGGAGGGACAAATGGCGAATAGCTGGGCTGTTTGCTAGACAAATGATCGACAATTGACTTGCTGCTAGTTTTTGGCCAATACAAACAATGCTGGTTTGAATACTCTTGTACAAACCTCCTGGTGACCTGGGAATGCACTTCTGTTGAATACTCAAAAACAGACCTGAGACTTAAGCTGTGCATATTTTCAATTCTAGTACATATGTAAAATAGCTTCTCAAAGTAGCTGTACCGATTTAAACTTCTACTAGCAGTTTTTGAAAGTTTCTCTTATTCCATATACTCACATACTTGGTATTGTTGATCTTTTTAAACTTTAGCCATTCCAGTACAAAGAGAACATCTCATTATTTCAATTTTCATTTCACTTATTTCTCTTTATTTTAATTTAAATATTTATTTATTTTTGAAAGAGAGACAAAGTGAGAGTGGGGGAGGGGCAGAGAGAGGAGGAGACACAGAATCTGAACCAGGCACAGAGCCTGATGTGGGGCTGGAACCCACGAACTGAGAGATCATGGCCTGAGCCGAAGTCAGACGTTTAACCAACAACCACCCCACCCAGGTGCCCCATCTTTTCTTTTTAATGTTTATTTATTTTTGAGGGGAGAGAGAGAGTGGGATGGAGGGAGATTGTGCTAGCGGAGGAAGGGAAAAGAGGGGGCAGGGGATCCAAGGCAGGCTCTGTGCTGACAGCAGAGAGCCTGATGCAGTGCTCAAACCCACAAACCATGAGATTATGACCTGAGTCAAAGTCCGATGCTTAACTAACTGAGCCACCCAGGTGCCCCTCACTTATTTCTAAAGAGAATGAATGCCTTCACATATGTTATTAGCCACGTTGTTATTCTCTTTCCCGACAATGCATACTCATGCTCCGTGTTTGGAGGAAGAATTGTCTTTTTCTTTATATCATGTTTAAATGATTTTTAAATATCTCCCATTCTGTGACTTGCCTGTTAGCTCTCCTAAATGCCCCTTTCAATGAACAGGAGTTCTTAATTTTAATGTAATAATGCATTGACATTCTTTTCCTTTATGATTTTGTTTTATTTACTTTTATTTTTTTTTTTATTTCAGGAGAATTTAGTGACTCGTCACTTATATAGAACACCTAGTGCTCATTCCAACAAGTGCCCTCCTTAGTGCCCATTTAGCCAAACCCTTCACCCAACACCCTTCCAGCAACCCTCAGTTTGTTCTCTGAATTTAAGAGTCTCTTATGGTTTACTTCCCTGTCTCTTTTTATCTTATTTTTCTTTTCCTTCTCCTATGTTCTTCTGTTTTGTTTCTTTCTTTTTAATGTTTATTTATTTTTGGGAGCAAGAAGGACACACAGGATGCAAGAGGGGGAGGGGCAAAGTGAGAGGGGCACACAGAATCTGAAGAGGCTCTAGGAGGTCCAATGGAGCCTGACATGGGGCTTGAACTCATGAATGATGAGATCATCACCTGAGCCAAAGTCGGATGCTTAACCTCATCTGTTTTGTTTCTGAACTTCCACATATGACTGAAATCATATGATATCTTTCTCTTACTGATTTATTTCACTTAGCATAATAAGCTCTAGCTCCATCTACATTGTTCCAAATGGCAAGATTTCATTCTCTCTGATCACTGAGTAATATTCCATTATGTGTACACATATATATCATCTCCTTTATCTGTTCATTAGCCGATGGACATCTGGACTCTTTCCATAATTTGGCTATTGTTGAAAGTGCTGCTATAAACACTGGGGTACATGTGCCCCTTCAAATCTGTATTTTTGTATCCTTTGAGTAAATACCTAGTGGTACAATTGCTGGATCACAGGGTACTTTATTTTTAATTTTCTGAGGAACCTCCATACTATTTTCCAGAGTGGCTGCACCAGTTTGCATTCCAGGGCAAAAGGGTTCCCCTTTCTCTGCATCCTCATTGTCAACATCTGTTGTTTCCAGGGTTGTTCATATTAGCCACTCCGAAAGTGTGAGGTGGCATCTAATTCACTGTGGTTTTGATTTGTATTTCCCTGATGATGAGTGATGTTGAACAGTTTTTCATGTACTTTTTTTAAAAATGTTTTTATTTATTTTTGAGAGAGAGATAGAGACAGCATGAGCAGGGGAGGGTCAGAGAGAAAGGGAGACACAGAATCCAAAGACAGGCTCTAGGCTCTGAGCTAGCTGTCAGCACAGAGCCTGACACAGGGCTTGAATCCAAGAACCGTAAAATCATGACCTGAGCTGAAGTCGGACGCTTAACTGACTGAGCCACCCAGGCGCCCCTCATGTACTTTAGACATCTGGATGTCTTCTTTGGAAAAATGTTCATGATTTTTACCCATTTCTTCACTGGATTATTTGTTTTTTGGGTGTTGAGTTTGATAAGTTCTTTACAGATTTTGTACACTAACTCTTTATCTGATATGTCATTTGCAAATATCTTCTCCCATTCCATCAGTTGCCTTTTAGTTTGGTTGACTATTTCCTTTGCTGTGCAGAAGCTTTTTATCATGGTGAGGTCCCAATACTTCATGTTTGCTTTTGTTTCCTAAGTCTAGTAAGAAGTTTCTGCAGCCAAGGTCAAAGAGGTTGTTGCCTCTTTTCTCCTGTCAGATTTTGATGGTTTCCGTCTTAAGTCTTTCCTTCATTTTGAGTTTATTTTTATGTATGTTGTAAGAATGTGGTCCAGGTTCATTCGTCAGCATGTTGCCATCCAGTTTTCCCAACACCATTTGCTGAGAGGACTGTCTTTTTTTCCACTAGATTTTTTTTCCTGCTCTGTCAAAGACTAGTTGGCCATACATTTGTGGGTCCATTTCTGGGTCTCTATTCTGTTTCATTGATTTATATGTCTGTTTTGGGGAAGTAATGATTAGTACTTTTTATGTCTATTTAAAAACTCTTTCCCTGACCCTGAATAGTCAAAGTAATACTGAAGACTAAAACCAAAATGGGAGGTATCACCATTCCAGACTTTAGCCTCTACTACAAAGCTGTCATCATCAAGACAGTATGGTATTGGCACAAAAACAGACACATAGACCAATGGAACAGAATTGAGAACTCAGAAGTGGACCCAAAAGTATACAGCCAACTAATCTTTGACAAAGCAGGAAAGGGTATCCAATGGAAAAAAAGACAGCCTCTTTAACAGATGGTGTTGGGAGAACTGGACAGCAACATGCAGAGGAATGAAACTAGATCATTTTCTCACACCATGCACAAAAATAAACTCAAAATGGATCAAGGACCTGAACGTGAGACAGGAAATCATCAAAACCCTAGAGGAGAAAGCAGGAAACAACCTCCTTGACCTCCACCGCAGCAACTTCTTATTTGACACATCCCCAAAAGCAAGGGAATCAAGAGCAAAAATAAACTATTGGGACTTCATCAAGATTAAAAGCTTTTGCATGGAAAAGGAAACAATCCATAAAACTAATAAGCAACTGATGGAATGGGAAAAGATAGTTGCAAATGACATATCAGATAAAGGGTTAATATCCAAAATCTATAAGGAACTCACCAAACTCCACACCCGAAAAACTAACAATCCAGTGAGGAAATGGGCAGAAGACATGAACAGACACTTCTCCAAAGAGGACATCCAGATGGCCAACAGACACATGAAATGATGCTCAGAATCCCTCCTCATCAGGGAAATACAAATCAAACCACTCTGAAATACCACCTCTCGCCAGTCAGAGTGGCTAAAATGAGCAAATCAGAGAACTCTAGATGCTGGCGAGAATGTGGAGAAATGGGCACCCTCCTACACTGTTGGTGGGAATGTAAACTGGTGCAGCCCCTCTGGAAAACAGTATGGAGGTTCCTCAAAAAATTAACAATAGAACTCCCCTATGACCCAGCAATAGCACTGCTAGGAAGTTACCCAAGGGATCAGGAGTGCTGATGCATAGGAGCACATGTACCCCAATGTTCATAGCAGCACTCTCAACAATAGCTAAAATATGGAAAGAACCTAAGTGTCCATCAACGGACGAATGGATCAAGAAGATGTGGTTTATCTATACCATGGAATACTACATGGCAATGATAAAGAATGAAATCTGGCCATGTGTAGCAACACGGATAGACCTTGAGGGTGTTATGCTGAGTGAAATAAGTCAGTCAGAGAAGGACAAATAACATATGTTTGCACGTATAGGACGATTAGGAGGAACTTAACAGAGGACTATGGGGTAAAGAAGGGGGGAAATAGTGGGGGAGAGAGAGAGAGGCAAACCATGATAGACTCTTGAATGATGAGAACAAACTGAGGACTGATGGGTGTGGGGGGGTAGGGAGGGAAATGGACATGCAGGAGGGCACTTGTGGGGATGAGCACTGGGTATTATATGGAAACCAACTTGACAATAAACTATTTGTAAAAAAAATAATAAAATAAATAAAAATAAATTTAAAAAAGAAAGCAATAAAGAAGTTTTTTGAATTTGAAATTAAAAACACAATACCATTTACATTATCACCTCCCAAAGTGAAATACTTACATATAAAACTAACAAAATATGCATAAGACATATATGAGGAAAACTATAAAATTCTGAGGAAAAAAAATGAAAGAATTAAATAAAAGAAGAGCTATTCTATGTTTGTAAGTGGGAAGGCTCAACATCGATAAGATGTCAGTTCCTCCCAACTTGGTCTATAGATTATACAATATATACAATCCCAATCAAAATGCCAGCAACTATTTTGTGGATATCGACAAAGTGATTCTAAAGGTTATATGGAGATGCAAAAGACACAGAATAGCCAACACAATAATAAGGAGAACAATGCTGAAGAAATGACACTACATAAATTCAAAACATATTATAAAGCTACAGTAATCAGGGAGCCTGGGTGGTTCAGTCAGTTAAGCATCTGACTTTGGCTCAGGTCATGATCTCATGGTTCATGAGTTCGAGCCCACATCGGGCTCTCGCTGTCAGTACAGAGCCTGTTTGGGATCTTCTGTCCCCCTTTCTTTCTGCCACTCCCCCACTTGTGTTCTCTCTCAAAAATAAACATTAAAAAATAAAGCTACAGTAATCAAATCAGTATAGTATTGGTGAAAAAAAAAAGACCAAAAAAAAAAATCAATGGAACCGAATACAGAGAGCCAGAAATAGACCAACATAGATATAAGGCAACTGATAATGTGACAAGGGAGCAAACGCAATACAAGGGACCTAAGAAAGTCTTTTCAACATGATGCTAGAACAACCAGACGTCCACATGCAAAATAAAATAAAATAAAATAAATCTAGACACAGACTTTACATTCTTCACAAAAATTGATTGTTCACCAACTGGATCATAGATCTAAGTGTAAACTGTAATACTACAGAACTCCTAGAAGATAACATAGGAGAAACTCTAGAAAACCTTAGGTTTTCCAAGGACTTTTCAGATGCAACACTGAAGACACAATCCATGAAAGGAAGAACTGATAAGCTGGACTTCATTAAAATAAAAACTTTCTGCTCTGCAGATGACACTATCGAGAGAATGAAAAGACAAGCCACAGACCAGGAGAAAATACTTGCAAAGGAAATCTGATAAAGTACTATTACCCAAAATACACAAAGAACTCTTAAAACTCAACAATAAAAAACAATACAATTTAAAAAAAGGTCCTTAAAAAGGACCTTAAGAGACACTTTACCAAAGAAGATATACAGATGGCAAACAAGCCAGACAGCAAAGATGCTCCTCATCACAGGTCATGAAGGAAATACAGATTAAAAGAAGATGACATTAGGGGCGCCTGGGTGGCTTAGTCGGTTAAGCGTCCGACTTTCGCTTGGGTCATGATCTCGCAGTTCGTGGGTTCGAGCCCCACGTTGGGCTCTGTGCTGACTGCCAGCTCAGAGCCCGGAGCCTGTTTCAGTCTGTGACTCTCTCTCTCTCTGGCCCTCCCCTGCTCATGCTGTCTCTCTCTCTCTCTCTCTCTCTCCTAGAAATAAATAAAACATTTCAAAAAAATAAAAAAGATGACATTACACATCTCTTAGAATGGCCTAAATCCAGAACACTGACAACTCCAAATGCTGGCAAGGATGTGGAGCAAAAGGAACTCCCATTCACTGCTGGTAAAAATGCAAAAATGGTACAGGCACTCTGGAAAACAGTTTGGCAGTTTCTTAAAAACATACCATGCAATCCAGCAATCAATCTTTTTGGTATTTACTCAAAGAAGCTGAAAACTTATGCCTGCACAAAAACCTGCATATGGATGTTTATAGCAACTCTATTCAAAATTGCCCAAAATTCCAAGGGGTCCTTCAGCAGGTGAATGGATAAACTATGATAGATTCAGGCGAGACAATGTTATTCAGTGCTAAAAAGAAATTAGCTAACAAGTCATGAAAAGACATGAAACAACCTTAAATGCATTATTACTAAGTGAAATAAGTCAATGTGAAAAGGCTACATCCAGTATGATTAAAGCTATATGACTTCAGAGAAGGCAAAAACTATAGTGACAGTAAAAGGATCAGAAGTTGTCAGGAGTTAAGTGGAATGAAAGATTAAAAAGTGGAGCACAGAGGATTTTTAAAGCAGTGAAACTACTCTATATGGTCTTATAATAGTGGATAGATGTGATTATACATTTGTTCAAATCCAAAGACTATACTACACCAAGAGAGAATCCTAATGTAAACTATAGACTTTAGGTGACAAAGATGTGTCAATGTAGGCTTACCAGTTGTAACAAATGTGTCACTATGGTGGAGGATACAGATAATGAGGGAGGGTATGTGTGGGGTGGGAGGTATAGGGGAAATCTGTACCTTCCGCTCAACTTTGTTGTAAACCTAAACCTCTAAAAACACATAATCTATTAAACCATTTAAAAAATGCTACTGAGGAAAAAAGCTTAAGAAAGAGTCCTTCCTTTTCTGAGCTCTTGAAGATACTCTTCTAAATTACATTTATAAGCTTTACTGTTTTACCTTTCACAATCAGCTCTATAATCTAAACCCTGGAATTGATTTACAGGTATGAAGTAAAGTAAGGTAGAGAGTTATATTTTTTCCATATGGATTTCCAAATGTCTCAGATCTAACTGAAACGAGATCATCCTTTCCTCAATGCTCTGCAGTACTACTCAAATAAATAAAATCTCCATATATGAATAGCTGTTTCTGGGCTCTCTGTTTCCTCTGTTTCTGTGCTCTCTGTTTCATCTGTCTATATTTTTTTTTAATTTATTTCTGAGAGAGAGACAGCGTGAGCAGGGGAGGGTCAGAGAGAGAGGGAGACACAGAATCTGAAGCAGGCCCCAGGCTCTGAGCTAGCTGTCAGCACAGAGCCCGACGCAGGGCTTGAACCCACGAACCATGAGATCACGATCTGAGCCGAAGTCAAAGTCAGATGCTTAACTGACTGAGCCACCCAGGCGCCCCTCATTTGTCTATATTTCTATCTTATTGGTAATACCATATTGTCTTTTTTTTTTTTTTTTCCAATTTTAGTTAGTTAACATACAGTGCAATATTGGTTTCAGGAGTAGAATTCAGTGATTCATCACTTACATACAATACCCAGTGCTTGGGGCACCTGAGTATCTCAGTCAGTTGAGCCTCCAAATTCAGTTGAGGTCATGATCTCACAGTTCATGGGTTCCAGCCCTGCACTGGGCTCTGTACTGACAGGTAGGAGCCTGGAGCCTGCTTAGGATATTATGTCTCCCTCTCTGTCTAAAATAAATAAGCATTTAAAAAATGGACAAATTCCTAGAAACTCACACACTACCAAAACTGAAACAAGAAGAAAGAGAAAATTTGAACAGACCTAAAACCAGCAAAGAAATTGAACCAGTAATTAAAAATCTCCCAATAAACAAGAGTCCTGGGCTGGATGGCTTCCCAGGGGAATTTTACCAAACATTTAAAGAAGAGTTAATACCTATTCTTCTCAAACTGTTCCAAAAAAATAGAAATGGAAGGAAAACTTTCAAACTTATTCTATGAGGCCAGCATTACCTTGATTTCAAAACCAGACAAAGACCCCACTAAAAAGGAGAATTACAGGTCAATATTACCTGATGAACCTGGATGTAAAAATTCTCAACAAGATACTAGCAAATCAAATTCAACATTAAAAGAATTATTCACCATGAGTTATTATCCCAAGAGACTCAGAGTCTAATAGAAGAAGACAGGCATACAGTGAATGTTTATATGTACAGCAGATGAAATGAGAGGAACAAAGAATAAAGAAGACAATTCCAATAGTTATTCAGGTTTCTTTAAATTTAAAAATTCTATGACTTGAGGGGCACCTGGGTGGCTCAGTTGAGTGTTGGATTTTGGCTCAGGTCCTCATCTCACAATTCATGAGTTCAAGGCCTGCATCAGGCTACCTGCTATCAGCACAGAGTCCGCTTAGAATCCTGTGTCCCACTCTTTCTCTCAAAAATAAACATTATTTTAATTATAAAAAAATTAAAATAAAAATTCTAGGACTTTATAGTTTGTAGTACTCACACTGGCAGCGCATATACTAAAATTGGAATGTTACAGAGAAGATTAGTGTGGCCTCCACACAAGTATGACATGCAAATCCATGAAGTGGTCCATAAAAAATGTGTAAAAAATAATAAAAATTTAAAAATAAAAAATAAAAGCAGTTTGTATCTCTTCTCTTTTTTTATGTTTATTGATTTATTTTGAGAGAGAGAGAGTGTGTGTAGGAGGGCAGAGAGAGAGGGAAAGAATCTCAAGCAGGTTCCACACTGTGACAGCGCAGAGCCCCATGTGAGGCTTAAACCCCAAAACTGTGAGATCATGACCTGAGTTGAAACCAAGAGTCACTTGCTTAACTGAGCCACCAAGGTGCCCCTGTAGATCTTCTCTTTAAAAGAAGTCCTAACATCTATTAGGGTAGCTATTTAAAAAGCAAACAAACAGAACAGAACATGTATTGGAGAAGATGTAGACAAACCAGAACCCTTGTGTACTGATGAGAATGTTAAACTGGTACATCTGCTACAGAACAAAATGGTAGTTCCTCACAAAATTAAACAAAATTACTGTAAATCCAGCAATTCCCTTCTGGCTACATATCCAAAAGAAGTGAGATCAGAGATTTCAAAAGATATTTATACACCCAAGTTCACAGCAGCGTTATTTACAAGAGTCAAAAAATGGAAACAACTCCAGTGCCCATCTACAGATAAGCGAAAGAAAAAAAGTAATACATACATACAATGGAATATTATTTAGCTTTAAAAAGGAAGGAAATTCTTACATGTTACAACATGGATTAACTCTGACATTATTATCCTTAGTGAAATAAGCCAGTCATAAAAAGGCAAATACGATAGGATTCCATTGAGTTATAAAGACTAGTCTAATTCACAGACGGAAGGAAGAAAGTAGGATGGTGGTTTCCATGGACTAGGATAAGGAGAGTAGAGAGTTACTGTTTAATGGATACAGGGCTTCAGTTTTGTGAAATGGGAGAGCAAAGGAAAAGAGATACATACATTTAGGCAGCTCTATATAAAACAAAAAGAAGTGAAGCGGAGTACCTAATTGGCTCAGTCAGTTAAGCGTCTGACTTTGGCTCAGGTCATGATCTCATGTTCGTGGGTTCAAGCCCTGCATCGAGCTCTGTCCTGACAGCTCAGAGCCTGGAGCCTGCTATGGAGTCAGTGTCTCTATCTCTCTCTTGCCCCTTCTGTGCTCATGTGTGTGTGGGGGGGCTCTCTCTCTCTCTCTCTCTCTCTCAAAAATAAACAGGTGGGACTCCTGGATGGCCCAGTTGGTTAAGCCTCCAACTTCAGCTCAGGTCATGATCTCACGGTCTGTGGGTTCCAGTCCCGCATAGGGCTCTGTGCTAATAGCTCGGAGCCTGGAGCTTGCTTTGGATCCTGTGTCTCCCTCTCTCTCTGCCCCTTCCCTGCTCGTGCTCTGTCTCTCAAAAATAAATAAATGTTTAAAAATTTTTTAAATAAATAGGCAAGAAGGATACAAACTTCATTGTTCTTACTTAAGGCCCTAACAGTTTCTCAATTTGTTATGTTCCTTTGGTTAAATTCCAGAGCCATGAAATGACTGTTTCATTTAAAAAATATGTATTTTTTAAAGTAGTGAAGCAACGAAGCAATAGTATAGTACTGGGATAGAGAAACTAATTGTTCATGCAAGATCAGCTATGAAATTCAAGTCAGCTATTTTAATGTCTCAGAGGTTTAACTATCAAATGTGATGGTGTTTTGTACCTGAATAGTTTTATAAGTGGGAAAAGAGGAAGAGAGAGAACTAAAGTTAAGTGTAAAATGAAGTCAACAAAAAAAGTACAATACTTAACAATCTGCTCTTATCATTGTAACTTGATAAAACAGTTACACACTGACAGGCAGACATGGTTTTTAGGCCTAGAAAAATATTAGCAAATGTGATTGTTTAAAAGACTCTAATGTACCATCCCCAGGGAGTGACTCAAAAAAAAATTGTTTTTAATTTCCAGGATGATTCTGAGATAGACTCAAGTTATAATCATTCCATCTTATCCTTCTCTAGTGTCTAAAGGCTATTTAGAGAGAAAATTAGGATCATAAATAATCTGTAGGATTCAAAACTAAACCTATTCCCAACCCTGGATTACCCCAGAGTTGGCTTTATCTAGTGCTGGATTCAGACATTAGTGAGATGTTAAGCAAAAAATTATGTTTATTTATCTCACCATAAATTCATATTATGAACCTAACAGGTTCTCAAATATTTGCTGTGGGTTCTACTCAAAAGTTCTTTTATTTATCTCATGATTTTCAACATTTTGGTGCCCAGTAAAGAGTTCAAGTAATCCAAGGGCAAGGCCCTCAAGAGATTTTTGGCAGAAACATTTTTCACCTAATTAACCAATAAGCCACATGAGCTAGTAGGCACTTAAGACCTAAAGACCTGCCCACTGTTGCCACTATTTAATTCAGAGCTATTCAAACCATCAGAGATAAAGAACTAGCTGTTTTTATTTTTTTAATTTCTAATTTTTAAGGACCAATTCTTTTATAACAATAAAACTGGGCTTGAGGGTGGTGTGAAGAAATTGGCAAATCCTCTCCTTAAAACACAAGTATTAAACTGAACAAAACTGTCAAAAACAACCACTTCAGGGCTCTGGAATTCAACCAAAGGAACATAAGAAATTGAGAAACTACTAAAGCCTTCAGTAAGAACAATGAAGTCTGTATCCCTCTTGCCTAGGAATGCTTCCATTCACCTATCTCCAGCTTTCTGCAGAACAACAGCTTTACCAGGGCAGGACTGGCCATAAAAGTCTGCAGTTTATTGCCAAAGAAGGCTAACTAGGGAGGAAGGCAAAACTCCACAGCTCTGTCAGCTAAAGTAGAGAACTCAGTTGGAAATGAATAAAAAAAATTATTGCTTTGGTAGCCTGCAGCTGGAGTCTTGGTTGGTTGAGTGGTAAATAAGTAGGAAATTTAACAGGGAATTCGGAAAGAACCATAGGAAAGCGAGATTAGTTCTGTACACACCCCTAGCTAAGTGAGAAACTATGCACATGCACAGGGAAACCCAGGAGGGCAGTGGAAAGTAAAAGTGAAAACAAATTTAAGAACTGCCTGTGCTGTGAGCATCTTCCTCAACCCATATGCTTCAGTCAGCAGAGGATTAGAGCTTATGCATTTGAGATGGTTAGCAAATCCTCAGTCCAAATCACTGGCTGAACAATAAACACTACAGACACAGGGACAACCCTTAAAGAGCAAATGTAAAAAATAAAAATTAGAATTTAAAAAAATGTGCAGATACATGTGTGACTGTACACATGGGACAGGCAGAGAAGTAGATGCTTCAATTTATGTCCAAGCTAATTATTATTTTTTTTAAAATTTTAATGTTTATTTTTGAGAGAGAGAGAGAGACAGAGTGTGAGCCGGGGAGGGCAGAGAGAGAGGGAGACACAGAATCCGAAGCAGATGCTAGGCTCTGAGCTGTTAGCACAAAGCCTGACGCGGAGATTGAACTCACAAGCAGTGAGATCAGGACCTGAGCTGAATGAAGTAGGATGCCTTCCTGAGCCACCCAGGTGACCCCCAATCAATTATTTTTAAAATACCCTCAAGAAAATAAAGTAAGAATCCAGAGTTAATACATTACCTTAACTATCCATTTAAAAGAAAAAAGCTAAGGGGCGTCTGGGTGGCTCAGTGGGGTGAGCGTCCGACTTCGGGTCAGGTCATGATCTCACAGTTTGTGAATTTGAGCCCCGCATTAGGCTCTGTACTGACACCTCAGAGCCTGGAGCCTGCTTTGCATTCTGTGTCTCCCTCACTCTCTGCCCCTCCCCTGCTCAGGCTGTCTCTCTCACTCAAGAAAAAGCAAATAAACATAAAAAAAAAAAAAAACTAACTAAAAGAGGGGCACGTGGGTTGACTCCATTGGTTAAGTGACCGACTCTGCTTCAGGTCATGATCTCACAGATCATGGGTCTGAGCCCTGCTACCAGCTCTGTACTGCCAGTGCAGAGCCTGCGAGATTCTCCATCTCCCTTTCTCTCTCTGCCCCTCCCCTGCCCTTGCTCTCTCTCAAAAAAATAAACATTTTAAAAGAAAAAAATGTTAAAAAAAGAAGTCGAGAAAGACTCATACATAGGAAAAACACCAATGAACAGAAACTGACTCTGAAAGCACCCACCACGTTGGGTGGACTTCACTGACAAAAACTTCGAAACAGCAAATAAGAATATATTCAGTGAATTAAAGGAAAATATAGTCTTAATGACTCAACAGAGAATCTCAATAGAGAAAGAGAAACTATAAAACTAAAAAGAAATTCTAATTGAAAATACAATACCCAAATGAAAAATTCACCAGACTTAATAGCAAATTTGAGACAGCAGAAGAAAAAAATCAATGACCCTGAAAGGAGGTCAAACCATCTGAAGAATAAAGGAAAAAAATATGAAAAATTAAAAGGAAAAAGAAAAATGATCCTCAGTCACCTGTGGGAAAACACTAAGCTTACTAATATACCCATAAGAGAGAAAGGAGCAGGAAAAAATTTTTTGATGAAATAATGGCCAACATTTGATGAAATTCCCAAGAAATCCATACCAAATTGCATCACAGTCAAACTGCTAAAGACAAAATCTTGACAACAACAAGAAAAAAATGACTCATTGCAAACAGAGGAACCACAGGATGACATAATCAGTAGAAAAGCATATTCTAAAATTTTCGAAAAGGTTTTATTTTTTGTTTTTTGTTTTGTTTTGTTTTTACAAATAGTTTATTGTCAAGTTGGTTTCCATATAACACTCAGTGCTCATCCCAAGTGCCCCCCTCCGTGCCCATTACCCCTCTCCCCCCCCCCACATCCATCAGTCCTCAGTTTTTGTCAGCATTCAAGATTCTCTCATGGTTTGCCTCTCTCCCTTTCCCCCACCATTCCCCCTTTCTTCTCCCCGTTTTATTTATTTTTGAGAGACAGAGTGCAAGCGGGGGAGGGGCAGAGAGCGAGAGAGACACAGAATCTGAAGCAGGCTCCAGGGTCCGAGCTGTCAGCACAGAGACCAATGCCGGGCTTGAACCCATGAACTTTGAGATCATGACCTGAGCCAAAGTCACCACCCAGGCACCCCCGTGGAAAAGCATATTCTAAGTGCTGAATTCTATAGCTGGAAAAATTATCCTTCAAAAACAAAGGTCAAATAAAGATGCTCAAGATTTTTTTAAAAGCCTAAAAGAATCCATTCCTGTCAGGGGAGACTGGGTGGCTTAGTCGGTTAAGCTTCCGACCTTCGCTTAGGTCATGATCTCGCGGTTCGTGGGTTCGAGCCCCGCGTCGGGCTCTGTGCTGACTGCCAGCTCAGAGCCTGGAGCCTGTTTCAGAGTCTATGACTCCCTCTCTCTCTGACCCTCCCCTGCTCACGCTGTCTCTCTCTCTCTCTCCTAGAAATAAAAATATATATATAAAAAAAGAAAGAAATGTACTCCTGAAATCATTGTTACACTATGTGCTAAGCTGGATGTAAATTTAAATAAATTAAAAAATTTTTTTGACAAAATCCCAACATTCATTCATATAAAAACTCAGCAAAATAGGAATAGAAAGGAACTCCCTCAAACTGATAAAGGGTATCTAGGAAAAACCTACAACTAACATCATACTTAACAGTGAGAGAGTAAATGCTTCTCTCCTAGCTTGACAGCAAGGCATAGAATCTGCTCTCAAATTTCTTTGGGACAATGTAACGGAGGTTAAAGGCAATACAAAAGGCAAGAAAAAAGAAGCTACAGTCATCCAGAATAGAAAACAGGAGGAAGGGGCGACTGGATGGCTCATTCAGTTAAGCGTCTGACTTTTGATTTCAGCTCAGGTCATAATCTCATTGTTCGTGAGATCGAGCCCCATTTTGGGCTCTGCCCTGACAGTGTGGAACCTGCTTTGGGTTCTCTCTCTCCCTCTCTGTCTGTTCCTCCCCTGGCTATGGTTCCTCCCCCCAACAAAAAATAAATAAATAAATAAAAGAGGAGGAAAACCAACTTTATTCATAAAGGACCATGATCCTATATATTCAAAGCCTAAGTTATCTACAAAAAAAAAAAAAAAAACTACTTGAACTAGTGAGTTTGAAATCAGCAAAGGTTTTATGTCCTACTCACAAGAGCATCAAAAATAATAAGTTACTTAGGAATAAACTTAAAAAAGGAATTTCAAGACCTGTGCACTTAAATCTATAAAACATTGCTGGGCATATGATCTAATAAAAGTAGAGATATATTAAGTTCGTGGATGGAAGATTTAATATTGTTAAAGATGATAATTCTCCAAAACTGATCTAATGATTCAATGCAATCCCTATTATTCCAAGCAGAAATTTGTGTGTGAATTGATAAGCTGATTCTAAATTTTATTTGGAAATGTAAAGGTACCAGGAGAGCCAATAAAGTTTTTCTTTGGGGGGGGTGGGGGAAGTTGGAGGGCTTACCCTAACTTACCCATTATATTTAAAAAAAAAAAAAAGGATAAATTTGGCTTCATCAAAATTAAAAACTTTTACTGTTGGAGCTCCTGGGTGGCTTAGCTGGTTAAGTGTCTAACTTTGGCTAAGGTCATAATCTCACACTTCATGAGTTCAAGCCCTACATCAGGCTCTGCTGTCAGCATGGAGCCTGCTTCAGATCATCTGTCCCCCTCTCTCTGCTCCTCTCCCACATTCATTCATTCTCATTCTCTCTCTCTCTCTCTCTCTCTCTCTCTCAGGAATAAACTTAAAGAAAACAAAAAGACAAGAAGACAAGGCCACAGGCTGGGAGAATATATTAAAAAATCATGTACCTAATAAAGAACTTATATCTATAATATACAAAGAATTCTTATAACACAATAATAAGACCAACAACTTAACGAAAAAGTAAGGAATTTGATAGACATTTCACCAGAAAGATAACACAAATAGCTAATAATCACATAAAATGATAGTCAACATCACTAATCACTAAGGAAATCCAAATCAATACCATAATGAGATACTGTTGCACACCTAGTAAAATAGCTATAATAAAAAAGATTGACCATACCAAGTGTTGGCAAGGATATGGCACATATGAAATCCATATATATTTCTAGTGAGACTATAAATGGTACGAGCTACTCTGGAAAAACAGTTTGGGTAGTTTCTTTGAAAATTATACATTTACACTCTTAGGTACTTCTCCATGAGAAATGTAAACATATGACTTGTGAGCAAAATGTTCAAGTTTATAATTATTTATAATCGCCCAAACTGGAAATAAATCCAAATGAATAATTGACTGCTGAATGGATAACAAAATGGGATATAACCTGTGATACTGTAATATAATAAGAAATAAATATTTTGACCTTCATCCCCAGCTTTTGGCTAGAGCTCCTGAAACCTTTGTAATTTTCTAGGCAATAAAGGTGCTGGGACCATCTTTTGTTCTAATATTTGGTCTTTGACCCTGTTTCCTCACACAAAGCTCCTAACCCCCCTGGAATTTCCTGGGTGATAGGAGCATCTTTTACTCCTTTTTTTTTTTTTTTTTTAAAGAGAATTGTTCTGGGTTTTTAATGTTTTCAACTGTTTTTATTTTTATTATTTTTTTAAAAATATTTTTATTTATTTCTAGGAGAGAGAAAGACAGTGTGAGCAGGGGAGGGTCAGACAGAGATGGAGATACAGACTCTGAAATAGGCTCCAGGCTCTGAGCTGGCAGTCAGCACAGAGCCCGACGCGGGGCTCGAACCCACGAACCGCGAGATCATGACCTAAGCAAAGTCGGAAGCTTAACCGACTAAGCCACCCAGGCGCCCCTGTTTTTATTTTTAGAGGGGGAGAGCATACATGTGAGCAAGGCAGAGGGAGAATGAGAGAGAGAGAGAGAGAGAGAGAGAGAGATTCCCAAGCAGGCTCCACACTTGGCTTGGAGCCCAGTGCAGGGCCCAATCCCAAAACCCTGGGATCATGGTCTGAGTCCAAAACCAAGAGTTGGACACTCAACTGACTGAGCCATCCAGGCGCCCCAGGAATGTCTTTTATTCTAGTGAAGCAACTTTGATGGGCTCCTGAATAGCTTCGGTATGGGACTGGTCACCAGAATGATCAAACCATGATTAGAAGGGGGCACCTGGGTGGCTTAGTCTGTTAAGCGTCCGACTTTCGCTTAGGTCATGTTCTCGTGGTTCATGGGTTCAAGCCCCGCGTCGGTCTCTGTGCTGACTGCCAGCTCAGAGCCTGGAGCCTATTTCAGAGTCTGTATCTTCCTCTCTCTCTGACCCTCCCCTGTTCACACTGTCTCTCTCTCTCCTAGAAATAAATAAAAAATATTTAAACAAAAAAAACCATGATTAGAAGCTTAGAACTTTTAACCTCACACACTTTCCTCCAGGGAAGAAGAGCTAGAAATAGAGTTAATACTCAATCATGCACAGGTGATAAGGCCTCCGTTAAAATCCCTAAAGTATGATGTTCAGGGAGCTTCTGGGTTGGGGAACACATCCATGTGCTAGGAGGGGGGCACTCCCCAACTTCACGGGAACAGAAAAGCACCTGTGTTTGGGACCTTTTCAAACCCCACCCTACATAGCTCTTCATCTGGCTTTTCATCTGGCTGTCATCTGTATCTTTTATCGTAGCCTCTGACATCTAATAAACCAATAAATATAAGTATTTCCTGGATTCTATGAGCTACTGAACCTGAGAAGGGGGTTGTGGAAATTGCCCATTTGCACTCAGGTGGGACCAAAGTGTAAGTCACATGGGGACCTTCTTGTAACTGACATCTGAAGTAAGAGAGTCTTGTGGGACTGAGGTCTTAACCTGTGGGATCAGACACTAACTCCCAGTAGATAGTACCAGACTGAATTGAATTGTAGGATATCTGCTGGTATCAGAGAATTGGTCAGTGTGGGAAAAACACCCATCATCTGGTTACCAAAGTGTTATGAATAGCAGAGTGTAAAAGAAAAAGCTTTTCCTTTTCATAACTTTAATACCACTTAGTACTAAAAAGGAACAAACTACTGATATATTCAACAACTGATGAAACTCAAAAACACTACACTAGGTAAAAGAAGGCAGACAGAAAACTATATTATATTAATTTGTTTATATGAAATCTACAGAAAAAGTAAAACTCAAGAGACAAAGTACATCAGTGTTTGCCTGGAGCTGGGGTTCAGAGCAAGAACTGATTGTAAACAGGTAATAAAGAACTTTCTGGGGTTAGAAAAAATGTTTTATTTTTTTTTTATTTTTTATTTTTTTAAATTTTTTTAATGTTTTATTTATTTCTAGGAGAGAGAGAGAGACAGCGTGAGCAGGGGAGGGTCAGAGAGAGAGGGAGTCACAGACTGAAACAGGCTCCAGGCTCTGAGCTGGCAGTCAGCACAGAGCCCGACGCGGGGCTCGAACCCACGAACCGCGAGATCATGACCTAAGCGAAAGTCGGACGCTTAACCGACTAAGCCACCCAGGCGCCCCTAGAAAAAATGTTTTAAAACAGGACTGTAGTGATGGCTGCAAAAACTGCATAAATTTACTGAAGAATAATCAAATTTTATAAACGGTCAGTTTTATAGTATTTAAATTATACCTCAATAAAACTGTTTCGATAAGGGCTTAGATGTTGAAGATGGTCAAATCACTGTAAGTTTCTAGACACTCTCCATTTCTAAATATTTCTCCAGTGCACAGAGAGACATCAGTCCACCCTCTGAGAAGCACTGATGTAACTGATTTCTGCTAGGATGGCTAAAAGGAACAATCAATAGTCGTAACTAAAATTGACCTTAATTTAATTTAAGCCATTCTAAGTTTAACTCCACTAAATATTTTATTAAGTAAGAAATTTACATGTATTACTGACAAAAGGAAAATGTTTTCATTCCACAATAGACCATGTTTCCATAACTCATTATAAAATGACACTCTGTGGAGCACCTGGGAGGCTCAATCGGTTAGGTGTCTGACTCTTGATTTCAGCTCAGGTCACGATCTCATGGTTCATGAGTTCAAGCCTGTGTCAGGCTCTGTACTGACAGTGCAGAGATTGCTCGAGATTCTCTCTCTTCCTCTCTCTCTGCCCTTCCTCCCATCAAAAATAAATAAACTTAAAAATATAATAAATAACTCTTGTAAATGAGTGTCACTAGAAAACAAAACTACCATATTACCTTTCTTTTTGATGTTTTAAAAACTAAGTTTATAGAGTCAATATAATTATTTAAATTAATAAAGCCCACAACAATGAAATTTTAAATATATAAATGAATACATAAAATAGAATTTTATAAATACTTTGTACTTTTTTCATTCAAATAGATTAGACATACAGATTTATTTCAGAGAAAATCCTAACAACAAAGAAGCTTTCTTTTGTTTCCAACTAAGTTTTAATCCAGGCTATGTTCAATAAAAATTTGTTAGCACTTAGTGCCTACGATAGGGTCAAAAATCTCAATTTATTTTATAGTAATTAGATAGTAATTACAAAAGCAATGAACTGGGGCGCCTCGGTGGCTTAGTCGGTTAAGCGTCCGACTTTCGCTTAGGTCATGATCTCTCATTCGTGGGTTCGAGCCCTGCGTCGGGCTCTGTGCTGACTGCCAGCTCAGAGCCTGGAGCCTGTTTCAGCCTGTGACTCCCCTCTCTCTCTGACCCTCCCCTGCTCACGCTGTCTCTCTCTCTCTCTCCTAGAAATAAATAAAACATTAAAAAAAAAAAATTAAAAAAAAAAAAAGCAATGAACTTTTTTTTACAGTTCTGGAAAAACACAGACATGAATTAAACAAAGACTCTAAGTTTAACAAGGTCAAAGCAATCTGCTGAAGTTAACTTTTTAAGGAAAAATTAAGTGCTAAACTTTTTAGATGAAATTGTTTTATTTTAAAGTCTAGAGTCTCATTTTTTACTATAGTATTTTTCAGCTGTAGGAGGAAAACAGGTACTCAATGGTTCAAGCATAACTATGAAGAAAGCAAACTGAATCATGGTGATTAAGAAGAAACAAACTGGTTATAAAAACTTTTCAGTTAATAATCTCACTGCATAAAACATTTCAGTTTCTTCAGTAATCTAACCATTCCTTAGAACTCGAATTTCCTTTACATAGGTTTACTATACAATGAAACTACAGCTTTCACAAACACAAGCAGCTCTGGTACATTATTTTCTTAAAATTGGGTTTTTGAACTACCTAGTCAAAATTAAGTTTAAAAGCATTTCCTTCACAGGGGTGCCTAGGTGGTTCAGCTGGTTAAGCGTCTGACTTTGGCTCAGGTCATAATCTCACAGTTCGTGGGTTCAAGCCCCACATTGGGCTCTGTGCTGAGAGATCAGAGCCTGGAGCCTGCTTTGGATTCTGTGTCTCCCTCTCTCTCCGCCCCTCCCCTGATCCTGCTCTGTCTCTCTGTCTCAAAAATACACATTAAAAAAATTAAATAAAATTTTAAAAAAGCATTTCCTTCATATTTAACACATAACACTTGGATCTATAGTTTTGTTTTGAATTAAAAAAACATTAACTTTAAATTTAAAATTAAATAATAAGGGGAAAAAATCAGGAGAGCTATGGTTATTCTTTTTGCAAATATATTCCAGTTATGTATAATAGTTCTAGTGCTATTGTTAAATTTGTCCCTTGGCATTTTTCCAGCTATTCTAAAAAAGTTGAAAAGATGACTTTATGGAATCTTTATTGTCTTTCCCCTTCTCATAACTATTCTTGGTATTTCTTGATTCTTTGGATCTTATATTTTACTTTAGATAAGAAGTCAGAGTAATAATCCTGGAAGGGAAGCTAAAGAAGGAATCTAAAACTGGAAGCATTTACTCCTGTTTCATTCTGTCTCCAATGAAAGGATCAATTCATCGGATTCAGAATATCTGCAGTAAGTTATCTCCCACCATGCCCCCTAACATATGTTCACCCTCTAGAGAGCACATTTTCTAGAAGCAGTTGGCTTTCCAGCAAATATATTCCAACTTAATAGGTTTATAAAAGTAGAAAAGTAATTGTTATATGAGTTAATTCCCAATCTAGTAACACACAAAACTATAATCTACAAATACTTAAAGAGACAACAGATAAAGTTGTGAATGTTGTATACTCTTAAAATTAATTGCAGTCAAGACAAAGAGATAAGTTATACCTATCAGTAGTAGTACTGCACTGGGTGAGGGAAAATATGACCATTCAAAACACATTAAGAGAACCTTTTAAAAAAAAAAATATATATATATATATAATATAATATTCCATAACTATGCTTTTAACAATTTATGCCCAAATGTAATCTTACCCTTCTGGTTTTGTTTCCTAGACATTGTGGCTTCTTTGATCTCAAAAAAATACAGATGAAAAGTATCCTTTTGCCTTGTCTGGGTTCTGACTGTAGTTATCTCTGATTTAAAAGTAGGCAATGGAAGTCTGTAGTTGGAGGTGGTAAATACTAAATCTTGGTTATCTGGAATTCTGCTCACTAGCTGTTGATCTCCTTTCCTTCTGTTGTATCAACTTCTTGTCAGGAAATATCATTGCTGACATTCATGTCTCTTTTTCCAGGGAGATTCTGAAAGGAAAACACACAAACACATTCACTGTTACAGTAACAGCTATCCATACAAAATTTCTAACAGCCACAGGATTTATTTTGTATTTCTTCTAAACAAAACTCGCTATTAAAAGGACAGTACTCTAGGGGAGTCTGGGTGGTTTAATTGCTAAAGCATCCAACTCTTTGTTTTAGCTCAGGTCATGATCTGACAGTACGTAAATTCGAGCCCTGCTTCAGGCTCTGTGCTGACATGTGGAGCCTCCTTGGGATTCTGTCTCCCTCTAGCTTTGTTCCTCCCCTGTTCATTCTCTACTCATTCCCTCAAAAATAAACATTTAAAAAAAACACTACTCTAGAAAGAATGTGGCCACAAAAGGCTGTATTTTTACTCTGTAAGAAACTTTAATCTTAGAGAAAGAGACAAACCAAGAAACAGACTCTTAACTACAGAAAACAAACTGATGGTTACGAGAAGGGAGGTGGGGGGGGGGTGAAATAAGGGATGGGGATTAAGGAGTGCACTTGTCATGAGCACTAGGTGATGTATGGAATTATTAAATCACTATATTGTGATTTAATATAAAAACTGAAACTAATATACAGTGTATGTTAACTATACTGGAATTAAAGGAAAAAAGAAACTTTAATCTTAGAATCAGACCACCTTCCTTGTTTCAGGAAAAAAGTTGTCTTACTCTTATCTTTTGTATCTTTTGTATTCCAAAAATCTTATCCCCATCTCTGCTTCACAAACTAAAATATTATCTCTTATCATCCTCTAAGATCTTTCTTACCACCTGCTCTTCCTGTGCAAATCAAGGGTGATTTTCTGCCTCTGGGATTTCCTCTATCTAACTTCTCTTCAGGTGTCCCATCTCAAATATAGCTGCAAGAAAACTGGGGAAGAGGGCGGGTGAATGGGGAGAGCACAAAGCAATTTTAATAAGAAAAACTGAAACATCAAAATTTGGATTAGTCAATAGTGCAGGAATCTTCTGTAAGTTGTAAAGATGCAAAATGCTATTTTTTTCTAGATTACTAAACTTTAAAAAATATATGCCTAAAACTTCTGGGTAAAGAAAGCATGATGAGGATCAAAGAACTCATACCTAGATATCTGAAAGGAAAAACATTTTACATAATGCAACCCAAGAAGGAAATGAGAGCAACATTATGTGAAATACTCTCCAATGTGGAAGGAGGAGAAGAAAGGAACAAGCAGATAGCTGTGGTAAAGTTTTAAAAATCCACAAAAAGTAAGAGCCTCTGTGGATACAGAGAACAGATTATGGGTTACCTGTGACAGAGGGGGTGGGAAAAATGGGTGAAGGAGGGTCAAAAGGTACAAATTTCTAGTTAGAGGATGAATATGTGACAGGGAAGTAACATACAGCAAGGCAATTAGTTCATACCATATTCCATATTTGAAAATAGCTAGGAGAGTGGATCTTGAAAGTTCTTACCACAAGAAGAAAATTTTTGTACAGTGACAGATATTAACTGGACTAATTGTGATGATCAATTTACAATATATATAAATACTGCATTCTTAGATTGTACACCTAAAACTAATATGTCATGTCAATTATATCCTAAGAGTAAGACTGTCTACAAAGCACTATAGGACTTAAAGAAAGATAGGGTGAACCTCTGGGGCTTACCATCTTTCAGAAAATTGAGTCAAACTGGGAAAATCAGTCAAAGCCTATGGAAGTACATTGAATTTACCACTGGCTACAGTGGGCCTGAGATAAAACATTTTACGAAATTTTAAAAGAAAGAACAGGGGCACCTGGGTGGCTCAGTTGGTTGGGCATCCAACTTCGGCTTAGGTCATGATCTCACAGATCGCGGGTTCGAGCGCCGCATCGGGCTCTATGCTGACAGCTAGCTCAGAGTCTGGAGCCTGTCTTGGGATTCTGTATCTCCGTCTCTCTCTGACCCTCCCCTGCTCACACTGTCTCTCTCTTTCTCTCAAAAATAAAAACATTAAAAAGCTTTTTTTTAAAAAAAGAAAGAACAGAATTTAGATCTACCACAAAGGGTTAAACTCTTTAATGGCAAGCTCTTCTTTACCCTCCTGGCCTCAGCCTAAAGAAAGAGGATGAAAGCAAAAGTCAACAACTAACCATAGCTGATGAGCAGGGTTGGGTGGGGATAGGTCCCAAATAAGGTGGGAAACATATCAAAGATATTTTTATCTGTACTCTGTAATTACAAACAAAAATTGTGAACACAGCTGTCCACATAAAACGTAAAGAAGATAAAATGACACAGTAACTACAAAATCTGTAACAAAAGAGGTAACAAGAGAGGAAATTACCATGTAGCAGAGGAAGAAAACAAATCAGGGAAACAATATAACCCCCCAAAACCAAAAGTGATTCTCCCTTGAATATTAAGTTGAATACTTCAAGAATTGGGATTCAATAAAATGAGAGCTAGAAATAAATGATAAAAACAGAATGAAAAGAAAGTAGATTGCAAAACTAAAGAAAAACTGGAAATCAAAACACCACCATTATACATCCAATAAGAAGTCAGAAACAGGAAGAAACAGAATAGTACAGATGAAAATTGGGGCACCTGACTGGTTTAGTCACAAGAGCATGGGACTCCTGCTCTCAGGGTCATGAGTTTGAGCCCCAAATTGGCTGTAGAGATTCCTTAAATAAAATTCCTTAAATAAAAAAATACAGATGAAAATAGAAAAAAATGGAATGGAGGAAAACTTTCCAGAAGAAAGAGAGAGTTGCAATTAGAAAATAATATTAGAGGGGCGCCTGGGTGGCTTAGTCCGTTAAGCGTCCGACTTTCGCTTAGGTCATGATCTTGCGGTTAGTGGGTTCGAGCCCCGTGTCAGGCTCTGTGCTGACTGCCAGCTCAGAGCCTGGAGCCTGTTTCAGTCTGTGACTCCCTCTCTCTCTGACCCTCCCCCTGCTCACGCTGTCTTTCTCTCTCTCTCCTAGAAATAAAAATCTTTAAAAAAAAAAAAAAGAAAAGAAAAAAGAAAAAGAAAATAATATTAGAGGGGTGCCTGGGTGACTCAGTTAGTTAAGCATCTGACTTCGGCTCAGGTCATGATCTCACGGTTCATAACTTCGAGCCCTGCATCAGAGCCTGCTTCAGATTCTGTGTCTCCCTCCCTCTCTGCCCCTTTCCCACTCATGCTTTAGCTCTCTCTCAAAAATAAATAAAAAACATTAAAAAAATTTTTTTGAGGGAATATAATATTAGAGAACTAAAATGACCCAATCTAAGGATAATCAGGATCAATATAGGGACTCAGAAAATAAAGACCTCAATAAACGGAACAAAAAAAGCATTTACAGATAACATGCAGGAAAATTCCCTTGAAATAAGGGATCTGAATCTGCTCACTCGCCACCTCCAATCTACCAGAAGAAATTTCATCTTTTCTATCTTTAAAACACATCACAATTGGAGCACCTGTGTGGCTCGGTCAGTTAAAGCATCCAACTCTTGATTTTGGCTCAAGTCATAATCTCATGGTTTGTGAGTTCAAGCCCCACACTGGGCTCTGTGCTGACAGCATGGAGCCTGCTTGGGATTCTCTCTCTCTTCCTTTCTTTCTGCCTCTCCCCTGCTCATGCTCTTTCGCTCTCAAAATAAATAGTTAAATTTAAAAATAAAATACTCCAGAGTCGAACCATTTCTCACTACCTCTCCTGCTATTAGCCTCATCTATGCCACAACCATTTCTCCCCTACATTGCTATCATCAGGACTGTAACTGTCTTCTAACTGGCATCCCAAGTCTTCTATCATGCCACCCTCCATCTTCCATTTCATTACAGCTGCTTTTAAAATTGTAGGACAAACTGTGTCTCAAATCTGCTGCTCAAAGCCCTCCAGCTGCTCCCTATTTCATTCAAAGTAAAAACTAGAGTCCTTACAGTCCCAATCCTCTCTTTATCTCTGACATAATTTCCTACTATTCTCTCCCTCTAGTATTCCATTCTAGCTATACTGGCCTCTTTATTGCCCCTTTTATATCCTAGATATGTTCTCACCTTCAGGTCCTTGAGATGCTCCGTCAGGAATGTTCATCCCTTGATATCTACACGAAATAATTCCTCACCTCCTTCAGGTCTTTTCTCAAATGCTACCTTCTCTGTGATTATTCATGAAAACCCTTTCTTTCTTGGGGTAAGAAAAGTGAGAGTCCAGGGCAATATTACCTAAAAGGCTGTTCCCATTACCCCCACAATCAGTGGGAAAGTAGTTCTACCAAGGTGGGGAAAGCCATAAAAACTAGCAGCTTCACTCACAGGAAGGGCTGACTTGATTTGAGGCAAAGCACAGAATTCCACACTCATCAGCATTGTTAGTAACAACGTGTATTCTTGGTGGCAAATGAGCAAGATAAGGGTCAGAGGATGCTGTCCTGGTTGGTACAAGCAACGGGCCAGCAGACTAGATAGAACTTAAAAGGGAAATCTGGAAAGAAGACTATGAAGAATAAATGCTCACATATCCACACTAGAGACTAGAGGGGACCCACTAGGAGCCTGCAAACAATGAAAGAAGAAACATGAGAGGGCCCAGTGGAAAATAAAAGTTTGAGCAGTATTTAAAAGGAGCTCCCCAACAAACACAAAGGTCTACTGGCACAGAGTGGAAGCCCCTACTAGCTTAATGTGTTTAAGCACAATCTTTGACAAGTGGTTAACTGACTAACCCATACAGATACAGGTGTGATTCCAGGAAAACATTCTTAAAAAAAAATATAAAAACAAATTAAAAAAACTGAGCAGATATTAGCAGCCACACACTCGGAAGAAACATTCCACAGATTTATTCCCGACCCCCCCCCCCAAAAAAAAAACTCTCAAAGAAAAAAAACAAACCAGAATCCAAAGTTGCCATAATATATTATATAAAATGTCTAGTTTCAACAAAAATTTATGAGACATGTAAAGATGCAGGAAAGTATGACCCAAACTGAAGAGGGAAATAAAAGCTCTCATGGAGCAGAAAATGTCCCTAAGTAGGCCCAAATGCAAACTAAACAAACAAAATCTTCAAAGTACTTTAAAGGACTAAAGAAAAATAAGACAATGCCCCAAACAAATAGGAAATGTCAACGCAAAGACAGAAAGAATAAAAAAGAGACAAATAGAAATTCTAGAGCTGAACATTGGAATAGAAGGGGAAAAAAAATCAGAAAACTTGATATCTAATTTGGAGAGAAAAGAATAAAGAAAATCAAGGCCCCAGAGACCTATGAACAATATCGAGTATAATATACACAACTTAGGAGTTCCAGAAGTGGAGAGAAAGGACAGAAATAAGGACCAAAAACAATGCAAACTGATATTTTTTATTATTTATTTATTATTATTATTTTTTAATGTTTTATTTATTTCTAGGAGAGAGAGAGAGACAGCGTGAGCAGGGGAGGGTCAGAGAGGGAGGGAGTCACAGACTGAAACAGGCTCCAGGTTCTGAGCTGGCAGTCAGCACAGAGCCCGACGCGGGGCTCGAACCCACGAACCGCGAGATCATGACCTAAGCGAAAGTCAGACGCTAAACCAACTAAGCCACCCAGGCGCCCCAAACTGATATTTTTTAAAAAAAATTAATCTACAGATTAATCTACAGTGGCTCAATGAACTATAACTACAATAAACACAGAGATCCATGCCTAGATATATAGTAAAACTGATGAAAGCCCAAAACAGAAAATCTTGAAAGAAGCAAGAAAAAACCAACTCATTATTTACCAGGAAACAACAATGTAACTAGTTGTTGATTTCTCATCAGAAACAAGGAAAATAAGAAGGCAGTGAGTGAAATGACATATTCAAAATGCTGAAAGAAAAAACTGTCAAGCAAGAATTCTATATCTAGCAAAATCATCTTTTAAAAGGTGGGCAACCAAAAAGGACGAAATCATGCCATTTATAACCATGTAAATGGAACTAGAGTGTATTTATTATGCTAAGTGAAATAGAGAAAGACAAATATATGATTTCACTCATATAGGGAATTTAAGAAACAAAATAAATAAATATAGGGGAAGGGAAGAAAAAATAAGATAAAAAACAGGGAGGGAGACAAACCATAAGAGACTCTTAAATACAGAGAACAAACTGAGGGTTGCTGGTGTAGTGTTGGGTCGGGGAATGGGCTAAATGGGAAATGGGCATTAAGGATGACACTTGTTGGGATGAGCAATGGGTGGTATATGTAAGTGATGAATCACTAAATTCTATTCCTGAAGTCATTATTATACTATATGCTAACTAACCTGGATTTAAATTAAAAATGAAAAAAAAATAAAGGGAAGGTGGGAAGGGGTGCCTGGGTTGCTCAGTCGGTTAAGGATCTGACTTTAGCTCAGGTCATGATCTCACAGTTTGTGGGTTTGAGCCCTGAGAAGGCCTCTGCACTGACAGCTCATAGCCTGGAGTGTGCCTCACATTCTCTGTCTTCCTTCACTCTCTGCCCCTCCCCAACTTGTGTGCACACATGCACTCTCTCTCAAAAATAAATAAATATTTTTTATAACATAAAAAAATAAAAGTGAAGGTGGGGGGAAAAAGGGGTGCCTGGGTGGCTCAGTCTGTTGAGTGTCTGACTCTTGGGTTTCAGGTCAGGTCATGATTTCACCACTCATGAGTTTGAGTCCACTGGGGCTCCACAAGAAAATGAGCCTAGATTACCCCGGTGGGCCCAATCTAATTGTATGAGCCCTTAGAAGGGGAAACATTTCTTTGGTTGGAGTTCAGAAAGATACATTCAAGAAATGTGACAAAAGGAAAAATTGGATCAAAAGCGTGAGGGGAATCTGACTTTTCATTACTGGCTTTGAAAGGAGACATTAAGCAGGAAATGCAGGTGGCCCTTAGAACTCAGAATGACACCAATAGCCAGCAGGGAAACAAGAACCTCAGTCCTACAACCACATGGAACTGAATTCTATCAATAGCCTGAATGGAACCTGAAAAAAAAAAGTTATCTCTTCAGAGAAGCCTTCCCTGATCACCCTAAGTAAAACAACAGTTTCTAACACTCCCATTCCTTTACCCTGTCCTATTTTGCTCTACAACTTATTACCACCTAGCATATAAATTATGTATTTGTTTACCGTCCTCCCCAATAGAATGTAAACTTCTTGAGGACATCAATTTTTACTATCTTCATCATTCTTGTATCTCTGGGCCTAGAACTGTACCTGGAAAATAGCAGATATGTAATAAATTTGTTGGCTGACTGAATGAAGAATACCCCTGACCATGACAGTTACATGGGCAAGTTCACTTTGTAACATACAATTCATTAAGCTGTACACCTACAATGAATGTGTGCATTTTCTCGCTTTCTTTAAAAACAGATTTAATGTTATTACTCATCAGAGAAATGTAAAATAAAAAATTACAGTGGAATGACTAAAATTTAAAAACAGACAATACCTAGTTTGGTAAGGATATGGACCAATTAGAACTCTCACATAATGCTGACAGGAATACAAAATGGTAAACACTATGGAAAACTGTCGAAAAGTTGCTAACAAATTTAAATACATACCTACCCTATGACTCAGCAACTTCATTTCAAGGCATATGCCCAAAAGATATAATATGTCTATAAACAAGAACATCAACAGCAGCTTTATTCATAATATCCCTAATTTGGAAACAAGAGAATAGATACATTTTACTATATAATAAAACAGAATACTACTCAACAGTAATGGAAAAAAAATAAACCACTACTATATACAACATAGACAGATTTCAGAAGAATTAAATTAAGCAAAGAAGCCCAACTCAAAGAATATATACTGTTGGCCTCCATTTATATGAGCACAAGAACAGGCAACAATAATATCTGGTGATAGCAATCAGAATAATGGTTATTTCTGGAGGGAGGGTGTCCCTTTGAGAACAAACATGAGGGAACTTTCTGAGGAGGCAAAAGTTCTAGATCTTGATCCACGTTGTCCTCACATGGGTGCATACATATTTAAAAATTCATTGGGCTTACTCTTAAGATTTGTGTATTTTACTGTACACAAAACTCAAGAATGTAAAATTTTTCTTCTATAAAAACTAGAAGAAAAAACTGACTGAGCCATCCAGGCACCCTGGAATACCATATTATATTAATTAAAGTTTGAAATGTGGGACAACTAGTAATCAAATAAAATTTTTAAATATTAAATCTGAATGTTTATATTAATTTGTTGCTGTTTATTAGACAGTAAAGCAAATTCAAAATGGTCAGTCTTGGATTAGTTACCTTTATGAGCTATAGCTTAAAGCTAAGAAAAGCAATGAACTAGATTTCATTTTCAGTTAGCTTTGATCTAAAGTGCATTGTCACAGACCACACCCCTAGTAACAGCTATACAAACACACAGTACTGGTTTGTAGGCATTCTGTACAGTTCAGTGACTCCTGAGGTGGAGACAAAGGAAGAGGATGGACGTGTACAGTTTTAGAGCCTACTACTTTAAATTTATTATTAAATGTTTTATTTTTCATTTCAAATCACAACAAAAGAGAGTATAAATTTTCCTATTTATCAGAATGGGAACATGGGTTAAATAGAGATGAGAAACAGAAAAAGAAAGAACAACAGAGGTTACAAAAAACTAAGGGGAAGAAGAAAAGGATGAGTTATTGTTTAATGGGTACAACGATTTTTAGAGGATAATGAAAAAATCTGGGGATAGTGCTGATACTTACACAACACTGTAAATGTATTTAATGCCACTAATTTGCACACTTATGAGTGGTTAAAATATTTTTAATTTTAGAAATAGACTTTAAACAGCCAAAACAATCTTGAAAAAGGAAAAACAATCACTTCCTGACTTGAAAACATATTACAAAGCTATGGTATTCAAAACAGTAGTATGGGGTGGGGGGGTTCCTGAGTGGCTTAGTCAGTTAAGCATCTGTCTCTTGATTTTGGTCATGAGGTCATGATCCCATGGTTTGTGAGTTTGAGCCTCAAGTCAGGCTCTGCAATGGCAGCGTGGAACCTGCTTGGGATCTCTCTTCCCCCCACCCCTCAAAATAAATAAATAAAAGATTTTTTAAAAAAGTAGCGTTGGCATAAAGACATTTAGAGCAAAGGAAAAGAACAGAAAGCCCAGAAATAAACTCCCTTATGTGTGGTCAAATGGTCTTTAACAAGATACCAAGATCACTCAATGGGGAAAGAACACTCTCTTCAACAAGTAGTGATTGGAAAACTGGATATCTACATAAAAGAGTGAAATTGAGCCCTTAACTATACACCATTAGCAAAAATTAACTCAGATGAATTAAAGAGCTAACATAAGACCTCAACTCCTGGAAGAAAAAGCACAGAGGAAAAACGTCACAATATTGGATTTGGCAATGATTTTCTGTATATGACATCCAAAGCACAATTAAAAAAAAAAAAAGTCAGCAGAAACAGACAAATGGAACTACATCAAACTTAAGAACTGTATGTTAAAGCAAAATCAACAGAGTTAAAAGGCAACCTAAGGAACTGGAGAAAATATTTGCAAATTGTCTATTTGATAAGCAGCTAATATCCAGAATATTTTTTTAAAGATTTATTTTAGTTTTAGAGAGAGAGAGAAAGCACATGCACACACCAATGGAGGCGAGGGGCAGAGGGAGAGAGACTCTTAAGGAGGCTCCATGCTCAGCACAGAGCCCAACATGGGGCTTGATGCCATGATGATGGGATCATGACCTGAGCTGAAATAGTGTCAAAATAGAGTCAAATGTTCAACCACCTACGCCACCCAGGCAACCACAAGATGTATTTTAAAAACTCCTACCACAACAACAAAGAAACAACCTAATTTAAAAATGTACAAAGGACTTGAACAGACATTTCTCCAAATAATAAACAGCAACAAGGATCTGAAAAGATACTTTACATCACTCATCATAAGAGAAATACAAATCAAAACCACAGTATCATCTGACATCCATTAGAATAGCTGTTAACAAAACAAATCAAAGCAAAACAAACCAGAAAATCAGTGTTGGCAAAGATGTGGAGAAACTAGAACACTTGTTCACTACTAGTGTGAATGTAAAATGGTGCAGCCACTATAGAAACAGTATGGAGGTTCCTCAAAAATTAAAAACAGGGGTGCCTGGGTAGCTCAGTCAGTTAAGTGTTCAACTTTGGCTCAGGTCATGATCTCACAGTTCATGGGTTTGAGCTCCATGTCAGGGTCTATGCTGACAGGTCAGAGCCTGGAGTCTGCTTCTGCTTGTTTCTCCATCTCTCTGCCCCACCTCTGCTCGTGCTCTGTCTCTCTCAAAAATGAATAAACATTTAAAAAATTTAAAAAAAAAAAACAGACTGTTATTATCATCCAGCAATCTCACCTCTGAGTATACATCCAAAAGGACTGAAAGCAGGGTATCAAAGAGATATTTGCACACCCATGTTCATTACAGCACTATTGAGAACAGCCAAGAGGTGGAAGTAATCCAAATGTCCATCAATGGATAAATAAACAAAATGTGGTATATGCACACAATGCAATAGTATTCACCCTTTAAAGAGAAGGAAATCCTGTCCCATGCCACATGAATGAATGACTGAGGACATTATGCTAAATGTCAGTCACAAAAAATAAAAAGACAAATATTACATGATTCCACTTATACAAGGTATCTAAAGTAATCAGATTCATAGAAACAGAAAACAGAATGGTGGTTGCCAAGGAAAAGAAAAAAAAAGAAATGGGATACTGCTGTTTAGTAGGTATAGTTTCAGTTTTACAAGATGAAAAATTTATGGAGATCTATTGCACAGCTATGAAAATACACTTAACAGTACCAATCGGTATATTTAAAAATGGGTAAGGGGCGCCTGGGTGGTTTAGTTGGTTAAGTGTCAGACTTTGGCTCAGGTCATGATCTCATGGTTTGTGGGTTCGAGTTCCACATCAGGCTCTATGCTGATAGCTCAGAGCCTGGAGACTGCTTTGGATTCTGTGTGTGTCTCTCTCTGCCCCTCCCCTGCTTGCACTCTGTCTCTTACTCTCAAAAATAAGTAAATGTTACAAAATTTTAAAAAAATTTTTAACTTAAAAATAAATAAAATTGTAAAAATGGTTAATATGGGGGGACCCATGTGGCTCAGTTGGTTAAGTGTCCAACTTCAACTTAGGCCATGATCTTGTAGTTCCTGAGTTCGAGCCCCACATCCAGCTCTATGCTGATGGCTCAGAGCCTGGAGTCTGCTTCGAATTCTGTGTCCCCCTCACTCTGTCTCTCCTCCACTGGCACTCTGTCTCTGTCTCTATCTCTCTCTTTCTAAAATAAACATTAAAAGTAATAAATAAAAATGGTTAAGATGGTAAATTTTAGGGGTGCCTGGTTGGCTCAGTCAGTTGAGCCTCCAACTCTTGATCTTGGTTCAGGTCATGATCTCACGGTTGATGGGATAAGCCCCATGCTGGGTTCCGCACTGACAGCACAGAGCAGCCTTGGGATTCTCTCTCTCCCTTTCTGCCCCTCCGCACCTTGTGTGTATGTGTTCTCTTTCTCTCTCAAATAAATAAACTTTAAAAAAAGATGGTAAACTTTACATTATTTTTATAATTAAAAATAAAATTACTCTTCAAAATTTTCAGAAATATAGTGATTTGGAAAAAAAAAAGAGATGAGAAATGTTAAACATGGTGGATTAGCATAATCCATCACCACTAGTGGAAACCCAAACCAAAGTACATGCTCTACTAATGAGATGGAGTATATCACTAATACAGCAGTGTGGCAGTGGGTAAGTGAAGTCTCTAAAGCCAGACTGCTGGAGTTTCCAACCTAGCTCCACTACTTCCTAGCTGAATGACTTCAAGTAAGCTACTTACTTTCTCTATGTCTCATTTTCTTCATCTGGAAGATGCAAATAATGCTACCACCTTCCTCACAGGGCTGTAATATGGTGTAAATGAGTTCACATAGATGTAGCACTAGAACAATGGCTAATACTTAACTGAAAACCACTCAATAAACATTGGCAGATTTTCACTGCAATGAAAGATGTGTCCCCTAAAACTAAAAGGTTCCAAGAATCATGGCTTATACAAGTTACTTAACAAGCGATTGGGAACTTTACTAATATCATGGGTTACTAGCACCAGGTCATAATTACAGGTACAGCCAGAGCCTCAGAATGGTAACTCCATTAAGTTTGGATGATATGCAATTAGGCAACTGGAATGATCCGAAGCACTCTCAAGATTGAGTGCATATGCAGCCAAGGAAACAACCCAGAAAATTAATAGGCAACCAACGGAATGGGAAAAGATAGTTGCAAATGACATGACATATAAAGGGTTAATATCCAGAATCTATAAGGAACTCACCAAACTACACGCCCTGAAAAACAAACAACCCAGTGAAGAAATGGGCAGAAGATATGAACAGACACTTCTCCAAAGAGGACATCCAGATGGCCAACAGACACATGAAACGATGCTCAGCATCGCTCCTCATCAGGGAAATACAAATCAAAACCACACTGAGATACCACCTCACACCAGTCAGAGTGGCTAAAATGGGCAAATCAGAGAACTCTAGATGCTGGCGAGGATGTGGAGAAACGGGCACCCTCCTACACTGTTGGTGGGACTGTAAACTGGTACAGCCCCTCTGGAAAGCAGTGTGGAGGTTCCTCAGAAACTAACAATAGAACTCCCCTAGGACCCAGCAATAGCACTGCTAGGAATTTACCCAAGGGATACAGAAATGTTGATGCATAGGAGCACATGTACCCCAATGTTCATAGCAGCACTCTCCACAATAGCTAAAACCTGGGAAGAGCCTAAGTGTCCATCAACAGATGAATGGATCAAGAAGATGTGGTTTATCTATACCATGGAATACTACATGGCAATGAGAAACAATGAAATCTGGCCATGTGTAGCAACATGGATGGACCTTGAGGGTGTTATGCTGAGCGAAATAAGTCAGGGAGAGAAAGACAAATATCATATGTGTGCACGTATAGGAGGATTAGGAGGAGCTTAACAGAGGACCAAGGGGGAGAAAAAGGGCAGAAATGGTGGGGGAAAGGGAGAGAGGCAAACCATGAGAGACTCTTGAATGCTGAAAAAAACTGAGGACTGATGGATGTGGGGGGGAGGAGGGATGGGCATGGAGGAGGACACTTGTGGGGATGAGCACTGGGTGTTATGTGGAAACTAATTTGACAATAAACTATTTGTAAAAAAAAAAAAAAGATTGAGTGCATATGATTTTCAAGTCTTAGGGCACATAACTTTTCACACTGGCAAGCATCATAAGGACTAGCAAAGGATTAACTGGGCTGTAATACGTGAAGGTATTTATATAGTTAGTTTAAATACGAATTGTTACAACATCTATCCACCAACAAAACCAGGGAAAAAGGGAGGATAAGTAAGGAGGGAAGAAAATATAAAAAAACTAAATCCCCATCTTCCATAACAGTATTGCCCCCAAAGGATTCAAAAGTTAGTATAACCATATTATTCAGAAATATGGAGGTTAATACCAGAAGAAATACTAATGAATACCCACGGAAAGCTAGAATTGGGAATGGGCTGGAGAAAGAGGTAGAGACTGTTTTTTAAAAATTATGATAAACTTTATGATACCATTTGACTTTTTAATACCGTGTGTGTATATATATATATTTAGATTTAAAAAAAACTTTAACCTATTTTTTTCTCCCCCCAACCTATTTTACACAAATTAAAACTACTGAAACACCATTTTTTACCCTTACACCAGCAAATACCCAAAATGATTAATATATACTGGTAGTAAGGCTATTAAATAGGCCCCTTCATGTCTCAGAATGTAAATCTGCACAATATCTACAGAAAACAAGACAGTAATTACCAAAATTAAAAATGCATACACAGGGGCGCCTGGGTGGCTTAGTCGGATAAGCGTCCAACTTTCACTTAGGTCATGATCTCACAGTTTGTGGGTTCGAGCCCCGCGTCAGGCTCTGTGCTGACTGCCAGCTCAGAGCCTGGAGCCTGTTTCAGTCTGTGACTCTCTCTCTCTGACCCTCCCCTGCTCACGCTGTCTCTCTCTCTCTCTCTCCTAGAAATAAATAAAAAAAAAAAAAACATTAAAAAAAAATGCATACACAATTTGACCCAGCAAGACAATTTCTAGGAATTTATCCTACAATCATATTTGCAAATGTATGAACTGATGTGATAATCAAAGTTATCCAATGAAACATTATTTATAATAGCAAAATACTGGAGACAGTCTAATTGTCCAAAAATAGGACAGTAGTTTAATAAATTACAGTTCATCCATACAATGAGATTCTATGCAAATGTTTCTGAAGAAAATATATTGACATAGTAAAATACATCATTAAATGAATGTGATGAAGAAGATACTTATACTATACATAAATACTGTGTATCTGGAAGGATAAACAAGAAACTTGCAATGGTGACAATTCACTGAGTAATGGAAACTGAAATAGACAACAGAAGATGCTGGGTGGGTGGCTCAGTCAGTTGAGCTTCCAAAACTTCATTTCAGCTCAGGTCATGATCCCAGGGTTGTGGGATTGAGCCCCAAGTCAGGTTCCACACTGGGAATGGAGTCTGCTTGGGATTTTCTTCCTCTCTCTCTCTCTCTCTCTCTCTCTCTTCACCTCCCTCTGCCCCTCTCCCCTGCTCTTGTGCTTGAATCTTTTTCTCTAAAAAGGAAAGGATAGGAAATTAGGATAAGAAAGACTTTTCAATCTACCTTTCAATATTTTGACAATGTAATTATATAAACATCTTATCTGTTTGAAAATTTTTTGAAAATTTTAATACTTTTTTTAAAAAAGACTCCTTTCCCGGGCACCTGGGTGGCTCAGTCGGTTGAGCATCCGACTTCGGCTCAGATCATGATCTCATGGTCTGTGGGTTCGAGCTCTGAGCCTGGAGCCTGTCTTCAGATTCTGTGTCTCCCTCTTTCTCTGACACTCCACTGCTCACACTGTCTCCCTCTCTCTCAAAAATAAATAAAACATTAAAAAAAAAAAAAAATTGGGGGCGCCTGGGTGGCTTAGTCGGTTAGGCGTCCGACTTTCGCTTAGGTCATGATCTCGCGGTTCGTGGGTTCGAGCCCCGCGTCGGGCTCTGTGCTGACTGCCCGCTCAGAGCCTGGAGCCTATTTCAGAGTCTGTGTCTCCCTCTCTCTCTGACCCTCCCCTGCTCACGCTGTCTCTCTCTCTCCTAGAAATAAAATAAAAATATTAAAAAAAAAAAGACTCCTTTCCAGTAAATTAAATCAAAGCTGAAAACCCTCAATAAATAAAACATTAAAAATTAAAAAAAAAAAGGCTGAAAACCCTCAATTGAATCTAACAATATTTATTATAACTCAGTAACCCAATCAACAGGTTCAAGAAATGTATCAATAAGAACCTACAGACACTGGGGCGCCTGGGTGGCTTAGTCGGTTAAGTGTCTGACTTTCGTTTAGGTCATGATCTCACGGTTCGTGGGTTCGAGGCCCATGTCGGGCCTGTGCTGACTGCCGGCTCAGAGCCTGGAGCCTGTTTCAATCTGTGACTCCCTCTCTCTCTGACCCTCCCCTGCTCATGCTGTCTCTCTCTCTCTCCTAGAAATAAATAAAACATTAAAAAAAATTTTTTTTAATTTAAAAAAAAAAAAAAGAACCTACAGACGCTAATTGTCTAGACCTGCAGAATGATAACCAAAAACAAGAAAATGGAAAGTTCCAAACAAAAACTTATATTTTCTGATTTTTAATGGGTTGCAAGAGTGTAACCGAGAGTTTTTATTCCATAGTATCATCAGTTTGCCAATAAATACCATTCTCATTAGGTTTATAAACGAATATGAAAAAGGAGACCTATATTAATGCATTGATATATTCTAAAATACAATTAGAAACAAAAAAAAAGATGTACTTAATGATGTCAAAAAAGTGAATGTTGAGTTTAAGTCTGTTTTCTTAACAAATGTCTTTATTCATTGGCACTTTCTAATTAATATGCCAGTCTAATTAAAACTTTCCCATTATTATAAGGCCTGATCACCATAAATTTTCTTTTGGAAAATGAAATTTTCATTTAGAAAAAACAGTAAATTCCTTAAAATTTTTTTTAATGTTTATTTTTGAGAGAGTGAGACACAGAGCACGAGAAGCGGAGGGACAGAGAGAGAGAGAGGGAGACACAGAATCCAAAGCTGGCTCTCTGCTGTCAGCACAGGGCCTGACACAGGGCTTGAACTCAGGAACTACGAGACCATGACCTGAGCTGAAGTCGGATGCTTAACTGATTGAGCCACCCAGGCACCTAAAATCAGTAAATTCTTTAAAAAATAAATAAATAGAAGTCTTGATTTGGATACTGAAAGCCTTGATTTTGATATTGGATTGGATATTGAAACAAAACAGAATTTCTGGAAATTTAAGTTTATTTATTTAAGTAATGTCTATACCCAATGTGGAGCTTGAACTCACAACTCCGAGATCAAGAGTCGCATGCTCTTCCAACGGAGCCAGCCGGGCACCCCCAATCTCTGGAAATTTAAAATACATTCTAAGGGGAAAATCTGAAACCATGTGATACCACAACTTTTCTTTACTACTGTTAAAAGACACAGGACCCTCCAAATTCCTTAACATTAGTCATCAGTGGCAGCTGTAAGTGTGGGAATAGACAGGACTCAAAAGGAGCAGAGTAGGAATACATATGTGTTTCTCTCTTCCCATTTCACTGCTGCCTGGGTGGTTAGAGTTGTCTGTACCCTCCTCCTCATGCAGGTGGTTGCAACCCAAACCCAATGAAGCCAAATTATCCTCAGCTGTGTAAATTCTTCAATAAAGGTTTTAAACAATACTGATCATTTCATCCCCACCCCCCGACACACGGGAACTCCATTCCTCCCTTCTCCCCAAAGCACAGATGTGCAAGCAGCTCACGGGATTGGAGGCAACTATTAGGCAAAACCAAAACAAGGCAATTAAGAGCAACTTTACTCACTGATTCTAATCCATAAAAGGAGATTCCATGCATATAGGAAAAGGGATTTCTAATACCCCTGCTAACTTAAAAAATATATTAACTGATCAATTAATAAGTATTTAACATGAATTACTATGTATCCATACTTGAGATTAAAAATTATGAAACATGGACTATTATTCAGCCTTAAAAAGGAAGCAGATTTGACACATGCTACAACATGCATAAGCCTTGGGGCATTACAGTAAGTGAAATAAGTCAGTCACAAAAAAACAAATATTGTATGATTCTACTTATATAATAGAAAATACTTAGACCAGTCAAGTTCACAGAAAGTAGAATGACAGTTGTGGAGTGAGTAAATAATGGGGAGTTAGTGCGTAATGGAGACAGTTTCAGTGGGGATGATAAAAATGTTCTGGAGCTGGATGCTGGTGATGGTTGCACAACAGTGTGAATGTGCTTCATGCTACTGAGACATACAGTTTTAAATGGTCAATTTTATGTTATATGTCTTTTACCATAATTTTTTAAAATTTTAGCACAATAAGAAAAAATATCAGAGAAAAATTTGATTTCTTGACCCAGGCAAAAACCTCTAGAAATATTGGTCAAGGAAAAAAACTAAAGCATAAATATCAATATTAGGAATTTTAAAAAAGAATCAGTGTAAATCTCACAGCCATTAAAAATGGAAGACAAAAGTACAGACAATCTCATGTCAACACATTTGAAAATTCAGGTAACAAATTTCTTTTAAAAGATTTTTGTTGGGGCGCCTGGGTGGCTCAGTCAGTTGGGCATCTGCCTTCAGCTCAGGTCATGATCTCACGGTTCGTGGGTTCAAGCCCTGTGTTGGGCTCTGTGCTGACAGCCAGCTCCAAGCCTGGAGCCTGTTTCGGATTCTTTGTCTCCCTCTCTCTCTCTGACCCCCCTGCTCACGCTGTCTCTCTCTCTCTCTCTCTCAGAAATAAATAAAACATTAAAAATAATAAATAAATGATAAATAAGTAAATAAAAAATAAAAAGATTTTGTAGTAATTTCTACACACAACGTGGGGCTTGAAGTCATGACTCCAAGATCAAGAGTTGCATGCTTTACTGACTGAGCCAGCCTGGCTCCCCAGGTAACAAACTTCTTGAAAAACCAAACAGGGGCACCTGGGTGGCTTAGTCGGTTAAGGGTCCGACTTTCACTTAGGTCATGATCTCGCGGTTCGTGGGTTCGAGCCCCACGTCGGGCTCTGTGCTGACTGCCAGCTCAGAGCCTGGAGCCTGTTTCAGTCTGTGACTCCCTCTCTCTCTGACCCTCCCCTGTTCACGCTGTCTCTCTCTCCCTCTCTCTCCTGTAAATAAATAAAACATTTAAAAAAAAAAAAAACAAACAAACAGATATATCCAAAAAATAGAAAATCTAAATAGTCTTATATTGAGATCCTAATTTAAAATATTCTCATAAGGAGAATGATCTCATCTCTGATATGTTGCTGGTAGGAATGTAAAGTGGTATAACTTCTTTGAAATACAGGCATTATTTTGTGAATAATGTGATAAATGTGTAAAACATTTATCAACTCTACGATCCAGAAATTACATTCCAAAGTACCAAGAGAAATTCTTGCTCATGATACACCAGTAAACATAACAGTAAGAGGGGCGCCTGGGTGGCTTAGTCGGTTAAGCGTCCGACTTTCGCTTAGGTCATGATCTCGCGGTTCGTGGGTTCGAGCCCCGTGTCCGGCTCTGTGCTGACTGCCAGCTCAGAGCCTGGAGCCTGTTTCGGTCTGTGACTCCCTCTCTCTCTGACCCTCCCTTGCTCACGCTGTCTCTCTCTTTCTCTCTCTTAGAAATAAAAATTAAAAAACCTTAAAAAAAAACATAACAGTAAGAAACAGAAACAGCCCACATGTCATCAAGAGAAGAGTGAATAAATTTTGATGTATTTGCTAAATGAAGCAAGTCCAATAAAACTCTATGCAACAATATGGATATTAAAATTTTTTAAAGAAAAAAATAAAAATCATAAAAAGACAATAAATTCCCAAAGTATATACAGCATATCTTTTTAAAAAATTCAAATATAATCAACACTAGACAATATATTATTAAGACATACATATATCTGATAAAACTATTGCAAAAGCAACACAAAGAGTAAAAAAAAATTTAGAATAGTATTTACCTTGAAAAGCAAGAGGACATTAGAAAGAAGAACACGTACAATATTATCAATATTCAATGTTAGGGGCACCTGGGTGGCTCAGTCAGTTGAGCATCTGACTCAGGTCATGATCTCACGGTTGGTGGGTTCAAGCCCCCCATCGGGCTCTGTGCTGACAGCTCAGACCCTGGAGCCTGCTTTGGATTCTGTGTCTCCCTCTCTCTCTGCCCCTCCCCTGCTCACACTCTTGTCTCTCTCTCAAAAATAAATAAACATTTTAAAAAATATATTATCAATATTCAATGTTAAACTTCTTAGGTTAAATGGTAGGTTCATGAATATTCTATAAATTTTTTAAGTTTATTTATTTACTTGGGGTAGGGGGGAGGGACAGAGAAAGGGAGAGAGAGAGAGGATCCCAAGCAGGCCCACACTAACAGCACGAAGCCAGAAGGGGGACTCAAACCCATGAACCATGAGATCATGACCTGAGCCAAAGTCAAGAGTTAGACGCTCAACTGACCGAGCCACCCAGGGTGCCCTACAATATTTTCAATAACAAAATACACACATAAGCAAAATGATACAAATAAATACTAATAAAGTTTCTTAATTTAAAAGGCCACTGGGGAAATGAAGCAACTGATTCTCACTTATTGTTAGTTTAAATGTAAAAATCTGTTTAGTAAAATCTACCAAGGCTAAACACAAGCATACCCTATGACCAGATGTCCCACTCATAAATGTATATACTCAACAAAAAAACGCATGTATAAATGCACCAAAGAAATGTACAAAAATGTTTACAGCAGCATTATTTGTAACAGACCCAAGCCAGAAACTAACCTAAACATATTATCAGTGATATATATCAATGAGAGAATGAATAAATTGTAACGTAGTCATGAAGTAGAATACTACATAGTGCAATGAAAAAGAACAAGCTACTGATAAAACATGGATCAATTTCAAAATCTATGCTAAGCAAAAAAAATCATATATAAAAGAGTACAAGCTCTATGATTCCATTTATATGAAGTTCATAAATGAGCAAAATTTCTAATATAGTGACAGAGCTCAGAAGAGTGGTAGGAAAGAAAGAGTGGTGGGAAAGAAACTGGTACTGTTTTATCATCATGATCCGAGTAACAGTAATATAGGTGTGTTCACTGTGTAAAAATTCAAGTTTTGTCCTTAAAGACTCTGCATTTTGCTTTATATTACACATAGAAGTTTAACAAAAAAGAAAAGAAAAAAAGGCATCCTTTTACCTCTTAATGTGACAAGTTAACTGATACTCTCCATTTGCTTCACAATGTACTAACCAATACCCCTGGCTGAACACTGAGGTATCTCTGCTCCCTCTATACTATACTAAATCTGACGTATTTGTTTTCAAACCTACCTAATTGTCAGTTTTGCCATAATTACAATTACATAATTATAATGAAATATTAAATACATTAATGAACTATGAATATTGAAAAAGTTGCTATTTCTGTGAAAACTAAATCAAAGGTCCTGGAAGACTGATATAAGCTGAATAACTGTCAAATTAAGTGTAGATGCGACACATAAATAAGCTTGGGGAAAAATTAAAAATCAAGGAGAAGCCTATACTCATTGCTTCAAGTCCCTAAGAATTCTCACTTTACACAGAAAAACTGTAAGTGGAAGCTGCAAGCAATGTATCACAAGGTGTCATTAATGTCAAAAAGATGAAGAACTCTTATCAGCAGGCTGATACTCAACACATCAAAAGGAAGGTGAATAAATGTACATTTATTTGTTTTAAGCTAAAATAAAATGCTTATGATATGTATGTATCATTTTTATTTCTTGCTTTAGCCAACTTTTTCAATAAACAGAAACTATAGAAGATCAGATAGTGACAGATATAAGAGAATTTCTGCAATAAAAAAAAAAGTGCACAGATAACTTTGGGCAAACTATTACTACTTATTACACAAAGCAAAAATACTATCAACAAATCTACTTATTAAAATGGCAAAAAGAAAAATCTAATTGACCAAAGCTGGGACTACTATTTTTAAAATATGCCTCTGGTGCTATATTAACTATTATCACTAACCAAAAGGGCAGCATGGTTCATATAATGGAAGTCTTATGGCGGCTGAAAGGACCCCAAGGGGCCCAAGAATCAAGGTCTGAGTATTACTGAACTGGAAAAACAATGCTCTGAGTTCTCTTGATAGGAGAAATAAAAAATAAGCTTTTGTTAAAATTTGCCTTGAGAGTTGTTAAAATAAAACAAACCAAAATCAGACTTGAAAGTTCCCTGAGCAGACAAAAACAGTCAGTCATATAAGCAGACCTTTTTTTTTTAGTGGGGGGGGGCGGGGAGAGAGATAAGACAAGCAAGGTTAACTTAACCTGGATCACTTCTTGGTTATGTCTCTGAAAATCTTAAGAAAAGTTAAACTGTTCCCCAAAATTGATATAAAGTAGCCACTAACCAACCCTCTTTGAAAAAATTCTAATATTGCAACCAATCACTGTAAATAACAAACATTTACTGCCATCACACTATATAAGCTGCTTTGTAACAATATGCCTCTGAGCCTCATTCCATGTTTTGCTCTTAGTGCTCCCAGTTTACAGGTTGTCTTTTTCATATGTGCACAATAAACTTTTACTAATTATTACTTGAATGATTTGTTGCTTTTACTTGTTTTTTATGAACTTTTGACAGTTAATGGTGTCAGAAGTGGGTTCTTTAGCCAACAACCCCCTGTGACCCTGAGGCTGGTGAGCAAACCACATGCTGGTTCCCACAGAGCCCTGTGCACTCACTGCTTTCTTGCAGACTACAGAGCTCTTGGGCAAGTTTCTCTAGGATCTGAGCTCCACTCTGCATTCTGAGCTCTCCAAGTTTAGTGTGCACACTTGCTTCCTGTCTCTGTTGAAGCTTCTTAGTAAGCTACCCTTTAAGGAGGAAAAATATGCATGATTCCTTGGATTTCAGACAATGATAAACCTAGCAGTCTCTGTAGTAGTCTCTTCAGATACTCTAAAGGCAGAGATGGGTTCCAATTTGTCTAAATCTTCTTTCCCTTCTTGCTTAAAAACTCTTCCCTCTTAAATGTATACCCACAATAGAACAGAATTTTGTGCCCTTCTGGAAAAAGGTTTGACTTTACAAAGGATAATTTCTAATTGCAATGGCCACTTAGGGCAGCTATTTTTTTTTAAAAGATGATCCATCTTAAGGGTACCCTTTAAAAGAGGGGATCCTAGGGGTGCCTGTGTGGTTCAGTTGGTTAAGTGTCTGACTCTTGATTTCACCTCAGGTCATGATCTTGCTTTTCGTAGGATCTTACCCTACATCAGGCTCCATGATAACAGCACAGAGCCTGCTTGGGATTCTCTCTCTTCATCTTTCTCTCCCCCTCCCCTGCTCTCTCTCTATCCCTTTCAAAAACTAAACTTTTAAAAATAAATAAAAGAGAGCATCCCAAATCTCTCAAAAACAAGGAAATGTATTCTTTGGTTTACAGAAGCCTCCAGAAGACAGAACGATTCTAAAATAGCCTAAAAGATTCATTACAACAAGTCAATGAAAAACTTAAATGACAAAAGCCCTAAGTCTAAAGATTTGAATGACCCCCCAATTAACCCATCTGTGCTTATCTTGATTCTCACAATCTATTTGATCTTTTACCCTTCCCCTTAAACCTCCTAGGCTCCTAATGGTCTTGAGTGTAAAATCTTACTATGAACCAGTGGCCTGATTCATAGCAGAATTTAAGCCCTGATTTGAACCTGAGCTGCAAGCCATCCTAAATAATTTTCCAGACCCAAAGAAAAATCAACCAAATTTATAGGAAATTTTAAGATAATTCTTGGAGCTTATGGCCTGGCTTGTGGATTCGCACCAATTCATTCACATGGTGCTAAGTCCAGGAGCACCATGCAAAGGTGGCTCCATGCAGCAGTCTGGAAAGACCTTTCTAAAAACTTTGAGGATCCCACCATGTATGCCACAAAAGATGGAATAAAAAGAGAGAGAGAAAAGTAGGTCAATTGCTTCTTGAAGGTATACCCAGGGTTTTTCCTGTGAGAACTGATTGAGCCTTAATACAATCCTGTCATTAGAAAAAGAATAAATTATCCAGCAAAAAAAGAGAACTACAGGCCAATATCCTTGATGAATACGGATGCAAAAATTCTCAACAAGATCCTTGCAAATCGAATCCAGCAGCATATAAAAAGAATCATCCACCAAGATCAAGTGGGATTCATTCCTGGGTTACAGGGCTGGTTCAACATTCGCAAATCAATCAATGTGATACATCATATCAATAAAAGAAAAGATAAAAACCATATGATCCTGTCAATAGATGCAGAAAAAGCATTTGACAAAATACAGCATCCCTTCTTAATAAAGACTCTCGAGAAAGTTGGGATAGAAGGAACCTACTTAAACATCATCAAAGCCATCTATGAGAAGCCTTCAGCTAACATCATCCTCAACGGGGAAAAACTCAAGAGCTTTCCCCCTGAGATCAGGAACACGACAGGGATGCCCACTCTCACCACTGCTGTTTAACATAGTGCTGGAAGTCCTAGCATCAGCCATCAGACACCAAAAGGAAATCAAAGGCATCAGAATTGGCAAAGAGGAAGTCAAACTTTCACTCTTCGCAGATGACATGATACTCTACATAGAAAACCCGACAGACTCCACCAGAAGCCTCCTAGAACTGATCCAAGAATTCAGCCAAGTTGCAGGGTACAAAATCAACGTACAGAAATCGGTTGCATTTTTATACACCAACAATGAAGCAACAGAAAGAGAAATCAAGAAACTGATCCCATTCACAATTGCACAAAAAACCATAAAATACCTCGGAATAAACCTAACCAAGGATACAAGAGATCTGTATGATGAAAACTATAGAAAACTTATGAAGGAAATTGAAGAAGACACAAAGAAATGGAAAAACATTCCATGCTCATGGATAGGAAGAATAAATATAGTTAAGATGTCATTACTACCTAAGGCACTCTACACATTCAATGCAATTCCAATCAAAATTGCACCAGCATACTTCTCAAAACTAGAACAAACTATCCAAAAATTTGTATGGAACCACAAAAGACCCCGAATAGCCAAAGTAATCCTGAAAAATAAAACCAAAACGGAGGGATCACCATCCCAGACTTTAGCCTCTACTACAAAGCTGTCATCATCAAGACAGTATGGTATTGGCACAAAAACAGACACATAGACCAATGGAACAGAATTGAGAACTCAGAAGTGGACCCAAAAGTATACAGCCAACTAATCTTTGACAAAGCAGGAAAGAATATCCGATGGAAAAAAGACAGCCTTTTTAACAGATGGTGTTGGGAGAACTGGACAGCAACATGCAGAAGAATGAAACCAGATCATTTTCTCACACCATGCACAAAAATAAACTCAAAATGGATCAAGGACCTGAATGTGAGACAGGAAACTATCAACACCCTAGAGGAGAAAGCAGGAAACAACCTCCTTGACCTCCACCGCAGCAACTTCTTACTTGACACATCCCCAAAAGCAAGGGAATCAAGAGCCAAAATAAACTGTTGGGACCTCAAGATTAAAAGCTTCTGCACAGCCAAGGAAACAACCCAGAAAATTAATAGGCAACCAACGGAATGGGAAAAGATAGTTGCAAATGACATATCAGATAAAGGGTTGATATCCAGAATCTACAAGGAACTCACCAAACTACACGCCCGAAAAACAAACAACCCAGTGAAGAAATGGGCAGAAGATATGAACAGACACTTCTCCAAAGAGGACATCCAGATGGCCAACAGACACATGAAACGATGCTCAGCATCGCTTCTCATCAGGGAAATACAAATCAAAACCACACTGAGATACCACCTCACGCCAGTCAGAGTGGCTAAAATGAGTCAATCAGAGAACTCTAGATGCTGGCGAGGATGTGGAGAAACGGGCACCCTCCTACACTGTTGGTGGGAATGTAAACTGGTACAGCCCCTCTGGAAAACAGTGTGGAGGTTCCTCAGGAAACTAACAATAGAACTCCCCTATGACCCAGCAATAGCACTGCTAGGAATTTACCCAAGGGATACAGAAATGCTGAGGCATAGGAGCACATGTACCCCAATGTTCATAGCAGCACTCTCCACAATAGCTAAAACATGGAAAGAGCCTAAGTGTCCATCAACAGACGAATGGATCAAGAAGATGTGGTTTATCTATACCATGGAATACTACATGGCAATGAGAAACAATGAAATCTGGCCATGTGTAGCAACATGGATGGACCTTGAGGGTGTTATGCTGAGCGAAATAAGTCAGGCAGAGAAGGACAAATATCATATGTGTGCACGTATAGGAGGATTAGGAGGAGCTTAACAGAGGACCAAGGGGGAGAAGAAGGGGGAAATGGTGGGGGAAAGGGAGAGAGGCAAACCATGAGAGACTCTTGAATGCTGACAAAAACTGAGGACTGGTGGATGTGGGGGGGAGGAGGGGTGGGCATGGAGGAGGACACTTGTGGGGATGAGCACTGGGTGTTATGTGGAAACTAATTTGACAATAAACTATTTGTAAAAAAATAAAATAAAATAAAATAAAATATAAAAAAAAAGAAAAAGAAAAAGAATAAATTAGCTGCAGACGTTGGAATTCTCTTAGAAGAAATATTTTTTTAATTTTTTTAATGTTTTTTTTTTTAATTTATTTCTAGGAGAGAGAGAGAGAGAGAGAGAGAGAGAGAGAGAGAGAGAGACAGCGAGAGCAGGGGAGGGTCAGAGAGAGAGGGAGTCACAGACTCTGAAACAGGCTCCAGGCTCTGAGCTGGCAGTCAGCACAGAGCCTGACGCGGGGCTCGAACCCACGAACCGCGAGATCATGACCTAGGCGAAAGTCGGATGCTTAACTGACTAAGCCACCCAGGCGCCCCTCTTAGAAGAAATATTTAGACAGCATCCTGGTCTTAGAGACCCTGACGCTAACCTTACCTTGTCTGCTCATTTTGTTTATGGGCTTCACCGTGAGCTTAAAGACTTATTAAGGAAACATAAATTAGAATGAAGATCACTCTCCTTCCTGAGCTCCAACGTCTTGCTGAGATGTGAATTTGAAAGAATTTTAGAACACAAGAAGGGTTAACAAGCAAATAAACTTATGGCCCTAGGATTACAACAACTATAGAACTAAGTCAAGAATTAACTTTGCCCCTGTTGACAAGCATACTTGTCAATACTATAAACAGAAAGGACAATTATTCAAGAAGAGAGAACTCTCAACTTTTAGATCTTAAGATAATAATAAACACTGATGAGGCTTTAAGGTACTGCCCAGTAAGCTACTCCTAGTAATTCCTATAAATCAATAAAGAGAAATGAAAACCTAAAATAAATGGAGAAAAATGTACTGTGCCAACAGACTCCTTCAAGTTTAAACCTCCACCATGATACATCAAGAACTTCCTCAAAGTAATAAAAATGTTTTGGTGATGACAGTATCTAAGTTCAAAGGGTTCCTTTATCAGAGCCCACAACTTTACTCTTGGCCCCTTCTCTGAGCATGGTGCTTCTCTCTTATGTGACAGTGCTCTTCTAAATCTTCTGGGAAGAGATCTATTTTCTAAATTAGGAGACCAAAATATTTTGTTTCCAGAGAAATAACTTTGGAATTTCCAGACTCAACAGACCCCAAAACATTACGTGTTCTATAAGCCCAAATTAATTGTCCTGAAGAAGCCAAACTCCATGATGAAGCAAATATTATAGACCTCTCTGAAGCTTTTAATATCTATGGGCCTCTTCGTCTACAGATCTGGGAAAAATTCTAAAATTTCCCCCAATATCCCTTAAAACCCTAAGCCATACAAGGACTCACCCCCATAACAGAAGATTTAATAAATCAAGGACTATTTATTCCCTGCACCAGTCCTATCGACACTCCTATCCTAACCACAAAAAAAAAAAAAAAAAAAAAAGCCCCAGTTGGAGATCTGTACAAGATCTTATAGCTATAAATAAAACTGTTATTCTAAGGCTTCCTGTAGTACCCAACCAAACACTCTACTAGTAGTCAAGACATTCCAACCAATTTTGAATGGTTTATGGTTGCAGATCTATGTTCTGCCTTCTTTAGCATCCCAGTAGATAAGGAAAGTCAGTATTTGTTCGGAAAAATCAACAATATACTTAAGACAGTTATGCCTCAAGGAACCACAGAGGATCCCTCACATTTTTCAAAAGTTCTACATCAGGATTTAAGTACACCAGCGTTTCCATGAAATTCTACCCTGGTTCAATTGGTAGATGATTTACTTCTTTGCTCCTTACCCAGACAAAACTGAAATTGGCACAAAAAATCTACTGCAACAGCTAGCTTAAAAGGCCATAAGGCCTCCTGAGATAAACTTCAGCTGTCATAAGAAAAAGTACATTATCTTGGTCCCAATTTCTCAGCAAAGGAATCTTTCTGTATACAAAAAGTAAGTACCATCCAAAATCTCTTCAGACCTATAACAAAGAGACAACTTAGAGGTCTCCTTGGACTTTCAGGATGTTGCCAATCCTGGGTCCCTAATTTTTCCTTATTGGCCTCTCCACTCTATGAACTGACTAAAAGGAACCCTCAGGAACCACTGCCTTAGGAAATAAAATATGAGGAAGCTTTTACTAAAATCAAACAAGCCTTACAAAACCCTTCTGCACTGGGTTCCCTGACTATACCAAACCTTTTACACTCACTGTTCATGAACGTTGACACTGGGAGTCCTTACACAAGAACATGGAAGAAAAAAACAGACCTGCAGATTATAGTTTACAATTGGAGCCAGTAGCCAGGGCACATTCAAATTCTTCACAAGCAGTTGCTGCAGCTGCTAAAATTGTAGAATCCACTTCAAAACATGTTCAAAGAAGTATTTTAAGTCTGCAAGTTCCTCCTAATATACAAAATTTAACTGAGCAAACTCAGCATTTCTTAGCTAGTAGACTAACATGAGATTCTATTCCTGTCTCCTTCAAATCTGTGCTTTCTTCATTGTAACTCCTTAAATCCTGCTACCCTTCTGCTCTTACCCAATAAAGAAGAAAACTCATAATTGCACAAAACTGGTCTCTCAAAATCTGACTCCTAGATTAAATTTACAAGAAACGCCATTAACCAATTCATATTTAGTAGTACTCTTAATGTTGATGGCTCTTAAGCCAAAAATTCTGATGGTAAATATGAAGCTGGATATATTGCAACTCAATACGAATTATTAGAAAGAGGAGTCCTTGGGGTGCCTGGATGGCTCAGTGAGTTAAGTGTCCAACTCTTGATCGCAGGGTCATGAATTTAAGCCCTGGACTGGGCTCCACACTGGGTGTGAAGCCTACTTAAAAAGAAGAAAAAAAAAAAAGGAATCCTTCCTCAATGTAACGCAGCCCAACAGATTTAATAATTCCCTGCAAAATTATTTGCCGTCAAGTGAGCATGTGAACTAGCAAAATGAAACACTGCAAATATTTACAGTGACAGGAGGTATACTTTTGGAGTAGTCCATGACTTTAGCATGCTCTGAAAACAGAGGATTTTTAACATCAAATGACACACCTGTAAAAAATGAATCTCAGGTTGCTGATTTCTCCTCTTGGCACTGTTATTACCCTCACAAATTGCATTATCAAAACTGAGGCTTGTACCCACCAATCAGACCCTGAATATCAGGGATATATGTTATGGCTAACTTTCATGCTAAGGCTGTTAATTCAAGAAATTCCTAATGCACCAAAACTCTGGAATTTAAATAAACATTCTAAAAAGAGCCAAATCACATTACTTATGACAATTTGTGTAACAAACAAAAGGTTGTGCCAGATAATAGAAAGCAAAAGTGGCACCACAAAGGATGCAAGTTCCATGAGAAAAAAAAGAACCCTGGGAAGGCCCAATGGCTGTTGGGTGCTTCCTGAATCTCTCAAACTGCCACTCTTTTTTTCTTTTCTTTTTTTTTTTTTTTACAGTTTATTGTTAAATTAGTTTCCACATAACACCCAGTGCTCCTCCCCACAAGTGTTCTCCTCCATGCCCATCCCTCCTCCCCCCCACATCCATCAGTCCTCAGTTTTTGTCAGCATTCAAGAATCTCTCAGGGTTTGCCTCTCTCCCTTTCCCCCTCCATTTCCACCCTTCTTCTCCCCTTTGGTCCTCTGTTAAGCTCCTCCTAATCCTCCTATACGTGCACACATATGATATTTGTCCTTCTCTGCCTGACTGATTTCGCTCAGCATAACACCCTCAAGGTCCATCCATGTTGCTACACATGGCCAGATTTCATTGTTTCTCATTGCTATGTAGTATTCCATGGTATAGATAAACCACATCTTCTTGATCCATTCATCTGTTGATGGACACTTAGGCTCTTTCCATGTTTTAGCTATTGTGGAGAGTGCTGCTATGAACATTGGGGTACATGTGCTCCTATGCCTCAGCATTTCTGGATCCCTTGGGTAAACTCCTAGCAGTGCTATTGCTGGGTCATAGGGGAGTTCTATTGTTAGTTTCCTTAGGAACCTCCACACTGTTTTCCAGAGGGGCTGTACCAGTTTACATTCCCACCAACAGTGTAGGAGGGTGCCCGTTTCTCCACATCCTCGCCAGCATCTAGAGTTCTCTGATTGGCTCATTTTAGCCACTCTGACTGGCGTGAGGTGGTATCTCAGTGTGGTTTTGATTTGTATTTCCCTGATGAGGAGCGATGCTGAGCATCGTCAAACTGCCACTCTTATGAGGACTGCATATGACTACCCACCATGGAACTGACAAAATGACCCAAATTGTGAAAACTATTGGTGGGGTAATTGTTCTAAATTGGCACAACAGGTTTATAATCAGTGTTTAACCTGTTAGTCATATAACCCAATTAAACTATTAAAATAGCTTTGGGGATTGCTCCCCCACCATCCAGGCCATTAGAACATTTACAGTTGGACTTCACTCAATTGCTCCTTCTATGGGTTATCAATATGTACCTGTCATGATATGTCTGCTTTCTAGATGGGTCAAAGCTTTTCCCCTGTTGGAAAGCTGATGCCACTACCGGAGTAAAGAAATCATTAGAAAATGTTTTCCACTATGGGGAATTCCAAGTAAAATTTCAAGTGATCGAGGCACTCACTTCACTGGACAGATTACAAAACAGTTAAACAAGGTTATTCAGGCATTATGGCACTATTGGTCTCTATCATCCTTAGTTTTCAGGGAAAGTTGAATATGGTGTTCTGAAATGCAAACTGGCAAAATTACTGAAACCATTGGATTACCATGGCCTAAAGTTTTACTCTTAACCCTTATGACTTTAAAGTCAACACCTTTGGGGCGCCTGGGTGGCTCAGTCGGTTAAGCGTCCGACTTCAGCTCAGGTCATGATCTCACGGTTCGTGGGTTTGAGCCCCTGCATCAGGCTCTATGCTGACAGCTAGCTCAGAGCCTGGAGCCTGCTTCAGATTCTATGTCTCCTCTCTCTGACCCTCCCCTGCTCACGCTGTTTCCCTCTCTCTCTCTCAGAAATAAATAAAACATTAAAAATTAAAAAATAAATAAATAAAGTCAACACCTTTTGGGGAACACAAATTGATACTTTATAAAACCATCACTGGATGACCCATGCTCTGATGACAGGAACCCATACACATCCTGCCCACATAAATTCTAATATGAACCAAAACTGTAAAGCACTAATACAATATTCAAAAGCTTACTTTCAGGGTGCCTGGGTGGCTCAGTCAGTTAAGTGTCTGACTTTGGCTCAGGTCATGATCTCACGGCTCATGAGTTCAAGCCCCATGTAGGGCTCTGTGCTGACAACAGAGAGCCTGGAGCCTGCTTCAGATTCTGTCACCCTCCCTCTCTGCCCCTCCCCCACTCATGTCTGTCTCTCAAAACTAAATAAACATTTAAAAATATTTTTTTAAAAAAGCTTATTTTCAACAGGTCAAGGAGGCTCTTAAACACCCTCCACCTGAGAGGACTCTGTACTCCATAGTTTGGAACTTGGAGAATGGGTATTTTGAAAGAGACATCAATGAAAAATAGCAACGGAACCTCAATGGAAATGTCTCACACAGTAGTTAAACTACACACTGAAGTGGGATCCGACTTCAGCTCAGGTCATGATCTCACAGTTCTAGTTGACACTTTCGATATTCTGCTGGGAAATCTCCTTATACATATTTATCAATTCATTGGTTATATTTTCTATTTTCTTTTTTTCTTTTTATTTTTTATAGTTTACTTATTTTTGAGACAGAGAGAGACAGAGCATGAGCAGGCGAGGGGCAGAGAGAGAGGGAGACACATAATTTGAAGCAGGCTCCAAGCTCTGAGCTAGCTGTCAGCACAGAGCCCGATGTGGGGCTCGAACCCACGAGCCCCATGTCAGGCACTGAGCTGAGCATGGAGACTGCTTAAGATTTGCTCTCTCTCCCTCTGCCCCTCTCCACGACTCATGCACACTAGCTCGCGCCCACACACTCTCTGAAAAACAAAAAACAAAAAAACTTTGGCTCCTGGGAATTTTTCAATCCTTGGCTATTTTTCCCCTTACAGTCATCATATTAACCTCCCTGGTATGTTGCATGCTCTCCAGTTCAAATGCTTGTCAGCAGCCACCAAATAGTATCCAAAAGGATCAAGCAACTGAAATCAACAATAACAATATAAATGATGAAGATGGTGACTACATGGCCCTCCAGCCTGACAACTCATTTAATGGAAACAGTGAATATGTGACTCTTTGGCCTGACCACATCATCACTGGTAACTGACAGTAATACTACTGGTTGGTCATGCTCTCAATCTGCTGAGAGAGTAACCAAAGAGGGTGGAACTGTCAAAATCAAACACAAATGGAGACCAGATTTGAAAATTTCCCGAGCAGACAAAACCAGTCAGTCATACAAGCAAAGCTTAATTTAGCTTATTTTGCAAGACAAGCAAGGTTAACTTGACCTGGGCCACTTCTTGGTGATGTCTCCGCAAATCAAAAGCAAAACTTAAATAGTCCCCCCAAATTGATCTGAAGTAACCACTAACCAATTCCCTTTCATTTGGAAAAAGTTCTAATATTGTAAGCAATCACTATAACAAATATTCATTGCCTTCATACTATATGAGCTGCTGTCTAACAACAGATCTCTGAGCCTCAATTCCATGCTTTGGTATGAGTTTGCAAACTCTCTTTTTTGGGGTGCACACAGTAAATTTTTACTAATTACTACTGAGTTTACAGGGGTTTTTTAATAAACTTTTGACAGGGTTAAACTTTCTCTACAACATAGTATTTAGAATTTCTTTCCAAATCTGATACAAACCATGGGTTTTTCTCAGAACAACAACAAAATGCATATTATGCATAGGCATCCAGTTAGAATGAATTTAAGTACAATAGTTTCTTATCAGATTTCCTTAAAAACCCATTGATTTGGGGCGCCTGGGTGGCTTAGTCGGTTAAGCGTCCGACTTTCGCTTGGGTCATGATCTCACGGTTCGTGGGTTCGAGCCCCGCGTCGGGCTCTGCGCTGACTGCCAGCTCAGAGCCTGGAGCCTGTTTCAGAGTCTGTCACTCCCTCTCTCTCTGACCCTCCCCTGCTCATGCTGTCTCTCTCTCTCCTAGAAATAAATAAAAACATTTAAAAAAAAAAAAAAAAAAACATTGATTTAAAGTATTAGAGAGCTCTCAGTGATAGTACTCTAAAGCTTCTCATTTCATTCATTATTCAACTAATACTCATTGATGGCCTCCTACTTTAAGCTTTGTGGGAGCTTGAGTGGGAGGGTGCTGTTACAGACACAGGAGAAAATTATGGAATTCAGAATGCAGAAGTTTAATGAGAGCAGGTGGTGAAAAAGTAGAGGCCAAACCCTGTATCTATTCAAATGTGAAGTTTGACAAATAAAGAAATGAAAGAAATAGGGTATTAGCCAGAGTTCTAGCAAGGCCAGGCAAAAGAGGTTTTTCCCTCCAAAATAGGAAATACTTTTTGAAAGACGAGACGATCACACATACTAGGGAAAAGGGTAATACTTGTACAAGTAAAAATACCAGAAGTAAAATCAACCATACATTCAGATGCAATTAATCTATTTAATGCCTAATATGTGCTAGGAAATGCACTAAAGCAATTTCATACACGTTATCTTCTTTAATCCTCAAAACAACCATAAGATAAAAGAAAAAAAACTTTTGAAACAAACAAAAAAAGACAAAAAGAAATACAGAGATACAAGGAAGATGAAAGAGGTCATGCCAAATGACTCCAATAATTTCAGTAACGGAAACAAGAGAAAAGAAAGCAGAAGGGCTTGGTGGGAATAGAACAGACACTAATATTTACTGCCCACCATGTGCCAGGCACTGTTACATCCTTTATATATAAATTCCATATAATCCTATTTAGTATTTAGTATTTATTTAATTGAAGAATTTGAGATTGTGAGAGTTTCTCAAGATCTAATAGCTGGTAAATGATGGGGTGGTGATTCAAACCCAGGTCTACAAATGCTATTTCTTTCCACTATACCACAATGCGGCTTCAAAATCAGGAATGTGCAAGGGAATAAAAGGATCATGAGGCTACAAAGGTTCAGCTATAATTAGCATGAATAATGCCAACTCTATGCCCTCCCCTTCGTGGGTTCAACTATCCAAGTAAAAGAGTATTTAGAATGGGAAGTTGCTATAGTTGTAATAAATTACTATGCACTTTTTTCCCAAAGATTTTTTTTCCATTATTTTAAGTAATCTCTACACCCAGGTTTGAGCAGAGTTCAAACTTACAACCCCAGGATTAAGAGTTGCAAGCTCTACTGACTGGGCCAGCCAGGTGCCCTAATATGTACTTTTTAAGAACTAAAATAAGGCAGGTGAGTCTACCTTCCTTCAAATTATTATTGTTCTTTATTTATTATCTATGAAATATTAGACCTTAAGTAGTCTTATAGGACTTGACACCTAACCACTTGAAGCTACAACTTATGTATGATATTTGCTAGTATCATTAGAGTCAAAATATTGCAGCACATACTTGACATTTGCTAAGACAGTAAATCTCAAAAGTTCTCATAACAGGAAAAACATCTTTTTTAATTTTGTATGGTGATAGTGGGGAACTAGACTTATTGTGGTGACCATTTTGTGGTGTATATAAATATCTATATCATTATGCTGTATACTTGAAACTAATATAATGTTATATGTTAATTATATCTCAAGTTTTTAAAAAATCCAAAATTCAACACTAACCTAAGGAAGTATTCTCATGCTGATCAACATATCAGAAAATACCAGCCTAAAAATAACTTCCCTTTCATTTTGAAAACTGATTTTACTGACAAGGACTAAGATTAAGACCCTAACAGACAGAACTGTTGTCAAAAACCAGAATACAGCACCATTTGTTTTTGTCCTTTTATGACAAAGCGCAAAAGACTAAAATGGATCAAAAAGATCAGCAGGTATCTTCAATGGAAAACTAGGCATTGTGTAATGTGCACCTTTCCTAAAGATCTGATTCTACAGGATTTGCATCTTTCATGATCTTTGAGTTATTTTATAACCGTAAGTTGTAGATAACTGATAGCAATGCAAAGGATTCTTGTCTATTATACATGCAAAAAAATTCTGTCCAGTGGAAGGAAGAATGATTTCCCTAATGTCCTTATTAAAAAAACCAGTTTTACATCAATCCGTAAATTCGTTTCAGCATGCTTTTTTTTTTAATTCTTTTTCTTCTTTTTATTTTGAGAGAGAGAGAGAGCACAAGTGGGGGAGGAACAGGGAGAGAGAGAGAATCCCAAGCAGGCTTCACACTGTCAGTGCAGAGCCCAATGAAGGACTCAAACTCACGAACTCTGAGATCCTGACTCGAGCCAAAATCAAGAATCAGACACTTAACCGACTGAGTCACCCAGTACCCCCATTTCCTCATTCTTGATCCTATATATATGTGTGGTACCTGAATTCTTCTTTGAACCACTTTTAACATCTTACAGGTTCTCTAAGTTAAATAACAACTTTTATATATGTGCATCTCATACTTGTGTGAAAATCATGATTTGCCTAATTTTTAATCCTTTAATAATGAATTTCGTATAATATGTAGTAGATAAAATGGAAAATGAAAATTTTACTACCACAGCTTAAGGAAGCGAAACATCCTTTTCTACTCCTGTATATATATATTTAAGGAAGGCTAGATAAAACATGCCTTGTCTCTTTTCAGTTCTGAAATTTTAAGACTCTAAGAACTATAGTCATTGTTAAAGTTGGCCATTCTTGAGAAAGCCCCTAACTGACAAAAAAAATTACTTGAACGGTATTCTCAACTGCCTTTTCCCCCTGATGCACAGGCACTGTCTCAAGAACAGAAGCTTCATCATTTCAGAAATGCTTAACATCTTTTGTCTGAGCTACTTTTGTTAATTATAGTCACCAATAAAATAGATGGTGCATTTTCATACCGAACTAATAATCTACATTTGACAAATGCTTTTCCTAATCCAAAAGATTTTTTGCCAGTCAACATCTGTACAATCATAAGAATATTAACAACATCTGTGTTGTCTTCTATTGGTGTGTATAGCATTAAAGGAAAGAATGATTAAATAAAAACTAATTTAATTCAAATGTATACATACAGCTTAAAAAGACAAAACCAGAAATTAATATCCAAACTAAATGTTAAATCTACAACATGTTTTAAATTCATTAAACTCATACATTAGGAAAAGGCCTATCAATGCTCAAATCTTCTGGCCTTCTAAGACCCAAATTAAAAATATCTCTAACCCTACTAGCGTCTATGGAATTACTGATTTCACAGAGCAGCTTTTTTCCTCACTCAGGATCAAACTAATTGCTGATACTCTGAGGAAAGAAGAATAAAATCAACTTGTACTAAAATCTTTATACTCAGCATTCATTCAGATCCTTCCAAACTTCTCTCTTAGCTTATAACATGCCAGAAAAATATTGCTCTAGCAAGTAATTATTTTGTCCAAAAATGAACAGGGCAATTTAGGTTGGAAATAATTTGCTGTCCATGTCATTCATAAATCCATACTACTGTATTATAATTCTTAAAATTAATGCATAATGCATGCAGCGTATCATGCATTAAATATTTTAAAAGATAAGTTTTAATCTAGTTGAAATTAGTTAGGTAATACTATCCGATTTAAAAGCATGAAAAGTTAACTCTTTCTTCTCCTCACTTCTACTCCCCCCCAAACCAACAGGAAACTTTCAGTGTATCAACTGGGAAAAAAAGAGAATGCAGACAAATAAAAGAAGTGAAAGAGTTATAGGAGGCTAATCTCAAAAGGAGGTATTGCCTCTTCCAAGTTGCAACTGAACTTAAAGGGCTATACTGAGAAGTCTTCACCTTTTTCAGTTCAAGATAGGTGGGTATTGGGGCACCTGGGTGGCTCAGGCAGTTGAGCATCCAACACTTGGTTTCGGCCCAGGTCATGATCTCACCGTTCTTGGGACTGGCTCCATGTGTCCAGGCTCTCTTGGGATTCTCCCTCCCTCCCTCTCATTCTCTCTCTGTCTCTCTCTCTGTCTCTGTCTGGGCTCTCTTGGGATTCTCCCTCTGTCTCTCTCTGCCCCTCATCCCCACTCACACGCTCTCTCTCTCAAAATAAATAAACTTAAAAAAAAGATAGATATGTATTGTCCTCCTTCTTGGGAATGTAACTCACTCCAAAACTTTTTTTTTCTGACTCTTCTGAAGGTTCTTCTACCACCACCAATTAGCATGTGTTTACAGGATTCTGTTAAAGGTTTGTAAAAGTATCTTTCAAATACCAAGTAAAAACATTACTGAATCATTTAAAATAAAAGCGTTTTCTCCCCTACCCCCAATTCAACAATGTATACAAATCTGAAAACCAAGAAATATAAAGCCAATAAATGATTAAGTACAAGCATTTTTTCTCCAGAAGTGGGAAGAGTAATATGGCAGACAGCTAATTTATAGTAACTTCCTATTCACTAAGCTATCTTCTTTCTTTCAGATCATCAGAAAATTTGGGTGAATCTCTCATAATGTACAAATCCAAAGAGAAAGGTAAAGAAAGAAGTAAAAAGGGGAAAAAAAAGGAAACAAAATGGAAAGAATACAAAAATGCAATATTCATGATGTCTGTTCAACCATAAATAAATACAACAAATCATATTCACTGCTATGCTCCTTTCATCTAATGAAAAAGGGGGAAAAAATAAGACAATAATACATATCATAAAATATCTCAACTTTTCTGTGTAACCTCCAGACCGAAAGCACTATGCAATGTGAGCAAAATCTTTTCAGATGGGGCCAGGCAGTAGAACGGTTCTAGAAACCCTTCCTTAACATGATTCAAAGTCTTTTATAATGGCGGGGGGGGGCGGGGCTGGGTGGTTCAGTCAGTTAAACGTCCAACTTCGGCTCAGGTCATGATCTCACATTCCATGGGTTCAAGCCCTGTATCAGGCTCTGTACTGACAGCTTAGAGCCTGGAGCCTGCTTCAGATTCTGTGTCTCCCTCTCTCCCTGCCCCTTCCACCACCACCCCCCAAAAATAAACAAACTTCTTTTTTAAAAAAAGTCTTTTATAACCTGCTTTACCATTTGCTCTGGAGTCCTCAAATTTAAAAATTATTTCTATCACCTACCCACTTTTCAAGTTTCCTTTAGGAGTATCCCTGCCAACATTAAGAAAGAAGCTAAACTAATTCAACTGAAATTGGAAATGACAAACAGGCACACATACTCTTAACCTTTGCAATAATGTTACCCAGAACTTCAAATAAATCTATAAATGGTAGAATTTTCCACATTTTGAGAATTTTTCTTCTTTCTTTGTTTCTTTTGTTTTCTCTTTGGGGATGGAAGCACTACTATGCTTACTCTCACACAAAAGGAAAAAGAATGCCAAGTGCAATGCTTCCAGGTCCTATCTCTAGAAGAAGAAAAGAGCTTCTTGTTTCTCTAAAGAAAAAAGGTGTTTGCTGCTGTGAAGTCTCCTTCCACAGCTCTTCCACACCTCCATTCTTGAACATTAAATGAAGGGAGGTGATCTCCTACCCCTCATGAACACAGAAAGAAAGCCTATTCTAACAAAATATGACCTTCTATATTCTAGCTTCCAAAAATTTTCAATAGGTTTATGTGTGGGGTATTTTGAATTTTTAAAACATGTTCACGGGACGCCTGGGTGGCTCAGTCGGTTAAGCATCCAACTTCGGTTCAGGTCATGATCTCACAGTTTGTGGGTTCGAGCCCCGCGTCAGGCTCTGTGCTGACAGCTATCTCAGAGTCTGGAGCCTGTTTCGGATTCTGTGTCTCCCTCTCTCTCAGACCCTCTCCTGTTCACGCTGTCTCTCTCTCAGAAATAAATAAAACATTTAAAAATTTAAAAAAATTTTTTAAAAAAAAATGCTCGCACATTCTTCAACCTTACTCTCATCAAGACACAGTCTAATTCCCCTCCCCATGAAGCAGAAGTGACACTAGTAACCTCAGAAGTTAGGTCACAAAAGGTGATAGAACTTCTGCCTGGCACTCTTGGAAGACAGGCAACTTGGGACTCCTGAATCACAACGTAAGATGTCCAGCTACCCTAAAGCCCTCATTCTGGAGAGAGTATGGGACAAGGTGTCAGAAGATTATTGAGACATGTGACAAGTGTGAGCTGGTTTAATCTTCCCAGCCCAGCCACCAGACGTGAATCAGGAATCCTTGGAGATGACTCCAGGCCAGCTACCATCTGCCTCCAACTACATAAGAGAAGAAGCCTTTCAAATGATTCTAGCTTCAGCTATCATCTGATTGCATCCCATGAGAAACCCTAAGAAGGAACTGCCTAGCCAAGGCCAAACATCACAACCATAAAAGATTTTTTAAAAAGGATTGCTGTTTCAGACCACTAAGGTTGATATGCTGTATTAGGCCGTAGTAGAAAACCAAGAGAGATTTTTGTATAGGGTTCCTTCCAAAAATCATAAATGTTTGTCTTTAGGATTAGATGGCAGGAAAAAGCAAGAAAGGCCCTGAAAGTCTTAGTGAAAGACTGAAGGGTCTCAAAGACACTGTTCAGAAAAGCCTCAAGGAAGTGGTCAATAAATACTTAAAACAGGGTCAGCAAACTATAATCTAATAGTAAAATTCAACCTGCTACCTGCTTTTGTAAATAAAGTTTTACACACCCACACCCATTCATTCACATATTGTCTTATAGTTGCTTTCTCACTACAACAACAAAGTTGAGTAGGGTGTGCACTGATCACATGGCCCCCAAAGCCAAAAATATGTATTGTCTGACCCTTGACAGAAAAAAGTTGCTGAACCCTGGCTTAAAAGAAAGTGAGAAAAGTGTTACTGGAAAGTGAAGGAAAGGAAAATCTTATTAGATGATGATTGAAAGTTTAGCAAAGCTGTCATCTGAAATAACGTTGAAAATATAAAATATATGGAGTCCTAGCCTCAGCAATCGAACAACACAAAGAAATAAAAGGTATCCAAATCACCTTGGAGGAAGTTAAACTTTCACTCTTCACAAAAGACGTGATATTCTATATGGAAAATCCAAAGGATTCCACCAAAAAACTTCTAGAACTGATTCAGCAAAGTTGCAGGATATAAAATCAATGCACAGAAATCGATTGAATTTCTATATACCAATAATGAAGTAGCAGAAAGAGAAATCAAGGAATTGATCCCATTTACAAGTACACCAAAAACCATAGGAATAAACCTAATCAAAGAGGTAGAAAAACTATACACTGAAAACTAGAAGGTTATGAAAGAAACTGAAGAAGACACACACACACACAAATGGAAAAACATTCCATGCTCAGGGGTTGGAAGAACAAATATTGTTAAAATGTCAATACTACCAAAGCAACCTACATATTCAATGTGATCCCTATCTAGATAATACCAGCATTCTTCATAGACCTTGAACAAACAATTATAAAATGTGTATGGAACTAGAAAAGACCCCAAATAGTCAAAGCAATCCTGAAAAAGAAAACCAAAGTTGGAGGCATCACAATCCCGGACTTCAAGATGTATTACAAAGCCGTAATCATTGAGACAGTATGGTACTGGCACAAAAACAGACACTTACTTAGATCAATGGAACAGAATACAGAACCCAGAAATGGACCTGCAAACATATGGCCAACTAATCTTTGACAAAGGAGGAAAGAATATCCAATGGAATAAAGAGAGTCTCTTCAGCAAGTGATGCTGGGAAAACTGGACAGCAACATGCAGAACAAACCTGGACCACTTTCTTATACCATACACAAAAATAAACTCAAAATGGATGAAAGATCTAAACATAAGACAGGAAGCCATCAAACTCCTAGAAGAGAAAGCAGGCAAAAACCTCTTGGACCTCAGCTGCAGCAAATTCTTACTCAACACATCTCCACGGGCAAGGAAAACAAAAGCAAAAATGAACTTTCGGACCTCATCAAGATAAAAAGCTTCTGCACAGCAAAGGAAACAATCAGCAAAACTAAAAGGCAACCAAAAGAATGGGAGAAGTATTTGCAAATGGCATATCAGATAAAGGGCTGGTGTCCAAAATCTATAAAGAATTTATCAAACTCAAAACCTAAAAAAACCCAAATAATCCAGTGAAGAAATGGGCAAAAGACATGAATAGACACTTTTCCCAAAAAGTGTCCCAGATGGCTAACAGACACATGACAAAATGTTCAATATCACTCATCATCAGGGAAATACAAATCAAAACCACAATGAGATACCATCTCACACCTGTCAGAATGGCTAACATTAACAACTCAGGCAACAACAGATGTTGGCAAGGATGTAGAAAAAGAGGAACTGTTTTGTACTGCTGGTGGAAATGCAAACTAGTGAAGCCACTCTGGAAAACAGTATGGAAGTTCCTCAAAAAGTTAAAAAGAGAACTACCCAACAAGCCAGCAATTCCACTACTAGGCATTTATCCAAAGGATACAGTTATGCTGTTTTGAAGGGACACATGCACCCCAATGTTGACAGCAGTGCTATCAACAATAGCCAAAGTATGGAAAGAGCCCAAATGTCCATTGATGGATGAATGGATAAAGAAGATATGGTACACACACACACACACACACACACAATGGAATATTACTCAGCAACCAAAAATAATGAAATCTTGCCATTAGTAACTGTGTGGATGGAACTGGAGCATACTATGCTAAGCAAAATTAGTCAGAAAGACAAATACCATATGACTTCACTCGTGGAATTTAAGATACAAAACAGATGAGCATAAGGGAAAGGAAGCAAAAATAATATAACAAGGAGGGAGACAAAACATAGATTTAAATATAAAGAACAAACTGAGGGTTGCTGGAAGGGTTGTGAGTAGGGGGATGGGCTAAATGGGCAATGGACATTAAGAAGGGCACTTGCTGGGATGAGTACTGGGTGTTATATGCAGGGAAAGAATCACTGGATTCTACTCCTGAAATTGTTATTGCACTGTATGCTACAGGGAGGGAGGGAGGGAGGAAGGAGAAAGAAAAATGGGGCGCTTGGGTGGCTCAGTCGGTTAAGCGTCCGACTTCGGCTCAGGTCAGGATCTCACGGTTCATGGGTTCAAGCCCTGCATCAGGTTCTGTGCTGGCAACTCGGAGCCTGGACCCTGTTTCAGATTCTGTGTCTCCCTCTCCCGCTCATGCTCTCTCTCTGTCTCAAAAATAAGCAAACTATAAAAAATTTTTTAAAAAAAAGAAAGAAAATAGAAAATATAACCAATGAATTGATAAATATGGATAAGGAGATTTCCTGGAAGAATATCAAAAGTGTCAACTAGAATATCAGAAGTGTCATAAAGAATTATATAATTTTCAAAAAGAATATAGAGGAAATATAAAGGAGTCAGGACTTGCTAGATCCAAAAATAAAACTGTTTCTACTTTTTGAATGTTTATTTATTTTTAAGAGAGAAAGAACCAGCAAGTGTGAGTGGGGGAGGGGCAGAGAGTGAGGTAGACAGAGGATCCAATATGGGCTCCATGCTAACAGCTGAGAGCTCAATGCTGGGCTTGAACTCATCAACCTAGGTCAAAGTCGGACACTTAACCATTTGAGCCACTGAGGCACCCCAGAAATAAAACTTGTTTCTTACTTCCATATAGCAAACATTTCTCCAATTAAGAAACGCCCTCTAGACAAAGATCAAATCCAAGGCAGTGTCAGGGAAGCACAGCCTAAAAATTAAACTTTTGTTTGGAGCAAGGGTTGACAAACTTTTTTCTGTAAAGGGAAAGATAAATATTTTAGGCTTTGAAGGCCACAGTCTCTGTTGAACATTTTTTTTTTTTTTTACAACCTTTAAAAAGGTAAAAACGAGGGCACCTGGGTGGCTCAATTGGTTAAGCATCCAACTTCAGCTCAGGTCATGATCTCACAGTTCGTAGGTTCAAGCCCCGATTCAGGCTCTGTGCTGACAGCTCAGAGCCTGGAGCCTGTCTTCGGATTCTGTGACTCCCTCTCTCTCTGACCCTCCCCTGCTCACACTGTCTCTATCTCTCATAAATAAATAAAACATTTTAAAAAATTTTTTTAAAAAGGTAAAAACAAATCTTAGCTCACTGGCAATAGTTTACCAAGAGTATGGACTCCAAAGAGATTTAAAGTGGTGCCTTATAATTCCTTTCTAACAAAAGGCCTTCTAAGAATCTTAAAAGTTTTGTCCCACAAAAACCTTAAATGGAGCTGAGATGGTTCAGGACATGCTACCTCAAAATAAGGTACCTCCGCATATTGAATATTTTAAGCTAAAGAAGTTGGAACAAATGGCAGAAATAGGAAAGTCACCCTGACCTTTCCTCTGTTGTTCTCCCCTTGAACGACTCATAAAATGCTCATATAAGAAGTAGCCTCCTTATATGTGGAAGAAGAGAGCACTCTTATCTCCAAAGACAAAGGGACATAGAAAAGAATCCTAACAAACAAGCCTTGCTAAATTTCCCCCAGTTAACTACACTTACCTCATACTTTTTGTTCTATTATATTTCTCCACAATTGCCCATTCTTCATCAAACCTGGCATAAAAAATACGCCAGTTTAAACATTTCTTCAGGTTAAAAATAGAACTACCCTACGATGTAGCAATTACACTACTAGGTACTTATCCAAAGAATACAAAAATACTAATTCAAAGGGATACATGCATCCCAATGTTTATAGCCAAACTATGAAACTAGCCTGTGTCCATCAACTGATAAACAGATAAAGAAGACAGAAGATACAGTGTGTGTATACGCATACATATATATGCACATACACACACAAACACACACACACACACACACATACACACACACACAATGGAACATTACTCAGCCGTAAAAAAAGAAAATGAAATCTTGCTATTTGCAACAAAGTGGATGGAGCTAGAGAGTATTATGTTAAGTAAAATAAATCAGAAGTCATGAGAGGAAGAGAAATATCATATGATTTCAATCATATGTGGAATTTAAGAAACAAAACAAATAAGCATGGGGGGGAAAAGGGAGAGGGAGGCAAAGTAAGAAACAGACTTTAAAGAGAACAAACTGATAGTTACCATAGGTGGGGGGGGTGGATTAAATAGATGACGGGGATTAAGAAGGGTATGTTTTGCAATGAGGACCAGGTGTTGTATGGAAGCACTGAATCACTAAAATGTACACCTGAAACTAATATTACACTGCATGTTAACTGGAATTTAAATAAAAACTTAAAAAGTAAACATTTCTTCAGGTCTTCTTCATTTCATTATAGACGCTTCCATGTCACATACAACTTAAGTGTGTATGCTTTTCTCCTTCTAATCTGTCTTTGACAGTTTAATTTTCAGACCCAGCCAGGTCTTAGAAGGGTCAAGGAAAACTTTTTCCTCTTCTACAGAGCCTAAGATAGAGAAAAGCTGATATCAATGTGTAAGTGTGGCTTTTGTCTAACAGAGTGAATGCCTCAAAAGATTCACAGAGAATTTAGAAATCAGACACTATGTCATTTAGACTAAAAAAGACAGGGGCGCCTGGGTGGCTCAGTCGGTTAAGTGTCCAACTTCAGGGGCGCCTGGGTGGCTTAGTCAGTTAAGCGTCCGACTTTCGCCTACGTCATGATCTCGCGGTTCGTGGGTTCGAGCCCCACGTCGGGCTCTGTGCTGACTGCCAGCTCAGAGCCTGGAGCCTATTTCAGAGTCTGTATCTCCCTCTCTCTCTGACCCTCCCCTGCTCGCTGTCTCTCTCTCTCCTAGAAATAAAAATATTTTTTAAAAAAAGTGTCCAACTTCAGCTCAGGGTCATGATCTCACCGTCCATGAGTTTGAACCCCGCATTGGGCTCTGTGCTGACAGCTTGGAGCCTGGAGCCTGTTTCAAATTCTTTTTTTTTTTTTAATATTTTTATTTATTTCTAGGAGAGAGAGAGAGAAGACAGCGGAGCAGGGGAGGGTCAGAGAGAGAGGAGACCTTCTGAACACTCCAGGCTGAGCTGGCAGTCAGCACAGAGCCCGACACTGGCTCGAACCCACGGCGAGAACCTAAGCTAGGTCGGACACTTAACCGACTAAGCCACCCAGGCGCCCCTCAAATTCTGAGTCTCCCTCTCCCTCTGCCCCTCCCCTGCTCGCTCTCATGGGCGCTCTCTCTCTCTCTCTCCCTCCCTCAAAAATAAACATTAAAAAATTAAAAAGTACAAAATGAAAAGCGGCTTTTGGGACGCACACCTGCTTCATGCTCAAACCTCTATGGCTTAAGAAATGACTCAACTGCAAGCAAAGGATACATTTTTGGAAAAGGAAGGGTAATTCAGAAGGCAAAAACAAGAGCTATAGAGGATGGTTCCTAGCCAATAAAGGTGGGCCCTAATCACAGAAATGATAATATGGGCCTACCTGGATTTCAGAATTGCTGTGGACCAGCAACTACTGTGTTCCTTACGTTTTTCTTTATTTTTGAGCAGAAGTGTCCACAGTGGTTATCTTATGCCTGTCTACTGTTGCTTATTAGGTGGGCTAGATATGGGGAGAGATACCATACCTCTTTAATTTGCAGGTCTTCAAAATGAAAACAATGGTACTCAGGTAACCATACCCAAGGAGCAATATCCAAATAGCCTTATCTGAACCTGGATCTGATTTAGATGACAGGATCCTAGACCTCGAGCCTAAGACTGATGCTGTACCAGAGAAGACCCCCTCGAGAAGGGGTAAGTGTGTTTTGCACTTAGGAAGAATGTAAGTAATTTGTGGTCAGAAGGACTGAGGTACTTTGAAATATATCTGCATATTCTTGACACTCTTCCCAGAAAGAGGTGGGGTCTAATTCCCTTCCCTCTGAATATGGGTTGGCCTTAGTGACTCACTTCTAATGACTAAATGGAGTAGAAAGGACACTGATTCTGAATTTAGGTCATAAAAAACAGTACAGCTCCCTTCTGGCGCTCTTATTCTGAATGCGTGCTTTCAGAGCCCTAAGCCTCTATGTTAGAAGTCTGGCTACTATGAAGCCCCTATGATGAGACTACACAGAAATAGAGACAGATGTTTGAGGAGCTATTCCAGCTCCTAGCTATTTGGACGTTCCTGCCCAAGTGTCAGACATGTGAGTCTAGAAGGAAGCCTCTGAGATATCGCAAGACCCATCAAACTACAAATGCATGAAAGAACTTGTACAAGAATCACTTAGATCAGCCTAGTCAACACCCAGAACCTTGAGAGTTTTATGCCATGTTTGTAGTCATTTTGTTCCTCAGCAACAGATAACTGCAACAGCATGCCTGGAGACCCCAGCCTGACCATGTTGGAAGGTCAAACTTAGCCTGCCTTTCTATATATAACAACCAAATGACCTCAGACAACATCTTTAGCTCCTCCAGCCCCTCTTCCTTCTTCCCCCTCCCCCAGACCCACTGAAATATTTGATTTGACCCTGGTAAAAAAATATTTTTTTATGGTTGATTCAATACACATAATTACAATGTGATGATTATTATGTTTCAAATTGTATGCCAATCTAACTTTAAGTGTTACCTGAAACCACCTATTTTTACACACATAGTCCATGCTTCTTACTAGCATATTACTTTAATTATTTTATAAATATTTTTGAAATGACCAAACAATTTGAGACTAGTAGTCATATTACCTCCTCTGCAACATAACACGAATTTGTAGTGTCTTAAAAAGTGATTCTACCCACAAAAGAACTAGAATAATTATCACTAATATATAATAACCACTATTTCTAAGGTCTCTTTATTTTTAAATGCTATGATGTTAAGTTCAGAGAAAATAAATCATCTGCATTTGAATATATACAATTCAGTGTCTTAGATCACTGGCAGGGAATTTAATGTTCTAGCTCTTAGAAGAAAAAATGGAATTTGATGTTCGCAGATTATAAACATGGTTAAGCTCATTTTTCACAAAGAAACTAAAACAACTGAGCCAAGAACTAATAGGCTGCAGCAGAACGGAAGAAGCTACTCTGGAACAGGAAAAGCAAGGAGGCCTGAGGTGAAGATGACTTACTCTTAAAATTCTCCATTGTATAAGCATTCCCAAAGAGACACTTTAAGGAAAAAAGCCTTAACTGTCCATAGCTACCAAATAACTAAACATCCTAAATTATTTAGCAGCAGTTTAATTAACCTTTTTTCATTCTTCCCTAGACTGTCAAATGTTTAATTTTTTTTTAGCAAGAAAGCACTGAGAAGAAAAATATCAAATATAATCACAATCAGTTTGAGAAGAAATTTTAATGAATAAAATATGCATCCTGAATATTTTTTGTGATTCTCTGACCATTAAGGGTTGAATATACACAAAGTTTGAGTAACTAAAAGGGAAGAGAAGGTCAGTGTGCAAAAATCTATTTAACCCACATAATACAGCTGATTTTAATGATTAGCCTGAGTTCTGGGTCCTGATGGCAGTCATTTGAAAGAAAAAAGTTTCTTTCTTACTCATAGGCAAAAGCTTAGGCCCTATACAAACTTTGACATAAAGGTCACTTCCCACAGAGAATCCATAACTACTTAATTCTTCCTTCCTCATGCAAAAGTCCCAGTCCTTCAGTAAAGCTGACATCAGCTGTCAGAAGGCACTGAAAAACACTAAATTCACTGAACACTTAAGAATGAATATTTGAGGGGCGCCTGGGTGGCTCAGTTGGCTAAGTGTCCGACTTCGGCTCAGGTCATGATCTCGCAGTTTGTGGGTTCAAGCCCCGCGTTGGGCTCTGTGCTGATAGCTAGCTCAGAGCCTGGAGCCTGCTTCAGATTCTGTATCTCCCTTTCTCTCAGACCCTCCCCTGCTCACGCTGTCTCTCTCTCTCTCTCTTTCTCTCAGAAATTTAAAAAAAAAAACAATGAATATCTGAGAGCCCCTAATCCTCCCAAGAGATAAAAGATTATAAACAGTACAACGCAACACAGTGGAAAAAATTCTGGATTTCCAAAAAAATGCCTTTTAGCTCTATATCAGAAAAAGGTGGCCTTCTACTTCCCATTGTATCTCCCAGTACCTAGTACAGGGATAAACACATTAGTGAGTACCAAAAACTTTGCATAAATGAATGAATGTTTTGCTTTTATCTTCCTTATAAGAAACTTGCATTCTATTCCACTCTACAAGTAACAAGGCTACACAACCCTGAGGAAAGTACTTGCTCTCTCAAGCTTTAGATTCCAATATACTATAGAATATAAAACAAAGTGAGGTGGAGACTGGTGAAGAAGATTAGACAGTAAGCCTCATGAGGGCCAACAACTCTGTCTTATTCACCTCTGTAACCCAGTGTCTAATATAAAGTGGCTATGGTGCATTCAAATATATATTGAATGAAGTTTCTTCTGGCTCTAATTCCACGATTCTTTATCATTTGCTTAAATCAGATTTGTTTTTTAAGCATATAGTATATTGTCCAACAGATTTAAGATTCCTTCTCTATAATCATTACCAGTAAAGGGCTTTTAAAACTAGAATACTTCTGAAATCTTCTCCACCTTGCAACATGGTGCTCTGCATGACTCAAATTATTTATCCCCTGGATGCAGCCTTTTAAAAAGATTTGGGGGCCCTGGGTGGCTCAGTCAGTTAAGCATTTGACTTCAGCTCCGGTCATGATCTCGTGGCTTGTGAGTTCAAGCCCAGTGTTGGGCTCTGTGCTGACAGCTCGGAGCCTGGAGCCTGCTCTGGATTCTGTGTTTCCCTGTCTCTCTGCCCCTCCCCCACTGTGTGTGTGTGTGTGTGTGTGTGTGTGTGTGTGTGTGTGTGTCTCTCTCTCTCTCTCTCACTCAAGAATACATAAACATTAAAAAATAGGGGCACCTGGGTGGCTCAGTCAGTTAAGCATCTGACTTCATCTCAGGTCATGATCTCATGGCCTGTGAGTTCAAGCCCCACATCAGGCTCTGGGCCGACAGCCTGGAGCCTGCTTCAGATTCTGTGTCTCCTCTCTCTCTGCCCCTCCCCTGCTCATGCTATGTCTCTCTCTCTCTCAAATACAAAAAACATTAAAAAAAATCTTTTTTAAATAAAATATAAATAAACAAATAGGGGCACCTGGGTGGCTCAGTCAGTTAAGCATTCGACTTGGGCTCAGGTTATGATCTCACACTCCGAGAGTTCGAGCTCCACTGGGTTCTGTGCTGACAGCTCAGAGCCTGGAGCCTGCTTCGGATTCTGTGTCTCCCTCTCTCTGCCCACCCACCCCCACCCACGGTGCGCTCACTCAGTCTCTCTCTCCAAAATAAACAAACATTAAAAAATATACATGTGTATATAACAAATAAATAAAAATAAAAAAGATTTAGACAAAGACGGGATGCCAGAAGCAATCCAATTTTCCAGATTCTTCTGAGCTGGATTTTTCAGTTTAGTTTTATTGTGCTACTTAAAAACACTATTAGAAGTACCAGTGATGATAAGGTTAATCCATTTGAAATCCAAAAATGTATTCCAAAGTCAAATACAAATGTATTATTATTCTATCTGGCCATCCTTCAGCATAAGTGACTGAGAGCTATATACATTTAGTTAGGTTCATGTTTTTCACAGAATGAAACCAACAACTACCAGCAACTCATTATTTGGAGTTCTTTCTGTAACACTATATAAAAGCTAATATTTAATTTTTTTTTTATTGTTTGTTGATTTTTGAGAGAGAGAGAGAGACCATGCACATGAACCAAGGAGGGGCAGACAGAGAGGGGAAGAGAGGATCCAAAGCAGGCTCTGCACCAACAGCAGCAAGCGCCATGCAGGGCTCTAACTCACAAACTAGGAGATCATGACCTGAACTGGAGATGGATGCCCAACCAACTGAGCCACCCAGACGCCCCTAAAAGCTAATATTTAAAAGCATCTTGTGCCTTTGGAACACTATCATCTCCAATTTAGGTGTAGCCTTCAAAAAGTTGGCCCATCTAGGGGTGCCTGGGTGGCTTAGTTAGTTAAGCGTCCGACTTTCGCTTAGGTCATGATCTCACGGTTCGTGGGTTCGAGCCCCGCGTCAGGCTCTATGCTGACTGCCAGCTCAGAGCCTGGAGCCTGTTTCAGTCTGTGACTCCCTCTCTCTCTGACCCTCCCTTGCTCACACTGTCTCTCTCTCTGTCTCCTAGAAATAAATAAACATTTAAAAAAAAAAAAAAAAAGTAAAAAGTTGGCCCATCTCTGCTATCAGGTAGTAATGACTACAATAAATTCAAGAACTCCAGCTTATATAAATTATTATGGTTGACATATTCCCAAAGTATCCTAATTATTAAAGTCTAATAACAACTTTTGAAATATTAACCCATACCCTCACTTGCAATTTACAGTTTGTACCCTGCCAATTAGCATTTACTTTATGTTCATTAAATCAACTACCATGTGCCAGATACTGTTCTAACCCAACGCCCAGCGAACTTTTTCTATAAAAGGCCAGGCAGCAAATATTTTAGGCTTTACAGGCCATATGGTCTATCACAACACTCAACTCCACTACTGGAGTGTGAAAGCCACCACAGAACATACACTAATATATGAGCATGACTATGTTCTAATTCAAGTTTATTTACAGAAACAGGGAGCATGCTGTTTCTGGCTTACCAACCCCTATTCCACAACTATGGGGAGACAACAGTGAAACAAATTTTAAAAATTAAAGTTAGGGGGAGCCTGGGTGGTTCAGTCAGTTGAGTGACTGACTCTTTGATTTTAGCTTAGATCATGATTTCAGTTCATGAGAGAACCCCACATTGGGCTCCTCACTGAAATGTGAAGCCTGCTTGGGATTCTCTCTCTCCCTCTCTCTCTGCCCCTCCCTAGCTTGTGTGTGTACACGCACACACTCTCTCAAAATAAACACTTTTTAAAATTAAAATTATTTTCAATAAACTATTTGTAAAAAAAAAATAAAATTAAATTAAATTAAATTAAAATTATTTACACATGCATATGCAGCCTATCACATGCTGATAAATCCTACAGAGAAAAATAAAGCAGAGTAAAGGAGATACAGAGAGCCAGAGCCTGATACAGTGACATAGGAGGCTTATACCTAAAGAAAGAGGAAAAACCATGCTACCAAAACAGGAAAAGCATTTCAAGGAGAGGTAACAGCAAGTATAAGGGCTTTAAAGAAAGAATAACTTGGCATCTTAGAAAAAGTCACTCGGGCTGAAGGGACATGAGCAGAGGTCATAGGTAATTAAGCTAGAGTGGTAAACTGAGAACAGACTCTACAATCTTTTAGGCCACTGTCAGAACTTTATCTTTTACTCTAAGATGGAAAGCCACTGGAAGGTTTTGAGCAAAGGAGTGACAATCTAACCTGACTTACTTTTTAGAAGACCATTCTGGAAGTCTCTTGAGAATAGACTATACAGAGACAAAGCAGAAACAGAGGAATCAGTCAAAAAGCTAAATGTAATAAGCCAAGAAAGAGAGAATGGCAATTTGACTCTTGGTAGCAGCGGAAATGGCGATCAGATTCAGTATGTATTCTCAAGGTAAAACACGATCAGATGTGAGATGTCAGAGAGAGGCATATTCCCAGGTTCGAGGCTTGAGTAACTGGAAGGATAGTCTCTATCGTGATATGAGGATGGCTGTGGGATGAAGCCTGAGGGGAACATTAAATTTGAAATGCATGTTAGACATCCATGTAGACATGTTAAGCAGGCAATGGGATAGTTTGAAGTTATCATACATTTTTCAGTGACATCACACATTTTTAAAATATTGCTATTATAAATGGAAGAAATGGTGGGGCACCTGGCTAGCTCAGTAGAGCATGTGACTCTTGATCTCAGGATTATGGGCTCAAGCCCAACACTGGGTATAGAAACTACAAAAAATAAAATAAAATCTTAAAAGAAAAAAAGGGGGCACCTGGCTAGCTCAGTTGGAAAAACATGCCACTCTTGATCTCGGTAGTGTCAGGAGTTTAAGCTCCACACAGGGTTGTGGAGATTACTTAAATAAATAAATAAAAAGAAACTCAAAAACGAAATGGTATGTAAAAGTGTTAATGTCAATTATCCAAAAACTTTGTGTATGTGTTATTCTCACAGGATTTGTTTAAGAGAGCAAATGAAATCATATACATGAAAGTCATTTAATGAACATTTATTACGGATTCACCCTGTGCTGGAAATGATGGATATAAGAAAAAGCAAGCAGGGGCACCTGGGTGGCTTAGTCGGTTAAGTGTCCGACTTTCGCTTAGGTCATGATCTCGCGGTTCGTGAGTTCGAGCCGCGTCGGGCTCTGTGCTGACTGCCAGCTCAGAGCCTGGAGCCTGTTTCAGAGTCTGTGACTCCCTCTCTCTCTGACCCTCCCCTGCTCATGCTGTCTCTGTCTCTCTCTCCTAGAAATAAATAAAAAAAAGAAAGAAAAAAAAAAGAAAAAGCAAGCTATCATTCAAATTCAAGTCTCTTCTTGAGGGATGGAAATATAAACAATTATAACACAGTGTGATCAGTGGAATGAACACAGATTCTGAATTAAGGTACCTGGGTTTGAATTTTGCCACCATTATTGGCTTACAGTTTGAATTGCTAACTATTCTTAACTCACCAGTCATTCAAAAATGGGTAGCAGGCCACAGGTGACCTATAAGCAGTAGTCTGCCAACCCCCCATATACAGGAGTGTTGGCGGTGAATGTGGTGATCAGAACAGATGATTTTGTTCCCTGTTCCCTGGATAAAATAAGGTTTGGAAGTTGGAGAGACATAGATAATCCAGCTACGTAACTCTCCTCTCTTTTCTCTTTGCCTAACTAACTGGAGATTATCTTTCAGGTCTCTGTTCCCATGTCACTAACTTCAGAACCTGTACTCTTCCCCTCCCTATCCCTGAGAGACTAATCTGATGCTTTTTTTTTTTCTTTTAATGTTTATTCATTTTTGAGAGAGAGAAAGAGAGGAGAGGAGAGAGAGAAGGGACAGAAGATCCAAAGCAGGTTTTATATTGACAGCAGAGAGCCCAATGTGGGGTTCGAACTCACGAACCATGAGATCATGACCTGAGCAGAAGTTGGACACTTAACCAACTGAGCCACCCAGGTGTCCCCTAATCCTTTTACTACAGGAATCCAAAGAACCCTCACTACAAAGCATTCACATTAAAATGGAATTTCTTATTTAACTGTCTTTCCTGCTAGATTGTAAATCCACATAAAGTGAGAACTTTTCTACATACTCAGCAGATATCCTGAGAATCTGGCCCAGGGCCTGGCACATAGTAAGTGCTATTAAATACCCCCTGAAATGAATGAATCAAACAATAGCTGAGTCTCCTATCCAGCAACAGCTCTTTCAGGAACCTATCAAAACAGAGATCCTTGGGCCGGTTGCCTCCTTCCAGGCAGTACTTTACGCTCCCCTCCCAGGTCAAACTCTTTCCCTCTTAAAACTCCTGTTTCCTCAGCCAGATTTAAGAAATCTAAAGTTAACTCTCTCTGAAACCTCTACCCTCCTTTCTCTTTCCAACCCTAATTGGTGAGCCTCCCCAACTCCTTCCTATAATCTTGCTGACATTTCCCCCCAGCAAGCTAGAAACAGAATCATTTACCAGTTTCCAAAATATCTAGGATATTAAATAATAGAGCACTGAAAACATTGAGATGTTCCACTCTTAAGTTTTCAGTAAGAAAGGGGAGAAAATAGAGGCAGGGCACGTAAACAACAGGGAATAGAACAGGAAATTCTAACTTTTGACTAACTGCGTTAACAGCTTCTTACTGTGACCACCTTAGTCCCAGGAGTGGAGAGCGAGTAATAGAACTGCAGCTCTTCTGCCACTCTCCCAGCCTCTCCCCCAGCCTCTATACTAGCACCAGCAGAAGTGAAGGAACCCTTTACTCTAGAGCTTCTTCCCACACCTCTATCCCTCCCTCTGTGCTTATACTACAATTTACCTGAGACATCAAGACTAATCTCATTACTAATCTCTTTATAACACATACCACAAGAATCCCAGGACTCTTATGTCATGCCAAATCCCCTAACCTCTCATCCCCATATGGCTAGGTACATCCCCTTTTGTGAACTGCTCCCCTCTCCCATCCCTCCTCAATTCCTGCTCTAGCTAAAATCATATTGCTGAGGCCACTGCTCTTTCTACAGTCTTATCCGTATTTTCCCCTATCTCATACCCCTTATATTACTGGGCCTGGGCAGAAGAGGTAGGTATTCACCTTGTCCCTCATCTCTGCTTCCAGATTATTTATTCCCCTTTCTTCCTTCCTAAAAAAGCCTCCTGTCAGACCATGCCACCACCTTCCACCCCTCTGCTGCATTCATCTGGATATGCCTGAGCCACTTCTTCTTAAACCTCCGAGATTGTAGTTCCCATCTCACTGGCCTGTCATAACTGCAAATGATTTAAATTCTCACCCAGATGACTGCTGTGTTTTTTGGCCCTCTCATTTCCTTGATCTCCTCCCATGCAAGAACCCCACACTAGAGCCTACCATGGCCACTCACTCCCTCAGTCAATACCCTGTCCTAGAACTTGCCAACATAGTAACTACAGTCCCTCCACAATCTCTACTTCATCTACACCCACCCCTCCTATCACTACTTCCTATCTTTTCAGGTTGCTCCCTCTAGCACCCCAACTCCAACAATACTTTGACCTCACAAGGACTTACAAACCATCGATCCCACTCCCCTTCTTATGTCTTCATCTCCCACCTTAGCTTAGAGTTCAAAGTCCATTATAGCTTAGATTGAGGTCCATTCCCTTGCATGCACCTCAAAAGTCCTGACCCCTCCCTCACTTCATCATACTTGCCTGGCAAGAACACCCACCCCTATTAAATACAACTCCTTGTCAAACAGCTAAACACTTTAGGACATTCAAAAGACAACTGGAAATTTGGAAAGTGCCAGGAAACTGGACATTAAAGAATTATTTTTTTGGTATGGTAATGATATTTTTTCAAGTGTCTGTATCTCTTAGAGATAAAATATGAACTATTTATGCATAAAATATGATCTCTAGGATTGCTTCAAAATAACATGGAAGGGTGGAAATAGGTAAGTGTACAGATAAAACAAGACTGGCCACTAGTTAATACCTGTTGAAGCTATTGTACATGAAGTGTACATCTGAGTTCATAAGAGCTTTATTTTGTGTATTTGAAGTTTTCCCTAATAACATATTAGAAAGAAAAAATAAATTGTCTCACTACTCTGTGCCTATACTAGTGCTGCTAAACATGGCATTGAAGTGAAAAGAACAAAAACACACACCGAAATATCCATACTAAACAATCTAACTTAAACATTCACAATCACTAACTTCAAATGGTCTGTTTAGGCTCAATGTGACAATCCTGTGATTTTGCCTTATCCATTCATTCTCCTACTCCCCTACAGGTTCATTTCATGTCATTTCCTCTCTCAAGCCATCAACACCTCCTCTCCATCTTCACTCCTGGCTGCTGCCCTTCCCTCAATTTCCCATGAAATAGGAAGCATTCACTACCACTACTAGTATCTGTCCCCGTTTGCCTGGTCTTCCCTGTCATTTACTGTAGCAGAGCTGACGGCTCCTGTCTAAGGCCAATGCCTCCACTTGGATACCAGATCCCAAGCCCATTCCCCATGGCCCATTCCCCATTCCCACTTCTGCATGAGCACGGTTTCCTTCACTATGAATCCTCTCCATCAGCATTATATAAATACACTCTTATTTCTCCCATTTTTTTTATTGAAGTATAATTGGCACATGACATTATATTCTTTCAGGTGTGCACTTATTTCTTTCATTTTAAAAGACAACTCTTTAACTCCAATTTCCCCTCCAGCTATGTATCCATTTCTCTGCTCTCCAGGACAGCAAAACTCCTAGAAGTTTTCTTTGCTCAATATCTCCAAATTCCTTTCCTCTCTTTTTCAAAATCACCCCAATGGGCTTATGGTTCCTGATTATTTCACCGAACCCTCTCCTGACAAGATCAGCAACAACTTCCACATTTCTAAACATAGTGGTCAATATTTAGTCTTCATCTATTTACATATCTGTAACATCAGGCCCACCACATGTAGTTTTATTTTGTCTAAAAATTACCCTTTCCAGAACATCAGCTCAATGAGGATAGGGACATTTGTTTTGTTCACAGCTACCTCTCTAGCACCGAGAAAGAACTGTGTCTAGCACATGGTACCATATTTCACTGATTCAAAAATGCCTTTTCCCCCATATTTGAACATCTCTGAAATCCAGACACAACTGATGACATCTTTCAATTGTTATGTTACTTCCAAGCACTATGTCACTACCAACCCAAAACAATCTTTGGTAAAAATCTCTGCTTGAGTTGTTTTTTTTTTTTAATGTTTACTTATTTATTTTAAGAGAGAGAGAGAGAGAGGGGAGAGAGAGAGAGAGAGAGAGAATGAATCCCAAGCAGGTTCCACGTTGTCAGTGCAGAGTCCAATGCGGGGCATTTCGATCCATGAGATCATGACCTAAGCAGAAATCAAGAGTCAGATGCCTAACCGAATGAGCCACACAGGTGCCCCTCTATTTGAGTTTTTATACCACTTGAGTATCCAATGTGAATTCAGACTGAGAACCAGTTCAAATCCCCAAGGAAGTTTTTACCTCTCCTATACAATGCCAGGCTTGAGACATGCCTTCTGTCACTTGCTGTGTAGTGAGTTTATTTCTCATTTTACATTCTCATATAGTATCCCAGCTTTATGTGGAATCTCTCACAGACTACCCTTCTTAGGCCTATTTCCTTTCTATAGTAGTACATAAAATAGTGGTGCATCTTACAACTGATAGTACCAAAATAGCAATACAAGCATATTATTTACAGAAATGGAGAGAATACAAAAAAAGTGTTAACTAAACAAGTAAAAGTGCCTCTGAGGAAAGAGAAATAAAGGAGGAAAGGAACTTTTTTAAAAAACAAATTTTAGGGGGTGCCTGGGTGGCTCATTCAGGTAAGCCATCCAACTCTTGATTTTGGCTCTGGTCATGATTTCACAGTTCATGAGTTCAAGCCCTGCATCAGGCTCTACACTGAAAGTGAGGAGCCTGCTTAGGATTCTCTCTTTCTCTCTCTCTCTCCCCCCCCGCCCCTTCCCTGCCTGCTCATGCTCACACTCTCTCTCTTTCAAAAAAAAAAAAAAATTAGGGGTGCCTGGGTGGCTCAGTCAGTTCAGTGTCATCCTTCAGCTCATGTCAAGATCTCACGGTTCATGAGTTCCAGCCCTGTGTCGGGCTCTGTGCTGGCTGACAGCTCAGAGCCTGGAGCCTACTTCAGATTCTGTGTCTCCCTCTCTCTCTGCCCCTTCCCCCACTTGTGCTGTATGTGTGCCTCTCTCTCAAAAATAAAAAATTTTTAAAAATTGTTTTTTAATTTTTTTAATAAATAAGTAATTTTTTAAATTAAAAATTAAAAACTTTAAAATACAAAATACAAACTGAACTAGTAACAGAAAGGAAATAAGTGGTTGTCTGGGGGGAAAGGGAAGTGGAAGAGAGAACATGACAAAGGAAACAAGGAAACTGGTGGAGTGATAGGTATGTTCATTATCTTGATTCTGGTGATAGTTTCACAACACATGTCAAAACTTATCAAATTGTCCACTGTAAATACATTAGTTTATTCTATGTCAATTACACCTCAAACATAACACCTATTGTTGTAAGTTTGTTTATAAAAAAAAAAGAAGGCAGGAAGAGCCACAGATTAGAAGAACATTTGCAATGTATACAACCACAAAGGATTAGTATCCAAATGCATTAAAAATACCTATCAATCCGTTTTTTTAAAAAAGCAAAAACAAAACTCAATAGAAAAATAAGCCATAGCAATTAACAAATAATACATGAGAAGAAACTTAAAAGGCAATAAACAATTTGAAATAAGCTCAAACTCACAATGGAGGAAATGCAAATTAAAACATTAAATAGTATGACGCTCATAAGATCAGCAAAAGTTATAAAGAACCAATAAAATCCAGGGCTGGCATAGAGTAAAATGAATTCTTATATACTACTGATGGGTGTGTAAAGTGAAACAACCTCTTTGGAAAGCATTTTGATGATACCTACAAAGTTGAACATGCACAAACTTTAAGAACCAAAAACTCTACTCTCACTCATTAGCATAAGAAAACGTAGAAAGTTCACACTACAACATTATTTGTAACGGTTGAAAATTGGTAAAGAGGGTAAAAATTATTGGCAACCTAAAGTTATTAACAGGTAAAAAAAAAAAAAAAAATGTACAGCCATATAACCAAACACAGAAAACTTAAACTAGAACTACATTAACAAGGAACAAGTCTCAAAAACCACCCTGAACAAGAAAAACAAACTGCCAAAAGATAAGCACATTATAATGCTGCATTTATAAAGTTTAAAAATTAAAATACTGTTTTCCTTCTAAGAAGCCACAGAAAAGAAACACTGTTATCTGACAAACCACTAAGGAAAAACTCTGCCAGTTAAACTATAATCGCTTGTAAAAACACATCACAAATGCAAAGATTAAATGAGGTATTGGAGAAATATGCATCTAGAACCAATGAAATATTCTTCTGGAGGTGCCTGGGTGGCTCAGTCAGTTAAGCGTCCAACTTTGGCTCAGGTCATGATCTCACGGTTCATGGGTTCGAGCCCCGCATTGGGCTCTGTGTTGACTCCAGCTCAGAGCCTGGAGCCTGTTTTAGATTCTGTATATCCCTCTCTGACCCTCCCCTGCTCACACGGTCTCACACGGTCTCTCTCGCTCACTCGCTCTCGCTCTGTCAGAAATAAATAAAAAGCATTAAAAAAAAAAAGAAAAAATACTCTTCTGTATAGTGTGTGAACATATACATAGTGAACAAGCAAGGGATTGTCACTGAATATGTTATAGTGGCTACCCCAGGGGAAGGAAGGAGGGCAACATAATTTCCATGTTTTCTTAAAAAAAAATCTGATACTGGGGCGCCTGGGTGGCTTAGTCGGTTAAGCGTCCAACTTTCACTTAGGTCATGATCTTGCGGTTCGTGGGTTCGAGCCCCGCGTTGGACTCTGTGCTCACTGCCAGCTCAGAGCCTGGAGCCTATTTCGGAGTCTGTATCTCCCTCTCTCTCTGACCCTCCCCTGTTCATGCTGTCTCTCTCTCTCATAGAAATAAAAAAAAAAAAAATCTGATACCTAAATTGTGGTCTTTAAATACCACTTCCCAACAAAAGATATCAGAGCTCCTTAGAGAAATGGCTGATTGTAGGTTTATAGAAGGAAATAAACAGGGAACCTGGGCTATTTTCTTGTGTGTAAAAGCAAGAAAGCTATAAACAACTATTAGGGTCTTATTAAAAGAACACAGAGCCAACTTAAATAGGTCCCAGTATACCAAGATAGGACAATGTGAACACCAATAAGAATAATGTCTATAGTGCCTGCAACACATTAAATACATAAAAATCCACTGACTCATAATCGTACTCTAAAACAAACAAAAAAATTACTGGTCATTTTTGGAGATTAGTAGGGCACTAATTCATTTCATTATTCTAAATACTGATGAAGAAAAAGAACCAAAGCATTTATTCTGCCTATGGTATAAACCATATTTCAGACCAATGAAAGAGTTAACAAAGCAAAATTCTTCGTTATAGAAGGATTCCAGCTCATAAATACAGAATAATAATAGCATTAGAAAATTACTATTTTGCAAGTCTTAATCAAAGAATGGATCTAGGCAAAAATCATCAGTGGTTGCAAATACCCTCAGATAAAAGGTTCATGGAAAACTTTTAGAAAAAGATGGATCATGCTGACAGAACTCAAGCCCACTGATCAAAAGAAGGGAGAGGGAAGGATAGATGATAGGGAAGAATGGAAAAAATGTTGATAATTGCTGACGCTAGAGGAGAATACATGGGAGTTCATTATATTCTTTCCACACATGTGGAATGTTGAAAATTTCCACAATAAAAAAAAAGTCAGTTTGAAAAAAAGCTATTAAGCAAACTGCAATAATTAAGATGAGACAAAGCAGGGGCGCCTGGGTGGCTTAGTCGGTTAAGCGTCCGACTTTCGCTTAGGTCATGATCTCACAGTTCGTGGGTTCGAGCCCCGCGTCGGGCTCTGTGCTGACTGCCAGCTCGGAGCCTGGAGCCTGTTTCAGTCTGTGACTCCCTCTCTCTCTGACCCTCCCCTGTTCACGCTGTCTATCTCTCTCTCTCCTAGAAATAAATAAAACATTTAAAAAAAAAAAAAAAAAAGATGAGCCAAAGCACTGAGGTGAGCACACAGATGTTTCTATATTATTCTCTGTTTTTAACTGTGCATTTGAAATACTTCACAGGAAGCAAGATTTAAAGTAAAACTAAAATACCAAACAATAAAAATAGAGTGGGGTGGAGAGAAGGAATGTGATTTAAAGCATTCTAAGATTCTTGTATTGTTCAGGAAGACAGGGATATTAATTTTAGAGAGCACTATGTATGCATGTTAAAAATTTAAGGGTTAATTACTAAAGAGAAATACAATGTTCAACTTGAAAGTAAGTAAAAGAAAAACAGGACCTCTATTTGTGTAACAATGCAAATAAGATGCATGACTTTAAAAAAAAAGTATAAACTAAAATGACATACATAATTCTGAAAGAATCAGTAATCACATTTTATAAAATGAAACTTATCAAAAGACAGACTACCAACTTATTTTTTTAAAAATCCAACCATGTACAGGTTACTAACATACACTTAAAGCAATGTGAGCCAGAAAGTTGGAAAGTTAAAATGAAAAGTAAAATATATGCTGCACAAATATTAATCAAAATAAATTTCAATATTATTAATATTAATATCAGACACAGTAAGATTTAAAGCAAAAATCATTAACTCCAGTCATCAGGAGAAAGCCCACAGGATTCATCACAAGAAAACCCCTTATTTCTAGAGTGAGAAATCTCTCTCTGACATGCACAGATATTTAAAAAGTGGGTCCAGGGGGGCGCCTGGGTGGTTTAGTCGGTTAAGCGTCCGACTTTCGCTTAGGTCATGATCTCGCGGTTCAAGGGTTCAAGCCCAGCGTCGGGCTCTGTGCTGACTGCCAGCTTGGAGCCTGGAGCCTGTTTCAGAGTCTGTGACTCCCTCTCTCTCTGACCCTCCCCTGCTCACGCTGTCTCTCTCTCTCTCTCTCTCTCTCTCTCTCCTAGAAATATATTTTAAAAAACATTTTAAAAATAATATAAAAATAAATAAATAAATAAATAAATAAAAAGTGGGTCCAGGACGTCTGTGTAGCTCAGTTGGACATCCAACTCTTGATTTCAGCTCAGGTCATGTTCTTGGTTGGTGAGTTCGAGCCCTATATTGGGCTCTGTGCTGACAGCGCAGAGCCTGCTTAGAATTCTGACTCCCTCTCTCTCTCTGGCCCTCCCTCATACTCTCTCTCTCTCAAAAATAAACAAACTTTAAAAAATAGTAATAATAATAAGCTGGTCCAAGTATTTGGAACAAAAATGTCCTTCCTGAGATCCTGCAACATTTCCCACAACATGGATGAACTTAGAGGACATTATGCTAAGTGAAGTAAGTCAGAAACAAACAAAACCCTGCATGATCTTACATACACATGGAATTTAAAGAAGTCAAATACATAGAAGCAAGGGCACTTGGGTAGCTCAGTCAGTTAAGCATCCAACTTTGGCTCAGGTCATGATCTCAAAGGCTGTGGATTCAAGCCTCACATCAGACACTATCAGTGTGGAGCCTAATTAGGATTCCTTCTCTACCAATCTCTCTCTTTCTCTCTCTCTCCAACTTGCACTGTCTCTCAAAATAAATAAATTAACTTTAAAAAAAAATACATAGAAGCAGAGTATAGAATTGTGGTTACCAGAAGCAGGTAAGTGGGGGAAAAGGACAGATGTTAGTTACAGGGTACAAAGTTGTGGTAATACAGAATGAATAAGCCCAGAGATCCAATGTACAGCATGATGATTAGAGTTAATAACACCATAGTGAATACCAGAAATTTGCTAAGAGAGATTTCAGGTACTCACATCACTCTCTCTCTCTCTCTCTCACACACACACACACACACACACACACACACACACACACACACACACACACACAGTAATTAAGTGAGAAAATATGTTAGTGACTATGGTAATCATTTCACTTTCTATATGTATATCAAAACATCACAATGGGGGCACGGGTGGCTCAGTCTGTTAAGCGTCCAACCGTGGATTTCAGCTCAGGTCATGATCTCACAGTTCGTGTGTTCAAGGTTCGCATCAGGCTCTGTGCTGACAGTGTAGAACCTGCTTGGGATTCTCTTGTCTCCCTCTCTCTCTGCCTCTCTCTCTCTCTCAAAAATACAAAAAAAAAAAAAAAAAAGTATAAATTTTAAAAAATCATGATGTATACCTTAAATGTATACAATTTTTAATTTAAATACTAATTTAAAATTTAAGATCAGCATGCTCTTCCCTAGGACCCAGAAATCCTTGCCCGTCCTTCCCTCTCTACACATATACCCTCACCTCCAGAATTTGCCTGCTGTCTATCAATCCTAACCTGTTCATGTTCTTTATCTCTGTTTATGCTGTCCATCAAAAGAAGCCCCCAACTTTCAAACCTCTCATCTACCATATTCTAATCCCCACATAGTTCTACACATCCCCTGCTCTGTCCCCATGTGCCACACACCTCTTTCCAAATTCTGAAACTCTTCCACTGTGCCCTACATTTTCAACTTCTACTCTGAACATTTCCTTCCACTTCTGGTTCTATTTAAAAACTAATTCTCCTCTGAGGCCATACTCCCCTTGCAGCCTTAAAGTGGTGAAAGTTCTCCTTCCCACACCCTTCATACCACTGGACCTAGGGGTAAGGAAAGTGTCCTCCTTGCTCCTCACTGATGCTTCCAAATCAGTCTCTTTTCCCTACCTCCACTTTGACTATCATGTGAAAACTCTATTACCCAGAGTAATGGTTAACTGCAATGGTTAATATTATGTGTCAACTTGAATGGATCATGAGGTACCCAGATATCTGGGTAAAGACCACAGCTGGATGTGTCAGTGAGGGTGTTTTGGATGAGAATAGCATAGGAAGTGGCAGACTGAGTTAAACAGATGGCCCTCCCCAAGGTGGATGGGTATGAATAAAATTAAAAGGAAGAGTAACGGAGAATTCATTCTCTGTCTCTGCATGACTACTGAGCTGGAATACTGCGCTGAACTATCTATCAGTCTTCTGCCCCTGGACTGGAACTTACACCACTTGTGTTCCTAGTTCTCAGGCCTTCAATCTTGGACTGGAATCTACACCACCAACCTTCCTGGGTCTCCAGCTTGCAGACATCAGATTATGGGACTTCTCAGCTCCCGTAATTATATGAGGTAATCCTTATAAAAAATCTCATTCTAGATAGATACAGATACAAATGTAAATATATATATAGAGAGAGAGATACAGATGAGAAAAATAGAGATCCTACAGGTTCTTTTACTCTGGAGAACCCTAACACTGTGACTCTCCACAACACAGATCCTGTCTTAAGTCTCAGTGATTTCACACAGATGATCTAATACCCCATCTCTCTGAATTCCTATCTCACATCTCTGAATCCCTTGATTCTAAGGATCTTGTTCCTCACCCATGCAGCCCACGCATGATAATGCTTCCATGGTCTCAATTTTTATATCCTACTGTCTGACTATAATCTACTATTTTTATAGCTCTGTCTCTCACATACCCAAACTCCAACATCTTTTGATCTCAACAGGTCCTTCAATTCATTGATTATATCATCTTTTCACCATCTTTCAGCCACTTCATGGCTTCCTTTCTTCCTCACCTGATTTAAATTCCATAATTTAAACCAGTATATTATCAAAGTCACTCCCTTGCATATATGCTCTATTCCCTTGACCCTCTCATGTTTTATTCCACTATCTTGGTAAAAACCCGTCCCTGGTTAAATCCATTCTAAACATACGCCCCTGCAGCTCAATGTGGCTGGAAGAACAAAAACATACTGACTAATCTCATTTTAAATTCATGACCACAAACCTCAAGGGGCCCTTAATGCCACCTGGAAATCTTACACTATCTCCCTGCGACAGCCATTCTCCCACTCTCCAAAACAAGTTCACACCTTCCCCTCTCCATAAACCTCCATCATTTCCTCTGCACCCTCACTCTCAGCTGAGTACCTGATTCCTAATTCACTGAGAATATTAAAACAATCAGAAGAAAACTTCCACAAACTTCTACCACCAAATCTATCCACCTTCTTGATGGATAGGTCTGAGATATTTTCTGAAGATGAAATCAGTATGATCTGGATACAGATCTGATGTGAGGTACGAGGAAGAGAATTTCAAAGATGACTTCTAAGTCTTTGCTCAAATATTACTCTCAAAAAGGTCCTCCCTAACTACCCTTCAGTGTCTGTCTGTCTGTCTGTCTCTTTCTCTCACACTCTCACAGTCACATGCTCACAGTGTCCCTTTCTTGTTTTTTATTTGGGTGTTTTTTATTTTTAATACCAATCATCATCAACCCATCAAGAGAAAGAGCACCACTACCTCCTTGTGAGCCTTTACCACCATCGCCCAAGGTCAAATGTCTCTGTCAGTGCAACATGCCTCCTCCACCTCCAAAACCAAGATATGCTCCTTTGATATGTTTACTGTGGTTTATTTTTAGGGAAAAAAAAGGACTACAATGAAAAATGTTTTAAAGGTTTGAATTTATATTTTCCTTAAGAATAGTTGAATTTTACTGGAATATTGACAAGTTAGAGACATTCTACTCCTTTGCTTAACACTTGCCTTCCCCTACTAAAATATAAGCTACACACAGGCAAGGATTTTTATGCTTAGTTCACTCCTGTGTATCAGACAGAGAGTAAACACTCAATAAAATTTTGTTTAAATATGAAGTGTCTCTCATATGAGCAAACGGATAAATGATGATGTCATCTACATAGAAAAGGAATACCTTTAGAGTGGAAAGAATCATGGTCTCTGTACAAAGGAGCTTCTAATCAATCTAGTGAGAGAAAGAATGAAACATACATTTCAACACATTAAGATTCTATAATTTGTGATAAAAGCAAAACTGAAGAATATTCTATGATTCCATTTTTATCAAAAAGTATATGCTTTTGTATGTATATACACACTTGCATATACATACAACACATACATATATGTTTCTGCTCTACATAAAAATTATGGAAGAAAAATACCAAACCTGTTAGCCTGTGAGATAAAAAAGGTAATATGTATGGGGAATGAAACTGAAGAGACAGGGAAGAGACTTTTGCTATTCACTTCACACATTTTACAACAGGTATATTACTTTTGTAATTTAAAAAAGAAGGAAAACATTTTCTTCCCAAAAGGAAAAGTGTATGTGTGTGTGTATATATATGTTAAATATACAATATATTTATAATATGTTAATTAATTAGTTAATTAATATAATATGTTAAATATATTATATAACATATATATTTAATATATATACTTAACAGAAGATTAATATCCAGTGTAAAAAACTTTCATAAAACAAACAAAAGAAAAACAATTTAAAAATGGGCAAAGCAGGGGCACCTGGGTGGTTCAGTCAGTAAAGCTTCCAACTTCAGCTCGGGTCATGATCTCAAGGTCTGTGAGTTCAAGCCCTGAGCCTACTTCTGATTCTGTGTGTGTTTCTCTCTCTGTCCCTACTCAGCTTGCACTCTGTCTCTCAAAATAAATAAATGTTATAAAAATTTTTTAAAATAAAAATAAGAAAAGAAATGGGCAAAGTATATAAAAAGACAACTCACAAAGAAATATAGTCAATGGGGGTGCCTGGGTGGCTCAGTCAGTTTAGCACCAGACTCTTGGTTTAGGCTTAGGTCATGACCTTACAGTTCTTACATTCAAGCCCCCACATTAGGCTCTGCACTGACAGTGAGGAGCCTGCTTGGAATTCTCTCTCTCTGTTCCTCCCTGCTGTCTGTCTCTCTCTCAAAATAAATAAATAAACAAACAATTGTTTTTTAAAAAAAGAAATATAGTCAATGAAGATATACAACATATTCGGCCTTATGTTTATAATCAGGGAAAAAAATGCTTTAATTCATCAGATAACAGCCAGTGGTGTAAGTGTTATCTACTATTGGCAGGAATGTAAATTGGAAACTTTTATTTTAAAATAATTTCATGAGCAGGGACATCTGGGTGGCTTAGTTGGTTAAGCGTTTGATTTCAGCTCAGGTCATGATCTCACAGTTTGTAAGTTCAAGCCCTGCATCAGGCTCTGTGCTGACAGCTCAAAGCCTAGAGCCTGCAGTTTCTCCCTCTCTCTCTCTGCTGCTCTCCCACTTGTGTTCTCTGTCTCAAAAACTAAAAAAAAATTTTTTTTTAATTTACAGTAGGGGCGCATGGGTGGCTCAGTCAGTTAAGTGCTGGACTTCAGCTCAGGTGATGATCTCACAGTTCATGGATTTGAGCCCCACATCAGGCTCTACAATGACAGCTCAGAGCCTGGAGCCTGCTTCAGATTCTGTGTCTCCCTCTTTCTTTGCCCCTCTCCTGTTTGTATTCTGTCTCTCTCTCAAAAATAAAATGAAAACATTTTTAAAAATTTTAATAAAAATTTTGTAAGAAATGAGCAAAAAAGTAAAAAAGGTTATAATCCAAAGAATAAATTCCATGAGTCCATAATGATGCAAATAAATTACATAAATAAATGAGTAACAAAGTACAAATCTCCTTACAGAAAATTTCTAATTAATAAACAGGAATAATGAGAGAAATGGAAAATAACCATTAGAAGACCACAGTAATGGGGCGCCTGGGGGGCTTAGTCGGTTAAGTGTCCGACTTTCGCTTAGGTCATGATCTCGCGGTTCGTGGGTTCGAGCCCCGCATCACACTCTGTGCTGACTGCCAGCTCAGAGCCTGGACCCTGTTTCAGAGTCTGTGACTCCCTCTCTCTCTGACCCTCCCCTGCTCACGCTGTCTCTCTCTCTCTTTCTCTCTCTCTCTCCTAGACATAAATAAAACATTAAAAAAAAAAAAAAAAGAAGACGACGACGACCACAGTAATAACTGCTATAGGCAGGATTCACTGAGGAATGCTAAAATTAATAGGTGGAACTTTTAAAGAGAAACAGTATATTTGGATAGTCTTAAAGTATCTCCATGAAATATTTATTTATTACTGTGGAGGTTTAAACATGTGTCCAAATTCTTTGATAGTTCTCCCTCCAAGAGACAGAATTTAATTCTCTTCCATGAGTATAGGCTGGACTCAATGACTTGCTTTTTAACAACAGAGAATGGAAAGAGAAAAGCAGAAATTTTCCAGTGAATAAATCTGGCAGAGAACACCTTAATCAAGTCATCAAAGTGAACATCACTAATAATAATACATGCTGTTATTGTCCCCCTCCCCCCCAATATGATGTAATGAGAAGGGCACATCACCTCTATGGCATTCTTACCCATAATCCATAACCTTTGTCTGGGTGTCAGAAAATATCAAACAGGGAAGCCTGGGTGGCTCAGTCAGTTGAGTGTCTGGCTCTTGATTTCGGCTCTGGTCATGATCTCATGCTTCCTGAGATCGAGCCCCAAGTCGGACTCTGCGCTGCTGGTGCAGAGCCTGCTTGGGATTCTCTCTCTCCCTCTCTCTGATCCTCCCCCACTCGCCCTCTCTCTCAAAATAAATTTAAAAACTTAAAAAAAAAAAATCAGACAAACCTATATTTAGGGATGTTCTACAAAATATCTGACCAGTACTCTTCAAAGAGTCAAGAAGGTGAAAAAGACAAGAAAAAAACAGAAACTGTCACAGACTGCAGGACTCTAAAGACTCACACTGGCTAACTGTAACACCAGATCTTGAGTTGGATCCTGGAACTTTTTAGGACATTAGTGGAAAAACTGGGGATATCCAAATAGTTATACAATTTAATACTATTGTATCAATGTTAATTTCTTAGCTTTGATAAATATACTATGGTTATGATACATGTTAACATTAAGGGAAGCTGGGGGAAGAGTATATGACAGCTCTGTACTATCTTTACTCTTCTGCAAACCTAAAATTATTTCAAACTAAAACAGTTTTTTTACTTTCTTGGGGGGGTTGTTTGTTTTAATGTTTTATTTATTTTTGAGAGAGAGAGAGAGATAGAGACAGAGTTAGCAGGGGAGGGTCAGAGAGTGAGGGAGATACAGAATCTGAAGCAGACTACAGGCTCTGAGCTGGCTGTCAGCACAGAGCCTGACGCGGGGCTTTAACCCATGAACCTTGAGATCATGACCTAAGCCCAAGTCAGATGCTTAACTGACTGAGCCACCCAGGCGCCCCTAAAAGGGTTTTTTTTAAAAAAACAATTGGCATAATTCATCAGAACTTTTAGAAGAATATACCCTTTTATACCCTTCCACCCACTTCTAGCAACCCAGAGAAACACATAGGTCCAAAAAAAGTTTATAAAAAAATATTCATTGAAGCATTGTTAGAAAACTGCAAGGGATATGCATATATATACACATACATATATATATATACATATATATATCCATCAACTGAGAAATGATTACATAAAATGGCATATACATATTATGGAATAAACACCATGCAGAATAAAATGGATCTGTACATAATGATGTGAAAAAAATCTCCAAGATATATTAAGAAGAGTAAGCTACAAGGGTGCCTGAGTGGCTCAATCAGTTAAGCATCTGACCCTTAACTTCAGCTTTGGCATGACCTTGCAGTTCCTGAGTTTGAAACCCATGTGGGGCTCCAAACTGACAGTGCAAACCCTGCTTGGGAATCTCTCTCTCTCTCCCTCTCTGCCCCTTCCCTGCATGCTCATGCGCACATGTGCGCACTCTCTCTCAAAATAAATAAACTTTTAAAAAGAGGAAGTTTTAGAATATAAAATATCATAAAAACAATACACACCAAAAATAAGTTTTATTTAAGTACATAAATGTAAGTCGAACAATTGAAAGAGTATTCACCAGGCTTACAACAGAACTGCTTCTAGAGAGAGAAATGTTGTTGAAGAGGAGGGTTATTATTTGGTAAGGACAAGAATTAAGGATCAAGATAAAGAGGACCTTTCACTTTTCAGTCTATATATCTCTGTAATACTTAAATCTGTATCAGTATTTCTAAACTACTCTGCAATTAAAAAATAAGGAAGTAAATAAACATTTCATATACTATAAAGATTCTTGTATAGGCCAGAAAAACTCTGTAAGAATATATAAAAGAAAGTACTATGAGTGACGGCCTTTGGGGAAGAGAACTGGGGAAACCATTTTCACCATTTACTTCTAAACTTTGTAATTTTGTTTAAAATTTAACAAAGTTTTAAAAATTTCATGTGCATTTTTTAAAGTAAACTATGACAAGTGCTATAATGAAAGTGTGTAACCAATTTCAAAGCTCAAAAGAAGGGGTACTTAGAGGAGCCTGGGTGGCTCAGTCGGTTAAGCGTCCGACTTCAGCTCAGGTCATGATCTCATGGTTCATGAGTTTGAGTCCCGTGTCGGGCTCTGTGCTGACAGCTAGCTCAGAGCCTGGAGCCTGTTTCAGATTCTGTGTCTCCCTCTCTCTCTGACCCTCCCCTGCTCACGCTGTCTCTCTCTCTCCCAGAAATAAATAAAATATTAGAAAAAAAAAAAAAAAGAAGAAGAAGAAGGAGTATTTAGTCTGCCTGAGACTTCAGGAAAGAGAGTCACCAATGGATTTAGAAGGCATGCCAGGCAGAATTTATGGTATGGGAAAAGGCACAGAAACTATAGGAGGATTCAGAGCTGAAACATATGGAACATAAAGTTTGGCAGTACAGGGGGAGAGTGACTTAGGAGGGATTTGAATAATCACCAGTCCCCAAAAGCCAACACTTCCCTTTGTTACCTTTCCCAAGAAAATAACCAAATTTAGACTTGCATACAGTTTTCGGTATGTTCTGCTTAAAACTACTGCCCCACTCCAAATCATGACGTACTGAAATGAAATACTCCAAACTTTCCAGAATATATTCATCAGTTCAAGATGGTACAGCCCTGACAGGAGGTCAATTCTAAATTAATTACTCTGATCTCCTATTCTCATCTATCTTCTCTTGACCAGCCCATAAAGCCAAGTTACAATAAACATAAAAACAATGATAATACATCAACCACATACAAGTATCCCTTGCTTTTCGAAAGTTCACCTTATACCACTTCACTTTTACAAAAGATCTACATTAGTACCTGTTTCCACTAACTGAAGGAAATATGAAGAGGATTTTCACTTTTACAAAAAAAAAAAGGCAAGGGGTACCTGGCTGGGTCAGACAGAAGAGCATATAACTCTTGATCTCGGGAGTCATGAGTCTGAGCCCCACGTTGGGTGCAGAGATTACCTAAATAAATAAACTTCTAAAAAAGGCGAAAAGCAAAAACAGCTTCCAGTACTTGTTTTGCAGCAACTCTTACAGAAGCAGTGCACACTGAGTGGCTCCCTCAAGCACCCTCCCTGGGAACTACACTCAGCATCCCAACATCAGAGCTGCCACAGCTTTGAACAGTCTGTGAACATCAGTGCTTTATCTCAATTTATTTTGTGCATCCATTAACAAAACGTGTCCTAAGGTAGCAGAAAAGCCTAAGAGGTTATTTTTTGGGTCTGAGAATGCTCCAAAAATTCTCCATATACATGAATGGTAAACACTTCTTCACTTTATGCCATTTAGATTTACAAAAAGTTTCACAGGAATGCTCTATTCTCAGATAGCAAAGGAAACCCATACCATTAAATATAAAAAGAAGGCTTCCCTGACCCAGTTTTCAAAAAGTTTTGATTGTGGCATTTATAACAAATACCTCATAACAAGGAAGAATGAAGAAAGACGATCTAAATCCCAGATATAATTAAACAGCACTACTACTTTATAGTTCTTAGGAATAAATTAAACATTGATGATATACTGATTTCTGCCAAAGATAAACTGATTTTTACATAAATGTTTCTAATCTTGATTTGGGGACATCAATTAAAAACAAAGTATCAACACTGACATAGTCAAAACTTGACTGACAACAAAGGTTTTGTTGCCTCTGCACTCCTATTGCAAAAGCTAGGCAAAGTCCCCACCCAATTCAGGCCCCAAGTAGCAAAAAATTATTTGCTGAAAATATTTACTGAGGTGCATACTATGTGCACTCACTGTTTTATGCCCATTAAAATTCAACAATCAGAACTCAAAAAAAAGACAATCCAATGAAAAATTGGGCAAAGGGATTAATACACAGTTCTCCAAAGAAGATACACAAATGATGAACAAGCAAACAGATGCTCAACATCAGCAGTCACTAAGGAAATTCAAATAAAATTCACAATAAGGTATCCTTTCACAGGTACCAAGATGGCTACAATAAAAAAATAAAAAGGAAGACTGCAACTGTTGACAAAGATGTAGAGAACTGGATCCCTCAAACATTGCTGCTAGGAATGTAAAATGGTGAAGCCACTGTGAAAAACAGTATGGCAGTTCCTCAAAAAGTTAAATATAGGACCCTGGGGGAGGAGAAGGGGAAAAAATAGTTGGGGAGAGGGAGGGAGGCAAACCATGAGAGACTCTTGAATGCTGAGAACACACTGAGGACTGATGGGGGCGGGGGGAAGGAGAAGGAGATGATGGGCATGGAGGAGGGCATTTGCTGGGATGAGCACTGGGTGTCATATGGAAACCAACTTGACAATAAACTATGAAAGAAAAAAATTAAAAAATAAAAAATAAAGTTAAATATAAAAATTCTCTGTGACCCAGCAATTCCATTCTCCACTACAGACCCAAAACAATTGAAGACAGATAGGCAAACACTGGTGTATGAATGTTCATAACATCATGATTCACAACAGCCAAAAAGTGAAAATGACACATCCTTCCATCAACAGATAAAAGGATAAACAAAATGTGATATATCCATACAATGGCATTGTATTCAGCTATAAAAACCTATGAAGTACTGATACGTGCTACAACATGGATGAACCTAAAAACATATGCTAAGTAAAAGAAGCCAAACACAAAAGGTCACATATTACAGGATTCCACTTATTTGAAATATCCAGAATAGGTAAATTCATAGAGACAGAAAGCCAATTGGTGGTTACCAAGAGATACGTCAAGGAAAAAATGAAGGATAACTACTTAGTGAATATGAGATCTCCTTTGGGGGTGATGTAAAAGTTCTGGAACTACATAGAGTGATGGTTGTACAACACTGTGAATTGACTAAATACCATTGAGCTGCACACCTTAAAAGTTAATTTTATGTTATGTGAATTTCACCTAAAAAAATGTAATAGTCATGACAACTCTGTGGTAGGAATTACTACTTCACCAATTTTGCAAATTCAGAAACAGAGGCTCAGAGAAATTAAAAGATGACCAAGTCCACAGAGGGAGTAGGTAGAGGAACAGAGATTCAAAGTATATTTGTACACCAGACTTGTGATCCCTTTTTCTGTTTTGATGTTGACAGAATGAAGCTCCTACCCCAAAAATTAATTTTATGCCCAACTATCTATAATCCAACATATTAGCAACTCCTATGTGATACAACAGGTTTGCACTCTAACAGCTTCCCTATTTTAATTTAAAAAAAAAATTAGAAGAAAAATAATACAGCATAGAAATATTATAAATATACTATTAGCATTAGCCTGATCATAACTAACACTATTCAGTAGATCCACATCTTAGGCATCAAAAGTAAAGCTGCCAAGAAGTTTAATAATATGCTTGAGGCTGGGGCACCTGGGTGGTTAAGTCAATTGAGCGTCTGACTTTAGCTAAGGTCATGATCTCACGGTTCGGGAGTTCAAGCCCCACATCAGGCTCACTGCTGTCAGCCTGTCAGCGCAGAGCCTGCTTCAGATCCTCTGACCCTCTCTCTCTGTCCCTCCCCTGCTTACACTCTGCTCTTTCTCTCAAAAAATAAATTAAAATAGGGGCCCCTGGGTGGCTCAGTCGGTTGAGCATCCAACTTTGGCACAGGTCATGATCTCACAGTTCATGGGTTCAAGCCCCATGTCGGGCTCTGTGCCAACAGCTCAGAACCTAGAGCCTGTTTCAGATTCTGTGTCTCCCTCTTTCTCTGACCCTGCTCATGCTGTCTCTCTCTCTCAAAAATACATAAAACATTAAAAATTTTTAAAAAATAAAAAAAAATTAAATTAAATTAAATAAAAAATAAATTAAAATATTTTTTAAAATAATATGCTTGGCGCCAGTCAGAGTGGCTAAAATGAGCAAATCAGAGAACTCTAGATGCTGGCAAGGATGTGGAGAAATGGGCACCCTCTTACACTGTTGGTGGGAATGTAAACTGGTACAGCTCCTCTGGAAAACAGTGTGGAGGTTCCTCAGGAAACTAACAATAGAACTCCCCTATGACCCAGCAATAGCACTGCTAGGAATTTACCCAAGGGATACAGAAATGCTGATGCATAGGAGCACATGGACCCCAATGTTTATAGCAGCTCTCTCAACAATAGCTAAAACATGGAAAGAGCCTAAGTGTCCATCAACGGACGAATGGATCAAGAAGATGTGGTTTATCTATACCATGGAATACTACATGGCAATGAGAAACAATGAAATCTGGCCATGTGTAGCAACATGGATGGACCTTGAGGGTGTTATGCTGAGCGAAATAAGTTAGGCAGAGAAGGACAAATATTATATGTTTGCATGTACAGGAGGATTAGGAGGAACTTAACTGAGGAACAAGGAGGAGAAGAAGGGGGGAAATGGTGGGGGAAAGGGAGAGAGGCAAACCATGAGAGACTCTTGAATGCTGACAAAAACTGAGGACTGATGGATGTGGGGGGGGGGAGGGGTGGGCATGGAGGAGGGCACTTGTGGGGATGAGCACTGGGTGTTATGTGGAAACTAATTTGACTATAAACTATTTGTTAAAAAAATAAATAAATAAAAAACAAAAAATAAAAAACAAAAAACAAAAAGAAACTAATTTGACAATAAACTATTTGTAAAAAATAAATAAATAAAAATTTTAAAAAAATTAAATAAAATAGCTTACATATAATTAAAAAAATAACATGCTTGGGGCTATTTCACAACAGAAATAATTAGCCAGTAGAGTATGAAAGGATCATATGTTCTCAGCTTTACTGTCAAATCAAAAATGTAATCACATAAAAATTGAACGTAACTCTAATCTTACTTAAATGCTAAGATTTCAGGTAACAAGTAATTAGCATGAAAATACCAAATACCCTCCATTTTCAGGACCTTTTTCTACTTCTTCAGGTTAGATGCCTAAACAGATTTGGTAATCACTGATGTTGCACTGTTTCCTATGCTCCCATATTACAATAACATCACATAATAATACCTCGTAGTCTAACTTACAGGTTCATCATAACATAATGAGCAGACAATTTTGACAAATGTCAAATATCAACTTTTTTAAACCCAACATAAAATACAACATTTGTGTAGTGACAGAGATGAAAAGGATTATCCAACTAAGCCTGGTTTAAAGCACTGTCAACAAGAAATTAGCAACCATCTCAAGAAACCTAGTATGTACTGACCAGAAAAGATTCAACAAAACATTAAGCTTGTATCTAAGCTACGGCTAATTTAGTCTGTGGTGGTTCTCTATCGCCTGCCATTCACGTACAATAGTTTTGTGCAATTTCATCTTAGTTATAAATGTATTTGACTGTTTTCATCAAATCTGAGGGATCTTTTCACGATGAGATCCTCATACTGAGGGCTTGTGCAGGATATGCAGGTAGGCAATGAAGGCAATTTACTCTAACGACCAAGAGGTTGACCAAACAAAATAAGCAGAAGAGTCGCTGCCACCACACACTAATGCACATTTCAAATCAATGTAACAGAAGATAACCAGGAAGGGCCAGCAATGGGCTGACTACAGTGACATGTAATCAGAGACGAAAAGAGTAATTTAAAGACAAGCATTGCTCTACTACTGATGATAGCCTTAAGGCAACAGCAAATAATTTACTCTGGGACATATCACATATACCCAAAAGAGGATCCTCAAGACTGCAAGTTGTACACATTGGTCTTTCCAGTCCTTTACAGGTCAACAGGAAGTAATATCATTGGGCAGCATCTTCACTTACCTACCATGACTCATCTAAATCATAGAACAGGGGTGTCTGGGTGGCTCAGTCAGTTGGGAATCTGACTCCTGACTTCGGTTCAGGTCATGGTCTCATGGTTTATGGTTCGAGCCCTATCGTTTGGCTCTGCACTGATAGTGTAGAGCCTGCTTAGGATTCTCTCTCTCCTGTTTACTCCTCAAATAAATCATAAAATGTCCTCATCACAAATTTCCTTCCCCCAGGCCCAATATCCTTTAGCAAATTTTAAAGAACACACACAGATTCCATATTAGTAATCATGCTATTTTGCTAATTAAGTAATATTAAAAAATCCTTCAGCAATCCAAGGTTGTTATTTAGGTGAACTAGAAAGAATCACTATGTAACCTCTAACCACAAATTAGTCATAGGACAATGACTGTAGAAATTGCCTTTAAGCTAATGGCTGTATCCTCAAACTCTGCAGAAACTGTGAACCACCATGGTAGATTTGAATATGGAGAACAAATTGCTGGCTTCTAACCAATCCTTAATATCCAATAATCTAAAGATAAGGTGTTTACAAACTTTAAATCTTTAAAAATACAGGTGACCCTTGAACAACACAAGTTTGAACTGCATGTGTCCACTTATACGTGGATTTTTTCTTATATAGCACAGTACTAAAAAAAAAATTTTCTTCCTTATGGTCTTCTTGATATTTTCTTTTCTCTAGCTACTTTACTGTAAGAATACAGGGGCACCTGGGTGGCTCAGTCAGTTAAGCATCTGACTTCGGCTCAGGTCATGATCTCACAGTTTGTGGGTTCGAGCCCCGTGTCGGGCTCTGTGCTGACAGCTAGCTCAGAGCCTGGAGCCTGCTTTAGATTATGTATCTCCCTCTCTCTCTGACCCTCCCCTACCCACGCTGTCTCTCTCTCTCACAGACAAGTAAAGAAAAACATTAAAAATTTTTTTAAAAGAATACAATATATAATACACAGTTAAGTGTCTGGGAAGTCCAAAGTTATATACAAATTTTCCACTGCACAGGGGTCAGTATCTCTAACTCCTTTATTGTTCAAGGGTCAACTGTATTTCAGAACCAACAGACCACTTCTAAGGTAAGAGTGGGCTCTTGTATGAAGCTCCCAGAAAATGGCATATGAGCCTGAAGTCTGTTTGTAAATAATCTCAAGAAGCAAGACGCAGGGATAATTAACCTCCTTGTGACATTTAGAAAAAATGAAATGGGAGGCTAGACCCATCCTAAGAGAGAGTTCACTATCAGTCTGCAGCCATTTCAATCTATTATATTTGGTACTATGTGAAAACTCAGAGAGAGAGAGAGAGAAACGGAGAAAAAATATTACTAGAGCCCATTTTACTTCCTACATTACAGCTACCTTCTTGAAACATTTAAAGCATATTGCAGGCACTCAAACTTTTTTCAATGAATGAAGGGATGCACAAGTTGAGCAGTAACCAGCAGCATGTAAAACATTTTTAGATGAAAAAACTACCCTGGATTTCAAAGGCATGAAAGAGAACTGAAAATGCTCTACACTACTGACGCATTTTTCAAACACACATATAATCAAACATACATCTTTCAAACACAAAGATAATGGATTTTTAAAATATTTTTGAGTTTATTTATTTTGAGAAAGAGAGAGAGAGCACACGCACATGGGGGAAGGGCAGAGAGAGAGGAAGAGGGAGAATCCCAGGCAGGTGCCAGGCTAGTAGCACAGGGCTCAATCTCAGTAACCTAGAGATGATGACCTGAGCTGAAATCAAGAGTAGGATGCTTAACTGACTGAACCACCCAGGCGCCCCACAGATCATGTTTTTAAATGATTATCTACATTTACAGGCATGACTGGAAAGATCTATATATAAAAAATGGTTCCTTCCACATTGGATATATTTCACACTTTAGAACTGATATTCCCATTTTCCTCATCAGTGGAACTGTCTGAAAGATTTTCAAAAGTACTTTTATTGCTAAGTTGAAATGTATTTCAATGTGTTTGCCAGATGTCATGATACATAAACATAAATAGGCAGAAGCTAAGAGAGAACTGTGACAACTAGGTAAATCATTTCCTTTTGAATCATTTCCAGTACAAGTGGCCTACAAACAGTACAGAAAAAGTCAATAAAGGAAACATCATTCCTCAAACATAAGGCCAAGTGCTACCTTCAGGTGAACACAAATAAAACCACCATTTAAAAGTAATAATGCTTCCTCAAAAAATGAAACAGAGAATTACCGTATGACCCAGAAATCCCAGTTCTAGTATATACCCAAAAGAACTGAAAGCAAGGACTGAAACAGATACTTGTACACCAGTGTTCCTAGCAGCACTATTCACAATAGCCAAAAGGTGGAAATGACCTAGGTGTCTAAATGGATAAACAAAATGTGGTACACACATACAATGGAATATTATTCAGTCCTTAAAAGGCATGAAATTCTGACACAAGCTAAAATGTTGATGAAACCTGACATCGTGCTAAGTGAAGTAAGCCAGACACAGATGGACAAATACTATTATTCTACCTCTTCTACTTGTAAGAAGTCCCTAGAGTAGTCCTATTCATAGAGACAGAAAGGGAATGGCTGAGGGAAGAGAGGAATGGGAGTTATTGTTTGACTGGTACAAAGTTTCAGTACGGGAAGACGAAAATATTCTGGAGATGGATGGTAGTGATGGCTGCACAACAATGCAAATGTATTTAATGCCACTGACCCATACACTTTAAATGGTTTAAGTGGAAATCTCACATAATCTATATTTTACCACAATTTTTTAAAGTAACTAAGAGTGATGGTCAAAGTTTTGACAAAAACATCAAGAAAAGTGGTAAGAGTGTGTAACAAGCATGCTTCACTGGCATCCTCCAGATCCTAGATAACTTACCTAAAGGTCAAGACCTCAGAATAGGAGGGATGGACATGCCATTTTCATGTTGCTACAGATTTACACCAAGCAACTAAGGAAGCTGAATTATATTCTACAGGAGATCATTTATTAAATAATGAATGGGCTCTCCTTGCTAACAATTAAATCAGAAAAAAATCAAGCTCTACCTTCTACTCTCCAATGGAAGTAAAAAGACTGAAATAATTAGTTGTACTTCTAACAAGAAGCACAATGGATCCTAAAGAGTGACTTTAAGTTCCCAAGTTTAATTCTGGAACCACTACAATGGGAAAACAGCAACCAGCAGTAATAATAATAATAATAATAATTTCATTTATTGCTTTTATTAAGTGACTTTGCACAAGTTACCTAAACCTTCCTGAGCCTCATCTGAAAAATAGGGATAATGCTTACATCTGCTTCATAAGGGTTGTTTGAAGATCTTATGAAGTGATATATACAAAACACTGAGTTCAGCGCCAAGAATACATAAATGTTCAACAAATAATTCCCTCCCCTCCTGCCATTCACTAGTATCTGGAGCCCTTTGCAACTCCTGGATCAGCCCCCAAGGGCTATGCTGATGTTTTGGCCAGCAACCTATGGCTCCTCCCTCAGGCCCCAGTTGTTTCTCTCAGTTCTACTTGTTTCACTCCTGGTTTCTAAGAGCATCCTGTCTATATTTAGAGATAATGCCAGTACCAACTGCGGACTCAACAGGTGCTTGGGAAGGCACTTGAGCTCTCAGCAGTTTGCAATTGTTTTCCAGAGTTAATTGGTTCTGACTCCACAACTGGTTGTCTTCACTTCTACAAGGAAGAGCGCCACCTAGGCACAGTACTTTGGCAGTACACTAGACTAAACAAAAAATCGTGTTCACAGGTCAAACCCTTAGCAAGAGCTTTCTTAACAGGACCCCAGAAGATCTGTTAACTCACAAGAGCAATAAACATTTACGAAGCATACAGATATAGCCCACTAACCCAATCTTCATCTAAATCACCATTACCATATCAGACCCAAGATTCAACCAATTAATGCGGCTTGTACTACAACCAAGATTTAGGAGGAGGAAGACAGGCAAGTAGAACGAACAGTAAAGATTTAAAGAAGGCATCCAACAGACCCCTGTGTGAATGCAGCTTTATTTACTACCTGTGACCCTGGCAAGTTATTTAACCTCTTAATTATAACACAGGAAATAATTGTGAGGATTCAATTAAATGAGATAATGCATGCAAAACAAACTTAGCATCTTGCCTCATCTACTGTAAGAGATCAATAAAAAAAGCCACATTATCACTAATGAAGGCACTCCTTGCTTTATTCAGTTTTTGTAAGATATAAGAAAAGTGACAACTGTGGTAATTATTTTGGGCCTTTATAAAGTAGTCTAATGCTACTATCCAAGACCTAGCTGAGAAATATAAATGGATAAATTCCCAGAAATCTTAGGTGAGTCAGCAAAACTTAATACTCAACAAATAAAAAGATTAACATCAACGGTTTATGAACACATAATGGTAACTACGATTTTAAAATCAGCAATCTTGTATCTAGAACCATTCAATATTGGGTCTGGAAATTCAAGTATTAAGGAAATGTCAAGATCATGACCCAGAAATACTTTCCCACAGTATTTTCAAATCACCTTAATTCAAATTGGAAGGTATAAGGCAGCCTGATAATTTGATATCAGCATCAAGAATTTCTTGAGGCAGAACCCAAACTCTCTCAAGAGCATAAAACCAGTAGCAGATGGTATATGAACATTTCTCAGTGAGAAACTGCAATTCTAACAAAGTATAGACAACTTCGATTTTATCAAGGCTATTCATCACCTATAGGTCTAAATGAAAACAAACTCTTGGTTCTCTTCCCCCCAAACACCCTGAACTCTGCATTATCACTGACCTAATTCAAAGCAAGATGCTTATTTATTTTTGGTGATATGTTCTCCTTTGTTTCATTAACCACAGGTAAATTACGTACACTAACCTGATGAACATAGGAGAAATAAATACTACAGGCATGCTTTATCGATGAAACGGACCATAAATGATAACGAAATTATTAAATGAATAGCTTGTACTCCTCAGCAGAGGTACATGCCTGAGAAAGATCCACCTTCCAAAAGAACCCAATCATCCTGAATTAGGAGAAAGATGCCACTCTAGTCCACCTACCCTATACTCCAACAAGATCTACCCTTCCGCTTCAAATCAAGCCCAAACCACATCTATTTTATTTCTCTGCCACCCTTTGCCTTATTTTCCGTTCCGCCCGCCCCCCCCCGCATCTTTTTTCAAATCACACTTTGCCCCCAAATCCTGAGGACCTCGGACACCCACGCAAATGACCTTACGCATCCCCACTGCATTCCCAATTCATTGTACTTCTCAACCCTAATGACCCGTTCTTTCATTCTTTTCGATCCCTCGTTGTTTCTCAAAATCCAATATCCCACACACGCTCACACCAGAGTCCCCCCTTACTCCATTGTTTCCCTGGCCTGTGCTCTGGAAACCCCCCCAACTCGGACCCGTGTGCTTCGGCCTGCCCCACTGACCCCAGAAGCCTTTCACCATCTGGGCACTCCAGGTCCCAAAGGGCTCATGTCCCCTTCCTCTCCATACCCCAACCCCCAACAACTCCCCCTCCCCCGTGCCCTCCCTCGAGCCCGCTCTCTGCACTTCTGTGCCCCCTTTATACCCCACCAACCCCTCCACCCAGCACCCTCAGCCTCACCTACCCCGGGCCCCCGCAGTCGTCGCGTCCCCCAGTTCCGGGCTCTGCGTCCCGGACGCTCCGGGGTCTGAGAAGAGGAAAGGAGCTCCTCCGCCTCCTTCTCCTCCTCTTCTAGAGCGGCCGCCGTCGCCGCCGCGCTCCTCCCCCAGCTCTCCCAGAGCCGGACGCCGCCCCGCCCCCACCGCCCCTTTCCCCGCTTCGGCCCGGCGGCGGACTGGGGATCGCAGCCGCGGCTGGGGGCCGGAGTGCCAGCGGATCCACACCGACCTCGCCGGGGCTCGCGCAGTTCGCCCCGCCCCGGAGCCGGCTCGGGCGCGTGCGCGCCAGCCAGCCAACGCACAGGGCGCGTGCTCGCGCCGGCGCGAACCCGGCGCGCCGAGCTCGAGGCCGTTGCAGCCAACCGGCGCGCGAAGGCCGGGCGCGAGGCGGCCCGTGCGCCAGGGATCTGCGAGTGGTGAGGCGCGGGGCGGGGGGCGGGCTCCAGTCTGTCGGGTTACCGCTCCCCTCGCGACCCAGCCCCTCGCGCCTGGCACCGCCCGCCGGATCGCGAGTCTCAGTTGAGGGGGCTCGGGCGTCGCCGGGAACTGGGAATAACGAGGAAGGTTAGGGATTGGAGGAGTGGGTCGGGAACAAACTAGATGAAAGAGGGGACGGGTGGTACTAGAGCTCGTGCCCACGTGCAGAACAGCCCAGGCCCACAAAGAGCCGGGCGGCGTGGGGAGGGGGTAACAGCGCGCTCGGGGAGTGAAGGGCCGGAGCTGAAACTGCCGGAAAGAGCCGAAACTCCCCCGGAGGTTGCCGAAGGCGGGCGCGTCGAGGGGAACCTTGCGAGGGGCTTTAATCTCTAGGTTTTGGCTGGGACGCGCGCTCTCAGGCCGCCTTGCCTTTCGCCGCTCACGACTCCGCCCCAAGGCCTCCCAGCACCTTCTCCTTTGCCTGCTTCCCAGCCCGTTTGACTCCAAAAGGACGTTTCACAGCCACCGGCCTCGGGGAACTCCCGGACGTCCGGACTTCGAGGCGGCTCAGCTTCCCAGGAGTCCGTAGAGGCCGGTACGGGATCCGGGACAGGATAACCCCTGGAGAGACCTGAAGGTTCTCTACCACGTCCGCCAGACACTGCCCAAGTCCATTTCTGAGTCGGATCTCTGGTTTGCTCAGCCGAGTACGTTGCTCCGTGCGGCTGTGGTCAGGCCGCCAGTGAATCTTTCTGTTAATACCCTTCTGACTTAATGATCAGATTCCAGAGCCAGAACCATCTGTTGTATTTGTGCAACCTTCTACCCAGTGTCCTGAATGTGTGAAGTACTCACCCCACTGTCAACTGGTCAGTGGTCGATGAGGAGCGGCCAGAGGCTGGGGATTTAGACAGTCAGCCTTGAAAAGATTAATCAGGATATGTCCCCATGTTCTTAGCTTTTGAGGCCAAAGCATAAAGAGCTCTGGACAGGCCTCAGCGACAAACCTGAAAGTGTGTATGAGTATGTATAGCTAGACACCGTGGGCACACGTTTGTTTTCCACATGTTTGTTGCTGCAGTCACAGTACCTGCAATGAAGTAGTGTATGTACTAGATCTCTACGAAGTTATCTGGCCCTTTGTGTTTAACTTTGCATGACGTTAGAGAGTCAGAAATACCCTGGAGCCCACTGACCCCTGGTTAATAATGTCTGATCTAATCCAACCATATTTACAGATCTAAAGGTCACCCAGCTAAGTGAGGGCACTGGACATAGGTTGCTTACTATTGCATCTTTTCTCAAAGATTCTAATAGAAGCAAACTGTCCAAATATCTGCTCTCTTTTCATTCACTAAATTGACATAAGTACCCAATGAGTGGAAGGCATTGTTCTAGGCTTTGGGTCACTTACAAAGAATAAAACAAGATTATCTCCAAGGAGAGTATCCTATTGTAAAGGAGGATAAAAGCTCTTAAATAATTAACTATAACAGCATGTGATAAGTGTTGAAACAAAAAGTGCAAAGTGGTGTAGGAACAGAGGAATGAGTGACCAATTCTTCCACAATGTCCCTTCTTTCCCACACAGTGTAGAAATGAAATGATATGACCCTGGTTAATGAGAAACTTCAAGCTGCTGGAGAATGGGACCTGAACTAACAGGATCCAGGATCCCTTCCATCCATAATGACAGATTTCACCTACCAAATGTTGCCTAGGAAACTCCATTATAGGGTCCCTTGTTACTGCAGAACGAATGTAGTTTCTTTGAGGGGAAAATAAAGTCTACTTTCAGAAATCTCACAGTGTTAGGAAAGACATCTGATGCCTCTCCTAAAAGAGCCAGTTGTCTAATGGGAGACAATTTTTATATGTGGATATCCCATATGTAGATATCTGGAAGGGAGAGAATTAAGGAGCATGCGTAGACCCAACCTATGAGAGCTGTCAAAACATTACTGGAAATCTGACAATGTGAAGAATGTCATATTTAACAGATCTCTAAGGGAGAGTTCCAAGTGTGGTTGAAAGGAACATTTTGCTAAGTCCCTGGGGAAGCAATAGGTGCCTTCAAAAACTAAATTTACTCAAAAAATAATGGTTCTTCAAGGAGAGTGGGTCACATAGAGCATATAACCTGCTAAGTGGAGTTTGCAAGAGGGGTACTATAACTCATGGCCCACCTTCACCCTTTCTCCATGCCACACTCTCTCCAAAAAGACACTGAATAAATGTTTCAAAAATATCTTTTGCACCTGAATTGTAAAGATTAATTTTATCATTGTTCTTTACATATACATTTTCTATTGTGTATGCATAATAAAGTAATCATTGACTGCTTTGAAATAATTGCAAAACTCCATGCTGTCAGTGCAGAGGCTGCTTGGGATTCTCTCCCTCTCTCTAAAAACAAATAAACTTTTTAAAAAAGGAAATAATTGCAAATTGTTTGAAGTCTTGTCTATAAATTATACTAGAGGTATTGGAGGACAAGAAATGGTATAATAAATTCGACATATAATACTTGTGACATACTCCAAAGAAAACACAAAAACAACCAGATTTCTGAAATGATTAAAATGACTGCTAAGGATTGCAAAAGAAGATCATTTTGAAATAACATCCATATGTCTCAGTTCAGCCTTCAGGGAATTAATTTATCCCAGGTTACCTAATGATCGAGTGGCAAAATTAGAATTAAAGATAAATCATGACATAATTTTCACCTTGGCAGATAAGTTTTGCAGATATTAACAAGACCTAATTTGATATGTTTTCAAATAGATCCTGGAAATCAGAATTTTTCTTATGTTTGAGTTGATATTTTGTATCTGAAGTGATTGTAAGATTCCATATTTTTATTGGGAAAAAAAGGCTGAATTTAATCTGAGAAACCAAAAATTTTACTCATTATCTTGGAAACTTGATAATTTATGACTGTAATTAAGAAACATGATTTTCTTAGAAGTCTCTGTTGGCTAAAGTTGAAACTACAAACCAGTAGAGCCAAGAAGATCACCATGGAGTGCCTGGGTGGCTTAGTCGGTTAAGCGTCCGACTTTCACTAGGTCATGATCTCGCGGTTCGTGGGCCCGAGCCCTGCGTCGGGGTCTGTGCTGACTGCCAGCTCAGAGCCTGGACCCTGTTTCAGTCTGTGACTCCCTCTCTCTCTGACCCTACACTGCTCACGCTGTCTCTCTCTCCTCTCTCTCTCTCTCTCTCTCTCTCTCTCTCTCTCTCTCTCTCTCCTAGAAATAAATAAAACATTTTAAAAAATTATTTTAATTAAAAAAAAGAGAGAATGTCTCATAAGGTGTACTTTTCTCCTTGATTGCCCCACCTCTATTACCTAATAAGAATATTCATGAGGGGGGCGCCTGGGTGGCTTAGTCGGTTAAGCGTCCGACTTGACTTCGCTTGGGTCATGATCTCGCGGTTCGTGGGTTCGAGCCCCGCGTCGGGCTCTGTGCTGATTGCCAGCTCAGAGCCTGGAGCCTATTTCAGAGTCTGTGTCTCCCTCTCTCTCTGACCCTCCCCTGCTCATGCTGTCTCTCTCTCTCTCTCCTAGAAATAAATAAAAATATATTAAAATATACATATATTCATGAAGGAAATCCAAACTATGTGTCTTAGAAAATTAACATCATGGAATGCTAAATAGACCTGAAAAAAACTATTCCAGTTCCAAATATGTTTGGGAAACACTGTGTAAAATAAAGTTAAGCTGGTTTCTTGACCTCCCAGAGCATTTATGGTACTGTGCTTTGTTCACAATCAAATGAATGCACTATACAGTATGCAGCTTTCCCCCAAGGAAGTTTTTTTCCCTAAGAGACTTCTATATGGGATTCATGTTTCTTTGTTTGTTCTTTTTTTTTTTTAAATGTTTTTATTTTATTTTTGAGAGAGAGAGCATGAGCAGGGGAGGGTCAGAGAGAGAGGGAGATACAGAATCCGAAGACAGGCTCCAGACTCTGAGCTAGTTGTCAGCACAGAGCCCGGCGCAGGGCTAGAACCCATGAACCGCAAGATCATGACCTGAGCCGAAGTCGGACCTGAGCCGAAGTCGGACACTTAACCTACTGAGCCACCCAGGCGCCCCATGATTCATGTTTCTTTGAACATTCATTTTCTAAAGTTCTATTAAAGGGGTTTGATTAGGTCAGCGTTTCTTTTCCCATTTTACAGATAACAAAACCAAGATGCAAAGACTGGACTAACATAGCCAATTGTGTACCAGATGTTTATGGCTTGGGAAGGCCTTAAAGTATCAAAGGTTGAATTGTTACATCACAAAATTAGTTGCAAAGTCAGAACAAAAACTCAGATTCAAAACACTCAGATCAGTTCATCAAAAGTGTCTCATACCGACATTAAAAACTTGAATTTGACCTTTTTTTTAAGATTTTATTTTTTAAGTAATCTCCACCCAACATGAGGCTCAAACTTACAATCCTGAGATCAAGAGTGGTATACATTACTGTCTCAGCCAGCCAGGTGCCCTGAATTTGACCTTTAGTGACTTTGTTTCTATGTGTAAGACCAATAAATACTGTTTTACTATAGTTTATTCATGGAATTTCAGTATGCTCTTTCACTTATACAGTCTGTCACCATTTATTTTTAAGTTTATTTACTTATTTATTTATTTGGAAAGAGAGGGAGAAAGAATCCCAAGAAGGCTCCACATTGTCAGTGCAGAGCCCAATGCCTGGCTCAAACTCAGGGACTGTGAGATCATGACCTGAGCTGAAGCTGGACGCTTAACTGACTGAGCCACCCTTACCCCAGTCTGTCACCATTTTTTTAAATTAATAATGACTAACCTTTGCAAAATGTTTTATTGTTTATAAAGTGCTCTCAACACAGGGTCTCATTTGATTGTCTCAACATCCCTGTGGATGCAGGCATCACTATCCCCATGTAACAAATGAGAAAACTGAGGCTTTAAATTGTTAAATAACATACCCTGTTATTTGCATTGTTAAATGTCCTGTTACTTGCATGGGAGAAGATAGTTGCTGCCCTCAAGGGGCTTTGATACAGTTAAAGAGACAAGACTTGCAAACATGAGACAGAGAATGATTATGTAGTAATATGTAGGAAAATGCTTGATAGAACAGTCCAAACTACACAAAAATACTGAAGGAATTCAAGGGAGAAAGATTACTGGAGATGGAATTAATCAGTGAAGGCATCATTTAGGGATAAACCTTAAGCTGCACGTAAAAGAAGAGTAAAGATTTGGATTGGCAGAGAGGAAAAAGAATTATAGGAAAGAAGAGTGATATCAGCAAAGGCATGAACATAAGAACAGGAAACACACCGATGGAAAAGAATTAGAGTTCGAAGGGAGATGGGTCTAAAATGATTAGTCTCTTGGCTGTGCAAGAAAAGTCAACTGCTGAGAGGCCATGAGTTCCCAGTCACTGAATATAAATAATATGACACCATGTGCCCAGATTGAACAGCCATTTGCTTTCCAATCCAAAAACAGTAAATTTACACACTCTGCCATGGACCCCAGGAGTGAAAAGGAGAAGTAACAAGAGAAGCCAAGTCCAAACTGGTGGTTATGGATATATTTCCCCCATGCCCTTCCTGTTCCTTTCTTTATACTAATTCATCTGAAAGGTGAATGACCTATTGATGCAAGGAAAAATGCCCCTTCAGGTGGTGCTCACAAAGCCAGGCTCTCATGCTAAGTCATTCACTGCCCAGCAGGTGATGCTCCCTACAACCTTTCCCAGTCCAAAATGGAACTAAGGCCTGGCACAGAATGGATTTTAAATGATTCCAACTTTCCCATACTGGGAACTGTTGAAACTTGTCAGTGAGGTTTAAACCCAAAAAATTGAAGGTTATGCTTAAAGTTATAATCATTTGTAAATAAGCAGATGCGCTAATGGAAAGGGTGGATGACAGATGGGGAGAAGGAAGAGAATTGGGAAGGAAAGAAAAATGAAAATAAAGAAAACAACAAATTGAGATGCCTGTGTGGCTCAGTTGAACAACCGACTTCAGCTCAGGTCATGATCTCACAGTTTGTGAGTTTGAGCCCCACACCAATCTCACTGCTATCAGCATAGAACCTGCTTTGGATCCTCTGTCCCCCTCCCCCTCTCTGCCCCTCCCCCACTCACAGGCACACGCTCTCTCAAAAATAAATAAATATTTTTTTAAAAAAATTTTAATGTTTATTTATTTTTGAGAGAAAGACAGAGCACAAGTAGGAATGGGGCAGAGAGAGAGGAAGACACAGAGTCCGAAGCAGGCTCCAGGCTCTGAGCTGTCAGCACAGAGCCTAATGCGGGGGCTCAAACTCATGAACCGCAAGATCATAACCTGAGCCGAAGTTGGACTCTCAACCAACTGAGCCACCCAGGTGCCCCGATAAATAAATATTTTTAAAAAGAGTAACAAATTATTGAAATGAAATTTCATGCAGCAGAATCCTACATAAATTTTTTGCTTTTGTTTTTCAAAACCCACCTGAACAAAACAAATGAATAGAACCAGGTAGTTACACGTTTCAGTTTTTTACAGTGACCAAGAGAAAGATGGCAAGGAGCATGTAGAGAAACCAAAAACTCAGCTTCTCGGGGTGTGAACATCAAAAGCCAAAGCAGTGGCATGAAATGTGTGTTCAATCAAAGCTCTCACATGAGACAGACTGCCCCAGAGTCCCCCAGGAGATCAAATAACATCTAGGAAACATACTTCATTTAGAGATCGCCCTGAATAACACCCAGATCCAACTTCACAGTTGCTCTCTCCTTCCCAACAAAGGAGGAGGACTGAAATCTAGTAATAAACCTACTAAGGAGGTACCACTACTAGATCCAAAAGAAAAAGTGAAGGGACACATTTGACCCTTGTGACAGCCTTAAGGCGCCATCTGCAGTTCTTAGCTAAGACTGCAATAAACCCAAAGCTCCTGCTAGCTTGTTAGGACCACCTACTGGTAAAGAAAAGAGAAAACAAAGAAATACTAAATTCAAGTCAGAGAGTCCTCAAAAGCCTCCTGGGTCCTAGAGTAGATGCAAGCATAGCTTTAAGATGCAGTACCTAGGAAAAGATCTAAGGGCCTTAGTTGGCTATAAGCTCAATGAGCAATCAAAAAAGCTAATAAATTCCTAGACTGCTTGATTTAAAGGATGATATATTGTCCAGACCTTGAGAACTTAATAACCCCACAGTACCCCGTTCTGTCTGAACACATCTGAGAATTGCATTTAGTTCTGGGCACAATTTAAGAGCAATATTGACAAGAGCCATAAAAATGTTCATACCCTTTGACCCAGTAATCCCACCCATGGGAATTTATTCTGAAATAATTCAAGAGAATAGATGAATTAGAAACATAAAGATATCGATGCAGCATTCTTTATAGCAACAAAAAATATATATTAATAGCCTAAATGTTTCCCCAAAAAGGGAATATTATACAGCATTAAAATATAATGATACACTTTTTGAAAAGATAAAATAAAAAACATAGAATGATAATGCATGCTACAACATGGATGAATCTTGAAAACATTATCCTAAGTGGAAAAAAAAAACAGACACAAAAGGAGACATTGTATGATTCCATTTATGTAACATGTCCAGGATAGGAAAATCTATAGAGACAGAAAGTAGATTAGTGGTTGCCAAGGACTGGGGGAGGGGAGAGTGGAGAGGGATTGCTAATGGGTATGGGATTTGTTTTGGGGAAGGCAAAAATGCCTGAAATTAGCTAGGGGTGATAGTGGCACAATCTTATGAATATACTAAAAATCACTAAACCGTACACATTAAAAGGATGAATTTTATGGCATGTGAATTACATATCAATTAAATATCTGTATGTCTGCATAGAAATATGTACACATATATAGACATCTTCATAATAAACTAGAAAATGATTATGATTCAGTGAGGGAGGAAAAGCAGTACAAAACTGTCCTTGATAGGAGTCAATCATGTAAAAATTAATTACGTACATGTACAGATGAGGACTAAAGCAGAAAATGAATAAGTGAAAACAGACAGTTGAATTGTTTTATTTTGGGGGTGGATGGGTAGCCATTATATTGTTCTTCGAGCAATTTAGTATTTTCTTTTCTTCCCAAGACAGTGTCCACAAGAGGGCACACAGAAGATGACGAACAGAATCATTTAGCACAAGCCTCAGCTGAAAAGTTAAGAACCCAGCATCCAGTGTGGAAAGCAATCTCAAAGGTCATGTAAACCCAGCTTCCTCCATATTACAAGGGAAAGACTGCGGCCCAGAGAGGTCAAGAGGCAGGTCAAGAGGCATAGCAAGAGGTGGAGGTAGGAGCCCATGTCTACACCTCTCCCTCCGTCTCTTCCTACCAAACTACAGTGCTTCCTTAAACAAGACAACATTTAATTATTTTATAGTGAATTTCTACTTATAGCTGATTGTTGCCATGTCAGGTGCTTTGGGAAGCATGTCCCCAGAAAAGTCTCTTCATGATAATAATGTCCCAGGGTTGTTAGCAAAGCAGAATTCCCTTCCAGAAGTTCTCAACTCCCATACTTCTGTGTCATTTCTTTCTTTTCAAAAACTGGCTGGGCTATACCATTGGCTATTAGATACACAAAAAGATGCCCCTGGGATGGATGGGAGAGGAGTGTAGGTAGTCTAATCCTGGTAAGGACTCAATTTCAGAACCCATTCACAGGCCAGGACAAGAAGGAAAATGAAATCCAAATACTATTTAATGAGTCTTTCCTACTAAGACATAAACATTCTATAATGTCTTTCTCACTTCTCACCACGTGCCCCAGCCCATAACTACAAAAATATCTCCTGTGCAAAGTTTAATACTAATCCACACTAAAGTAACCAATGTGGGTAAGAGTTGGGCAGCAGATCGCCATGCCATAGCACCTCAGAAAGCAGAAATACCTCCCTGTTCTGTATAGAAAGACTGAGACTGCAGACGGCAGGGAAGAGCCTCCCTAAATTGAAATGAATCTGCCAAAGGATGACAAGAGAATTCTGCAAGGAGAATCCGCAAGTGAAAAGGGCCATCTTACAAGCAGTGAGCTCTTTCCCGTGAGATTCATCTTACCCTTGGAGTTGTCTCATTCTCAGAGCTTCTGCTATCACACTGGGCCCAGATGAGCTCTGGCCCATTTTAAAACTATAGCCTAAGGACAGCCAAACTTCAAACCACTTCTCTGGTTCTCCATGAATAGCTAAAAAAAAAAAAAAAAAAAAAGGCTGGGGTTTTTATTTTTTCTTTTAAGTTTATTTATTTATTTTGAGAGAGAGAGTGAGAGAGAGATTGAGGTATGAGGGAAGGGGCAGAGAGAGAGGGAGAGAGAGAGAGAGAGAGCGAATCCCAAGCAGGCTCCTTGCTGTCAGTGCAGAGCCTGACATGGGCCTCCATCCCACAAACTGTGAGATAATGACCTGAGCCGAAATCAAGAGTTGGACACTTAACCTACTGAGGCAACCAGGTACCTCTGGAATTTTTCTTAATTGTAAAACAAGAGACAGATGGTCTAGGAAAGAGTAGGTACCACTTGTACCATACCACCACAATACAATTCATCATTCCTAATTAGTTTCTTTCTAACTCTTATTTTTAAGCATTCATACAGTGATTTGCAAGAAACTAAGAGGAAATTTTTTTTAATAGAAAATACACTAATGCAGTCTAGGAAAATTCAGCCTTACAGGTAAAACCTTCATTTCATACCAGTTAACTCCCCTAGACACTCAAGCCCTGTTTCCTTACATGGGCTGAAAGGAGGAAAGGATTATATTAAGTTATATTTGCTCACTCTACATATGCTAGCTTCTTTATCCCAGCAACCCTTTAAAAGTACATACTATTGGGACACCTGGGTGGCTCAGTCAGTTAAGCGTCCAACTTCAGCTCAGGTTATGATCTCACGGTTCGTGGGTTTGAGCCCTGCATCGGGCTCTGTGCTGACAGCTAGCTCAGAGCCTGGAGCCTGTTTCAGATTCCGTGTCTCCTTCTCTCTCTGACCCTCCCCTGCTCACGCTGTCTCTCTGTCTCTCTGTCTCTCTCTCTCTCTCAGGAGAGAAAAAAAAAACATTAAGAAAAAGTACATACTATTATCTCAATTTTAGGGGAAACTTAGGTTCTGAGAGACTAAAGAAACCCAGGATCACCCAGCTGGAAAATCATGGAACCAGGTTAAAATCCTAATCCTAATCCTTCTGATGTTAAAGCTCATGCTTAAAGTCAAAAGACAAGCCAGAGACTGGGGGGGAAATATCTATAACACATATGACAAAGGATGCCAAGGATATGAACAAAATAGATTTCACAAAGACAAGAAGGAAGATAATTTTTTTAAAAAGGAGATAATACTTATATTCAGGCTTTCACTAAAGAGGAAATGCAAGTAGCCAACAAAAATTTGAAAACATGCTGAACTTTACTATGAGCCATGGAAAGGCAAATTAAAGTCATCAGATACTATTCCTCACTCATCATCTTGGCAAAAATTTAAAAGAGTGATAACAGTCCATTCCAATTACAAGGAAAGGGCCACTTCCATATACTGCTGGTGGAAGTGTAAATTATTATATTTTCTAGAAGTAACCTGATACAGTATCAATGAAAATTTAAAATATACATTCTGTTCGACCTTATATTATCACTTATTGGAACCCAGCCTCAAAAAAACAAAAAACACCAGTACACACATTTGAAGATATTTATTGTAGCATTGCTCATGTTGAAACAATAGAAACTGCTCCTCAATAGTTCCTTTTTTTTTTTCTTAATTTATTTTTGAGAGACAGAGAGAGTGTGAGTGGGGGCAGGACAGGGAGAGGGAGACAGGATCTAAAGTGGGCTCTGTGGGGCACCTGGGTGGCTTAGTCGGTTAAGCGTCCGACTTTTGCTTAGGTCATGATCTCGCGGTTCGTGGGTTGGAGCCCCGCATCGGGCTCTGTGCTGACTGCCAGCTCAGAGCCTGGAGCCTGTTTCAGTCTGTGACTCCCTCTCTCTGACCCTCCCCTGCTCACGCTGTCTCTCTCTCTCCTAGAAATAAATAAAACATTTAAAAAAAAAAAAAAAAGTGGGCTCTGTGCTGACAGCAGAGACTCCAACATGAGGCTTGAACTCACGAACTGTGAGATCATGACCTAAGCCAAAGTCCGATGCTTAACTGACTGAGCCACCCAGGCATCCCAATAGTTCCTGTTTTAACAAATTAAAATATAGCCATATTTTTATAATAAAAGCTCATAACAAAATTTGAGAATAGTAAAATAATTTTCCAAATTAAGTAAAGCCCCTATTCACTCTTTTGTCCATTTTCCTTAATAGACTATTTTTAATCTATTTACATTTTGGAGAAGTAGTACTACATACCATGTTAATAAGTTATAAATCAGGGGCGCCTGGGTGGCTTAGTCGGTTAAGCGTCCGACTTTCGCTTAGGTCATGATCTCGCGGTTAGTGGGTTCGAGCCCCGCGTCGGGCTCTGTGCTGACTGCCAGCTCAGAGCCTGGAGCCTGTTTCAGTCTGTGACTCCCTCTCTCTCTGACCCTCCCCTGCTCACGCTGTCTCTCTCTCTCCTAGAAATTAAAAAAAAAAAAAATTAAAAAAAAAATAAGTTATTAATCAATAGCCTATGAAAATGCCTCATTAAAATTCCATGTGATGATTTCAGATTCTAAGTGTTTATAAAAGGAAACGTATATCAATTTTTGGCAACTTTACAAAGGTATAAAAGTTAATTTGGCCTTGAAATCGTGGTATATAAATGCATTGGTAGGACCACCTGGGTGGTTCAGTTGTCGAGCATCTGACTCTTGATTTCTGCTCAGGTCATGATCTCAATGGTTCATGAGATCGAACTCTGCTTTGGGCTCCGTGCTGATAGCATAGAGCCTATTTGTAATTCTCTCTCTCTCCCTCTTTCTCTTCTCCTCCCCCTACTCATGCTCGCTCTCTCTCTCTCTCTCTCTCTTTCTCTCTCTCTCTCTCAAAATAAATAACTAAACTTTAAAAAAGTCACTGGCAGAAACTGTTTAAGTTTTTTTTATATAAGAATACAAAGAAAAACGCATCTACAAATTTCATTCCTCTCAATTGATCAGGTCAGACTATATTTTGTTTTAATCTGCAAAGAATATTAGCCAAAATAACTCTACTTTAAATATATATATATAGATGTATATATATACCTATATATCACTCAGAGTTAGCTGCCAGAAAAAAAAAAAGGGAGAAAAGTTTGAGGGATGCACACAAGCACAAAAGAGCAAGAAAGCTAGAGTAAAAGTATATAATTTTAATATCATGTCCTTTTCTCCAGTCTTCCTGTGCATTCTAGCTGTTTCTTCTACACTTGGCTGGTTACATGGAAATTAAACAAGAACCTGTTGAGATACTCAAGTGCTGATTTTCTCAGGTTTCCCCAGAGCCCCCATAAAGGCACATGAGATATAAAGTCATGAAATTTCCCTTGAGTCCTCCTAAAACAATGTCATCTGCCCTTTCTCCAATGTTCCAGGGCACTCCACTTATAATTCTTATGACACTTAGTTCAAAACACTGAAGGAGGCGACCTTCAATATCTGTGTATGTTATATCCTCCACCAGACTGTAAGCTCCTAGGCAGCAGGGCATGTAGTTCAGCTTCAGGGGGAGACCTGAGAATTCAGCCAGTCCAACCACCCATGTAAAATCTGAGGGCTCTCTACAATACTTCACTGAGCAGAAAAGTTTGTGATGGGGTATGACCCCCAATGCACAGCAGTTTGTTCCTTCTTGGGAAGAGTGTATCTCCTAGAAAGCTCTCCTATAAATGGAATTAAGATATTTTTCTGCAATTTTTTCATTTAACCCCTCTCTTACCTATTGGTAATTTACAGAATAGATCAAATCCCTATTGCCACAGGACAGTTTGTGAAATATTAGAACCTTCATATTTTTCCTACAATCTCCTAACTGAGTACTTTGCACAGGAAAGAGAAAGGAAGGAAGGAAGGAAGGAAGGAAGGAAGGAAGGAAGGAAGGAAGGAAGGAAGAAAGAAAGAAAGAAAGAAAGAAAGAAAGAAAGAAAGAAAGAGGGAGGGAGGGAGGGAGGGAGGAAGGAAAGGGAAAGAAATTGTTAAACAATCTTCCTCCAGCACTCATCAATGTACCAGGGTGGGGCAAGTTTGTTTATTCTCTAAAAGATATTTTATTGGTTTTGTAATATGCCTTTAATTTCACTATCTAGTTTTAAGAAGAATTTGTTAGGAATACAATAACCGAGAATTCAGAAATTCAAAACATAAACATTACTCCACTGCAATAGCTTTCTCACTCCTTTAAGGTTTTCTCATCTCCACTGCAAGCGGACCATGTCTTTAATGCTGTTGGGATGACCTGTGTGGGCAAGGCTGCACCAGAACCAGCTGCTTGGCTCTGCCAGGAAGAGTCCACCCTCAAGGGGCAATTTCTTCTCACCTCCAGGATCCCTTGGGTTTTCTGGGCTGACTCAGGGCTTCATACGCAGCCTGGATCTCCAGGAAGTGCCTCTGAGCCTCCTCTGTCTGGTGCCGGTTGTGGTCAGGGTGCCAGAACTTCACTAACTCCCGGTATCTTCGATGTATTTCTTCATTTGTTGCCCCCTCTGAGAGACTCAAAACCTCAGGGAAACAGAAGGTGACAAATTAAAATTCCATACATTTCAGAGAACCTGGGCCTCTCCCCACTTCCTTGCTAAATCAGGCTGTGCTATCTCTGGAATCGGCTTCTACTTGCCTGAGAGAAAGGCCCAGGGCCTCAGATTAGAATTCCAGTCTTTTTTTAAAAAAACGTATTTATTTATTTATTTTGAGAGAGACAGAAACAGTGCAGGTGGGAGAGGGGTAGAGAGAGAGAGGGAGAGAGAGAATCCCAAGCTGACTCAGCGGGGTCAGCGCAGAGCCAGACATGGGGCTTGAACCCATAAAACAGTGAGCCCATGACCTGAACTGAAACCAAGAGTTGGACACTTAACTGACTAAGCCACCCAGATGCCCCTAGAATTCCAGCCTTTTGAAACATGGGCTCACTCTGGATCTGATGGCAAGAACCAAGCTTTGCTCTGAATCACAGCTGCCCATTTTCTAACCTGGGACTTCACATTCCTGATAAGATCTCTTCCTTATAAAAGAAATAAGCATATATAAGTATACCAAAGACATGTACAAGAATGTTTACAGCAGCTTTATTTAGAATGGGCCCAAACTGCAATTAACCTAAATGTTCATTTTAGGTTAATAGGAGAAGATAGATAAAGCGTAGTGTATGTATACAATGGGATACTACACAACAATGGAAACAATTTATAATGGTTACAGTATTTATTCATACTGCATGCAACAGTATGAATAAATCTCACAAACATAATGTTGAATGAAAGAAATCAGACATGGGGTGTCTGGCTGGCTCAGTCTTGGTAGAGCATGTGACTCTTGACCTCAGGGTTGTTAGTTCAAGCCCACGCAAGGTGTGGAGCCTACTTTAAAAACATAAAATAACAATAAATTAATTTATTAATTTAAAAAAGAAAAAGTCAGACATAAAAGAGAACATACCAAATGATTCCATTTATATGAAGTTCAAGAATGGGCAAAATTAATCTATGGTAGTGGAAGTCAGAATAGAGGCTCTTCCAAGGAAAGGAGTATAGAGTGGGAAGGGACACAAAGGAAACTTCTCGGTGCTGGATATATTCTGTATCTTGATTTGAGTGGTGGTTACATAGATGTATACATAAAATGTGTTGTCAGCATAGAGCCCGACACAAGGCTTGATCTCACAACTGTGAGATCACGACCTGAGCCAATATCAAGAGTCAGATGGGGTGCTTGGGTGGCTTAGTCGGTTAAGCATCCGACTTTCGCTTAGGTCATGATCTCGCGGTTCATGGGTTCGAGCCCCACGTCAGGCTCTGTGCTGACTGCCAGCTCAGAGCCTGGAGCCTGTTTCAGTCTGTGACTCTCTCTCTGACCCTCCCTGCTCACTCTGTTCTCTCCCTCCTAGAAATAAATAAAACATTAAAAAAAAAAAAAAAAAGAGTCAGACACTCAACTGACCGCGCCACCAAGGCACCATATATGTTACATGTTACTTTATATATGTTATACCTCAATAAAAAGTAAACAATATATACCTATTTTTTTCCCACTCACTGTTAGTGACTCTGTACCTTCACTCATTGCACAAAGAAGCCCAAAGAAACCAGGACACCCTTTCAGGGCCCACCCCAGCAGACATGAAAACAGTACTTCCATATATGGGGCATCAGTTCCAATAAGGCTTAGCCTACCTCCCAGAGCTGTCCCAGATGGGAATGAGAGGGGACAAAGACTTACCTGGTAAGCCAGCTGACGCTTCTCATCCTGAAAACTGCTAACAAACTCATAGAGCTTCTCCCACTCGTGGAAGGAGTCATTGCTGAAACCATGATCCCCCACCAGCAGCCTCCAGATCCGGTAAGGCAGAAGGAAGACAGACTCTGTGATGCGGCCAAGGAGGGGGAAGAAGCTGAACCACCTCAAAAAGGAGCCAAAGGTCTCTGCCACATAGCTGATGGTGGCCGTTGTGTTGTAGAAGGTGCTGTAGGCTAGTGGGCCTGTGAAAGCAAGGTAAGCCAAGCCCAGGCGGTAGAGCCGAACACTGAGCGTCTCTGACCCAAGTGAAGTTTTATAGCGGCGATGCCTCTGGGCTGTGATGCTGGCAGCCAAGCTGATGGGCAGGATGGCTATGGGGCGGCCGTAGAAGATAGGGGAAGTAAGAAATGCTGCCCCTAGAATATTCTTAAACTCTGAGGTCTGGTTGCCAACAGCAGCCACCAGCAAGACCCCTAAGCCAACTGCCAGTGGGAGGCCCACAATATAGAAGTTGGCCATGAAAGACAGGCTAATGAGAGCCACCAGGCCAAAATAGATGCCCACTATCACCTGGGCAACAAAGCGAATGAAACTTAGAGGGGGTGTCTTCCCTACTGAGCTCTGCCTCTGCCCCTGGGGTCTGTTGGCCTGTGCTACAAAGCTTGGGAGCTTCCAGAATTCCCAAAGCCAGCCCAGCCCACCCCCTCCCAGGGTAAGCATCCAGAGCAGTGCATGACTGTCCCTCCCCAGGTACAGGTGGTGGAGCCCAGCAGGGCCTCCTACAGCCCAAAGGGCATAGGTCACCAGGAGCCCTTTGGCCATCCTTTAGGTAAAGGGTGTCAGATCAAGTCCAGTGGCACCTGACATTCAGCCCAGAGGGCAGAAATCTGGGGTCATCTGTGAGAAACATGGCAGTCATGGTCCCAGATCCTAAGAGACAGAAAAAAACAGTCATGGGACTATATCCAAGACCCCAAGAGTAACTATCTCTCCTTCCAATAATAATCAAGTGCAGATCTTCCTGAGTGTCCCTGAAATGCAGGTTCTCCTATACCCTTTGGTCTGGTGCCTTATTTCTGTTTTTTTATAAGCACAGCCAACTCCAAATTTAGAGAAGAAAAATGTTTTAAATGCTTTCAGTTGATTTAGAACCCAGCACGTGGAAGGAAAAGCAGAAGCTTAAATTTCAGACCACTGATTCCTGGAATGGTTCATGGGAGAGTGGAGTGAACAGCAGTGAACAGAATACCTTTCTAAAGTTCCTACACATTTTGAAAGCCCCTTGGCCTCCCAGCCCTCCTCAACTTGCATATGGCCACCCTCAGACACATGGCCAAGATTTCTCTCCAGCCTTGCCATCTCTCCAGGCCATGAAATCTTCCCACAAGTCAAACTTGAAAGACATCCTGAAGTCCCTCCACGTAAACAGCTCTGTTAAACAAATGTTTTGACTTAAACCCTGGCACCCCTTCCAGGGCAGACTTGGAGTCTCTCCAAAGAGGCCGGTTGAATCCCCAGAATACCAAGTCAGATGCCAAAGTGTGCCTGCCAGGATCTCCCCCCTCCGTAGAATAGGCCTCAAGACCACCCACCAGTTACCCGCTAGTCCCAGGGTGGACTGCCGTACCTGGGTACCCCGGCTCCCAGACCCCGTCAGACCAGTCATTTCCTTTGGCTACAGAGTCAAAATGGCCCCCTGTCACTCAGCTCTCACTTCCACCCAAATGGACTTTGTCTTTCTGTGTTTGCTGTGTCACGGAAGTGGGGCCGTCCGGGTCAGGCCCCTCCCTAAGTGCCCCCCCACACACACATACACATACCCGGTCCCCTTGGAATCACCTTTCAGCCTCTGGCTCCTCTCGCCCGCCCTCTCAGGTAAACTCGGTGTGAGGCTCTCAGGGCTCCCCAGGCTATAAGCGGCTGGCGCAGCGCCCTACTCCAGGCCGAAGCGCGCCTGCACCGCTACACCACCGTCGCCAGGTGGCGCTGCCGCTCACAGAAGGGCGGGTCTGGGCGGGTCTCCAGACTCACCTTGTCCAGTTGCCCGGGCAAAGCAGCCCAGGGTGGTTCTCCATAAACGCAAAAATAGGCCTTTGATCGCCCCTTTCCATCCCTACAAATGAGACGGTGACTTGTCCCTCACCCTGCACTCTCTTCCTACTCCGTTGTTTTCCAAAACTACCTTGGATGGCTCCACTTCCAATTCCTCTAAGGCCGACTTACCCCTCTCTGGCTGCAGAGAGGACTCCCAGCCCTGAGTTTGCTTCATTTGCCCCGCCCCCAGGCCTGCCAGTCAGGAGGATTACCTCCAGAACTGAGCCTGAGACCGGAGGGGCCTCCAGATCTAGTGGGTGCCCGAACCTGCTCTTTCCTGAAGGCTACAGACTAGAGGCAGAAATAGTAGCAGAAAGGTATATGCGTCCCACCTGGAGAGCAGAGCGAGAGCAGCAAAGTGGTCTGCCTTCCTCCCATCTCAATGCAGGGAAGGAGCTGGAATGCAAGATGCCTTCGCTTCAGTGCCCTGGACTCCAATCCTGGCTCTGCTACGTGACCTTGGCCAAGTCACGTAGCTTCTTGGGCCTGTTTCCTCCTCTGTAGAAGAAAGGCTTGGCTCTCCAAAGTGTCTCAGCTTTGACCTGGGGGTGGGGTGGGCCTGGTGGCCCTCACACGGCCAGCCCCTCAACCCTTATCCCGGCCAGGGGAGGGAAGAGGGCTCTCCTAAGGTGCCTTAGGGCTCACTGAGGGGCCGGGGCTGGGAGGGGCCCCAAAGCGACACGGGAGCTGCCGGTTGGGGGGCGGGGGCGGACAGGGCGCTGAATAATGAATGAGACTTAATTGGGCCCGCACTGAGAGGCGGCGCGCTAAGCTCGGCAAACAGCTCGGGCGGCGGCCGCCGCCGCTGGACAAACAAACTCGCTCCCGGCGCTGGAAGCGGGGTGGGGGAGGCAGCGGCGGGACGCAGAGGGAAGGGGCTGGCCGCCCGGCCAGGGGCCGCCGCGCGCAGCCAGCTCGGAGGCCGGAGGAACCCAGGACTGCTGGGCTAAGCGGACCTCTCAGAGAGTGGCGGTCGGGGCGGGTGCTCGGGGCTCCATCTCAGCAAGCAGATGGTGCGGTGGGAGCCAGGGGCCCAAGGGCGACAGGAGTGCGCGGAAAAGATGGAGAAACGAGTGGAGGGCGGAGGAGAGAGGGAGAAGTGAACGGAGAAAAAGCACACCGAGGGAGGGGCTGTCGGGAATGGGGGGCGGGAGAGGAGCCGTTACTGAGAGGAAAGGGAAGAGCGATGGAGGAACAAGCGAAGGGAGGCGCGAGGGGCCGGGAGAATTGGAGAAGAGTCAAGGAGAGGGATGGGAGGTGACCGGAATGAGAACGAGAGGGCGGCGGGGCTGGCAGGAGGCGCCCCTGCCTCCGCCTCGCCCCGCCGCGCTCCCGCCCTAGCGCTCTCTCCAGCCGCCCGCACTCACTTTGTCACAATTACGGGGGCCGTCACTCGGCCCGGATTGTTTTCCCCAAATTGTTGTTCTATAAACTGGCGGGGGGTGGAGAGTGGGGGGACCTGACAAGCTGAAGCGGGAGGGGAGGGTCTGAACCGCGGTGGGCGACGTGGCGGAGTATTTACGCACGAAAGGACCGGGGCGGGCAGGTGAATCCTGGGACCCACGCGGGAACTCTGGTTGGTGTCCCAGCCTCGCAGCTGATCCCGCTTTTAGCCTTCCCGGCCTTTCTTAGTCTCGGCTGCCTCAGTTTCTCCAAAAGAGAACTGTGAGGATTGAGAGGGTAGGGGCTGCGGAGGCCGTTGTAGGTAGGGCCCAAACTTCCCTGCTCATCCATTCTGTTTTGTTCTTTATACCCTGGTCATAGTGGGAGGGGGTCTATCCCAGCTCAGCCGTCCCCAGAGCTCCTCTCACCACCGCTGGGTGGCCAGTCTCCCCCACCCCCAATAAGTCTAGGCCACCCCTTGCCCCGCCCGCGCCCTCCAGCCCCAGGCTCCGCGCCGCTGGGTGCCCCAAGCCACCTTGCCCCTCAATGGCGCAAACATCTGTTGCGCGCCCACTGTGAGCCAGAGCCGCGCCAGCCTTCCTCCCCCCACCCCGCTCCCCCGCCACCCGCCCCTGCCGGCCCGCCCGGCCTGTCGGCTTCGTGACAGCCGCCGCCGAAGCCCAGGCCCCGCGGGAGCGGCCTGAGAGGAGCCGCCGCATGGCTGGCTCCGACACCGGCCTCCCCGGCGGCTCCAGGGGCATCGGAGGGTGGCGGCTGCTGAAGCGAGACCGGAGCCGGCCCGCAGAGTTGGCAGAGCTGGGCCGGGGAGGCGGGAGAGCCCCTGGGCGGGCTTGTCTCCCTGTCTCTGAGGCCTGTCGGTATCCCCATTCCATTGCCCTAGGGTCGGCCGGCCGGGCCGGGACCCCGCCTGGCTCCGCGGGCCTGGGACGCGGTTGGCTCCGGTGCCCCCTCCCCCAGTCCGGGTGATTTACACGCGGGCTCCGCGCAGCGGCCGCTTCCCAATCAGGAATATCGACCCCGGGCGGGGCCCCCGGGCCGCATCGATCCCTCTAAGGCTCGGGATTTAAAAATGTCAAATTTGCCTTTTCCAGGCGGGCGGAGGGGGCGGGGGAGGGGCTGGAGGAGGGCGGCAGTGTGGCGGGGGAGGGGCGGGGGGGAACAGCAGGGCATCGACCAGGTGCTTGTGCCCTGAATGAGAAGCGACCTGGTCGTGGCCCGGCCCTGACACTGTGTGGCCATCCTTGGGTTCTAGTCGCCTCTAGATGGGGGCAGGAAGGAAGCCCTGCTCCCTCTCCCATTCTCATGGACTTCACCGTTGCACGGGTGTATTCTCAAAGGGAGAGCCCCCAGAAGAACAAAGACATAACCCAAAATGTAGGAAGACAAATTTGGAGGAGATCCCTAAACATGGACACAAGGAGAGGTACAGAGACAAAGATATAAAGGCTCCAAGAGACACCCTAGCTATGAGGAAGGGCTAGGCAAAGGGAAGGTGGCTGAAAGACACTGAACAAAGCAGGCAACCGGAGATCCAGAGTCACCCCCAACTCTGCCCTAGGCACACAGGAGATTCAGGACTGGGAAAAAAGGCTTGACCTTTTAATGTGTTTGAGGGTGGGTGAGAACAAAGCCAGGTGAAGAGAGTTATTGGGGAGAGGAATTAGACTATAATCAGCATTATTCTTCCAAGGTGTCAACTAGTAACTGGACCTAAAAGGTAAGTGTCCCACGGCCACTAGCCCAGGCTCCAAAGAGCCGGGCTCTCTTAGAGGTCTGACGGTCTGACCCATGCCTAAGACCCAACTACTCCTCTCTGACCACCACCAGCCTAGGGAACCAGATCGGCTGGAGATTACATCCTGCATGTGATGAAGACTGAGTATATGTAGGAGTGTGGGCGATAGAAAACTCTAGTAGTGACCACTTCTTTCGTCAGGATTCAGCAAATGGGTCTCCAGGCTTTGGAAAAACCATCCACTACTTTCAGGAAGCTTAGGGAAAGGGTGACATTTTGGGTGGAAATGGTGAAAAGGAGCAGTTGTCCAGACCAGCATCCTCACAGTTAACATCTATCCCCCCCACCCCCAGCAGCATACCTCAGCTGTCATTGTGCACACTGCCATTTCCTACAGAACTGGAGAGAGAGAGAGAGAGCTGACAGCAAGTAGTGGGGGGGGGAGGGAGAGCACAGACACGAAGGAGCGAGCTGCAGCTGATCCTCAGACACACACAACACACCACCACTGACAAAATCAGGTCGACACATTCCTAACACTGACCCACGCTGTCACTGACTTCCACGTGTGATCCACACTCATCAATCCCTGTCACACACACACCACCTCTGTGTGCACAGACATGCACGAGTCCTCCCAGTTCAGGCTGAAGCGCCCAGTCCTAAGGCCTGTCCACACACTCTATTGATATTAGACCTGAAATCGCCTATCAGGGAGAAGAGGGCTTAGGCCCCCGCCCCCGTTCCCCAAATTCTATAACCAGAGCCAGCTCCAACAGCTGAGAGCCGGAGCTCAAGAAGTCAAGTACCAGGGCTGAGGCGACGAACAGGGAGCTGACCTGGCGGTGGGGCTATTAAACGCCTCCCTTACTCTCCCTCCTGTCACTGGCCTCTTTCCTCGCACGTCCACTCGTTGCTCGCCCAGCCCGCCATCCGCCTGTCAGTCGAGTAATGAATGCGCGCTCCGGGCCCCGGGCCCCCCCGGAGTCGTTCATCACTGCCAGCCACCGCCCACCTCTCTGCCGCCCGCCGGGAGGGCTAAGCGGCCCAGGCGGCTAGAGCCCCTCTTCCCCCCACCTCGACCACTAATTGTCAGATTGAGATGTTGATTTGTCAGCTGGGAGCTAGAGCCAAAGAATCCGCAGTAAAACCCGGACTCCTTGAACTTCCTCTCGGCTCCGTGCGGGTTCGCCCAGCCTTGGAGCTTTTCTGGATTTGATGTGGATGGGTTGGATTTTGCTTAAGAGATCGGGGAATAGAAGCACAATATCATTCTATTCCGATAGGAGGCGCACCAGGCTACAGACCCTCAGTTTCCCTAGGAAAGCTCTTCTTGGGCGCAGTTCCACGTGTATAGACCAGAGGCCCTTAGGGCTTCGTCCCCCAGTCTCCCAGCAGGGGGCGCCTGGGCCACCACCCTCTTTTCTGCAGCCAGATCTCTGCTTCCGCACTGAAGCCCCCCAAGGCAGCGGTCGTCCAGTCCGCCTTCAGGTCAAGCCAGGGGCCATATCCTGCCCTCTCTCTCCTGCAGGTGCCTCCGGCCTCCCTCAGTCCTCCGTCTTCCCGCAGAAGGCGCCCCTGTTGCGGGTCCGCTCTCTCCTAGCCCTAGGCGCCTAGGCTGCAGTCCCACCCCCGCCCTCTCCCCAGCCCGGGCCCCGGGGCTCCCCGGGCGGCCGGCTGAGTGACGGGCGGCCGGTGATTATGCGGAGGGGGGAGCGGGGTGCGCCGCGGGCGGCAGCGCTGACCCTTCACATTTCCGATCCGCCGGGACCCTCATCCATCCGAAGCTGCTCTTTGTCTGGCCGCCTAATTGCCGGCGGACAGGATGGATGGCGGGACCGACAGCCGCGGAATCCCTAATAAAGGCCGCGGCCGCCGGGGAGGGAGCGCGGAAAGGAGGGGGAGCAACAAGGAAAGGATGGAAGGAGGTGGGAGGAAGCACCGGGCCGCGGCGGCCGCCGGCTCAGAGGCGCGGCGGGCGGCGCGCACGGGAGCCAGGCCCGCCCAGGGTGCAGGACCCGGCGTCCTGGGTCGACCCGCTTCTGAGCGCGGTGGATATGGGGCTCGTTAAGTCTCCTGCTTGTTGGAGAAGAGCAAAGAGCTGGGTACCACCAGCAGAAAGAGCACCCAAGGCCGACCCGCTTAGCCTTGCCCTCGAGGCATCCAGCCTGGCGCTGCCTCCAGGGCTCCCGGCTCTTGCCTGCTGGCGCCCCTCCTTCGGCCCCCCTCACAACCCCTCCTCTGCTCACCTGTCGGTCTCCCAGCGCGGATCCAATATCCCGGCGGAGAAATGAGGGGTCTGACAGCTGTCTGTGCGGCCGCTCGCCACATTTCATTAACTGGAGGCTGGAGCGGGAGAATGGTGGGGGCGAGGGGAGAGCAAAATGAGGTGGAGAGGGAGGCTAGAGCTAGGAGACGCACCTGGCCAGGGGTCAAGGAAGTAAGTCGGCAGCGCGATCTAGCCTGACAAACACCTTGGAAAGAATCACTACCCCTCCCTATGGGAGTCAGGAGCCTGTCCTCAGCGCTGTGGGTGCTAGCTCGGCCCTTTGAGCCCAAGGCTGTACCGAGCTGCGGTGCCCGGAGGAACGGAAGCCCTAGGCCGAGTGGCACAGTGCGCCTCTCGCCCCGCGGCCGAGGTCTGCCGACCCTCGGAGCAATGGGGCAGAGTGTGCGCAGAATCTTGGGCCATGACTGTTTTCCTTCCCACCCGTGGTGGGAGGAGGAGAGCGGCCCTCCACCCTCCCAGACAGCTTTCCTCTTATTCGCCTCTGGAGAACATTTTCCTCCGATTTGTTTGGTTTCATTCTCCATCCCTTTTCCTTGCCCACTCCTCTTCCTTCTGAACAGCTCCTCTCCGCAGCTAACTTCTGTCAACTGTTAGCTAACAATTGAACACCTGTTGGATGTCAGGCTCCACAGCGCTGGGGTGAGAGGTCAGGGACAGTGAGCCAACTGCCATGTTGGCCTCACACACATGGGTCTCCCCTGATACTCGTTCAAGTCTCACTCCTCCCCACTCCTGTCCTACGTCGTTTACCCTTCCACTGCCTCCGGTGCCATTTCTCTTCTCCAGGGTACCGAGATCAAAACTAAAGTTCTAGGTCTGCCGCTTACAGGATGATACAGGACAAGCCATTTCTCCTTTCTGGGACCAGTTTCCTCATCTGTAAAAATGGAGACACTATATCCACTGCTCAGGGGTGCTTTGAGGATGTAGTAAGAACTTGCATAGAAAAGCCCTACAATACAGCATTCTTTCCCTTTCCATGTTATCCCCTGTCCCGTCAGGTGGGCAAAGTTCTTTTCTCTTCATACCAGGGGTCTGGCACCAGGCAACCCAGGTTGTTTCCAGTGCTGCATAGTCTTAGATGTGGGAGCAGGAAGCCAGAATGTTTGTGAGAGGATGAGGGCCACACTATGAATTACCCTGAAAAGTGAGGAAGGAGAGAGTGCAAGAAAACAAAAGTGCTTTCCTAGTTCTTAATGTGACATCAATCAGCTGGTTCCTCTCCTCTCACAAATGAGGAAACTGAGGCTTGTGGATGTTACACTGCAAGTGATAGGAACAGGTCACACTGCTAGGATCTTTCCTCCCATGAACCCTCTATTGCTCATCTCCTCACTCCTCTTCTTCCCCTGAGGGGGTCTGGGTCAGTGACAAGGAGTGTGGGAGAAGGAACAAAAAGAGAGAACCTTCAAGGAGCCAGGACCTTTCCACTAGACTTCATAAAATTTTAACACGAAAACTTCCTTAAAGTAGGAGGCACATACCATATGCAAATCATATGCTAATCACATGCTAATCCAAAGTCTGGTCCTCAGAACTCTGACACACACCTGGCTGTAAGCTCTGGGGGAAATTCTTGGGAGACCCCTGGGTTTCAGGACAAACCAGACAAGAGAGGTATTCCATTTAGGCTCAGGTTATAGAGTTAGGGTTCACTTTAGGATTGAAGAGGAGTCAAGTGTATAATTTGGAATTAGGATCAGGGTCAGTGCAGCATCAAGGATGGAGGTTAAGGTAGGATTCAGACTGGGCTGTGCTTTCATTTTATTTATTTTGAAGTAAGCTCTACCCCCATTGTGGGGCTTGAACTCATGACCCCAAGATCAAGAGTCTCATTCTCCACGGACTGAGCTAGCCAGGCGCTCCTGGGCTGTGCTTTTAAAGCAAGGAGTCTAGGGGACCCCTTAAAGGCCTCTTCTCTCCTCCCCTTCTCCCATCAGACTCACCCCCACCTTCGCTGCCCTTGCTGCGTCCGGCAGCACACCCTTCCCTGCCTACTTCCCATTCCCAACCACACCACCTTCATGGGGCCTCTCAGTTTGGCTGCCTGAGAAGCTCTGGATAAATCGTCCCAGACCCCAGCCTGGGCCTCGGCATTTCCTCTTGAGCTCAGACACTTGGCTTCTGCCCCCAGGAGCACCGGCTGGCCTTGACCCTACCCAGGTCCCTCCTCGGCCGAATGTGACAGCTGCAGGGGAAGCAATAAGGACCTGGTGAGCTGGCAGCTTCATTCCAGAGCGTGGGGAAAGAGCAACAGAACATGAATAAATTCATGGAGCTGGCCCCTCAGCTCCCTGTGAGCTCCCCCCACCACACAGACCCGCTGCCGCCTGCAGCCCTGCTGGTCACCGCAGCTCGCAGCCGGGCCCGGGGACGGGAGAAGGGACGCTCCAGAGAGAAGAGGGCTGGGACCTGAAAGGGGCTGAGGTGAGGGGCTCAAAAAGAGGGCCTTGGTGAGTAGGAGAGTGGGATGGGGAGTGGGGCTGAGCAGTGAGGGTCTCTGGTCAGCGGAGGGAGGGCAGGAGCAGGGGGAGGAGGAAAGAGAGGGTGGCAGGAGCTGAGAACGATGGGGCTTGAGGATCGGGCAGGGTAGGCCAGCGTGAGCCCTGGCCTGCTCTCTCCTCTCTGATCCATCCATCATCCAGCCTGGGGGAGCAGTACCGGAATTAGACATGCACGGGGCCGACATGGCCCTCAGCCCCCCGAGGAAGACAAATGGCGACAAAGACCTTGAATAAAATTTGTATTTATGGTTGGAGGAGGAGGCCCCTCCCCCACTGACTGCCAATCCTTTCTCTCCCAACCCTTTCAAGCATGTAGGGGCCTGTCTCCACACCGGCCCAGCCTCAGCAACCTCTTTCTTCCTGTACCATTATGGGCTGGGAGGTGCAGGGAAGGGGTACAGAAAATGAGATGAGGGGAATCACCTTCCACCCAATAATCCTGGTGTGCCCTGTGCCTTCTATTTTGCACAACTTATGCCTATAAATCACAGTCCTGGCTTAACCTAGTCAATAAGAGGTCCTTTGCAGCTGTCCACCTCCAGGGTCTCCAAACATCGTCACTTTTGCCAGAGCTGAAGCCCCTTCTCCAAACCTCTGGCCCTGGGGTCCCTTGTGAGCAAGAAATTCCCTCCAGAGGTGCCAAACCCTAAGGAAGGATGCAGCCACTGGCTTTCTTCCTGGACCCTGACCCCCCACAGAAAGGGATGTATCAAAGCCTGTGTCCCCTCCTGGTCACTCAGAGTGACAGAAACAGTCACCTCTCACAGGAAGATACCCAGCATTTAATCTGCATCTTAGTTGTGTTAATTTGCATAACCAACTTCAAATCCCTCCCTCAAACATGTGTTATGTGGAGACCAACTTCTTTGGGTTTCCATCTAAACACAGACTTTTAGGAAGGGAAAAGAGGCAGAGATGCTGGGGCTGGACAAGTTCTGGAACTGGGGCAGGGGTGGTGCTGGGCTGGGCAGGGCAGGGCAAGTGAGACTATAGCTGCTTTCTGACTCTTTCTCCCCAGTAGATTCTCTACTCTTCAGTCCTAAGGAGAGATGGCATTCATGGGGTCCCACATTTAGACACTAAGAGGAAACCAAATACAAAAACCTCCCTTCAAACAGCCCTCATACATACACACACAAAGACAACACACATCCACAATCCCACTCACCCAGGAACACACAAGGCCAGGGTCCCATGGCCTGACCGCACTTGCCAGCACACTGTCACAATGCACAGACCCAGAGCTTACCACTCTGTTGGAAGAACCGCCCCGCCCCCGCATCTTCCCCACAGTTGATATGTCACATTGGAGTCCGAACACGGACCTGGGTGTCTCTCTGCAGCGCGCCATTTACATTTCTCTCTCGATCTGTCAACCTGTCTCAGCTCTTGTCTCTCTCTCTCTGTCTCTGTCTCTCCCTCTCCCCCTCTGGGCCTGTCAGTTAGTCTCTTTTCGAAGCTTTGTCTCTGTCTCTGCGTCTCTATCTGGCTTTCTGTCTCTTTGATTTCTCTGTCGCTCCTTCTCTGCTTTCCTGTCGGTTTCCTGCTTGCTTCCCCAGACTGATCTGTTTTCTCTCTCGCTCCCTCACCCTCTTCTCTGCTCTGCGCCCCCACCCCAACGCTGGGGGTCGAGGGTAGAGGTGACTGGAAATCTGCCTTTTCCAATTCAGGCCAACATGTACTCGTTGAACCCTTTACCAAATGTTATTGGGACACGGGCACTGAGGGGCGTGGGGTGGCGAATTTCTCTTAACCCCCTTTTTGTATGTTTGTGGGCTTTTCTTTTCTTTTGGTGAGGGGTGCTTTTTAGCTCTGGAATCCACCTCTGTCTTCTTTCTGCCTGTATCTAGACCCCTTTTTATCCCATGTCTATTTCTGGCTTCCTCTGGGCTCCAGGAATACCGAACTCAGGGTGCGGCAAAAGTAAGGATAGGGTGGGGGCAGTGAACCCCTGCAGAATCCTCTCAGAACCAGGCAGGCACCGAGAAGCTGGGGGGACGCGGGTGGGGGCCTTTGCCTGCCCCGCCCCCGCGCTTCCCACTCTAGGCGCCAGGGGTCGCTCCGCCCCGGGCCGCTTATAGAGAGGCTCCCGCCGCGCAGCAGCTCACACCACCCGCACTGCCGCCCCGGGAGGGAGGGGAGGAAGGTTAGGGAAGCAGAGAGGGAGAGCTCTAGCTGGAGAGAAACGCGGGGCCAGGCTCTAGCAGGGCATGGGGCCGTGGCTGGGGTAGAGAGGCTCGTCAGTGCTCTCCAAGAGCCAGAGCGCAAACCTCCCAGGAGGTCGCGTCCGGCGGGCGCCACCCGCAGCGCAGAGCCCGGGACGTCCAGAGCGCGGAGAGTAGTCCCCCGCTCCGGCCGGGAGCGATCCGTCTGGGTAGCTGGGGACGTAGGCGCCGCCATCCTTAAGAAGGCAGCTATCCGGAGAACAGGCATCCTAGATCTGTAAGAAACCAGCCGTCCGAGAAGCCGCTGATTTCAGGCGCCCGGGAACGTTAGGCTGCTCAGGAGGGTAATAGAGGACCACGGGTTTTGAACCGTCGGGAGCCCCCTGGCCCAATTCACGGGGCGGGGGGGGAACCTCCGTCTTGACGGAAGGTTTGGGGAACGGCACCGCTGAGGCGGGAGCCCGCAGGGGCGGGGGGGCCGGGCGCAGCCGTCGGGGGCGTCCCGACCCGAGCCCGAGCCCGGCCACCGCCTCCGGGGCCCGCGGAGAGCCCCGGGCCTCCGCCGCCATTGCGCCCAAGAGTGAGGAGGATCTGCTGGCCCTGGCCGCGTCGCGGCTGAGCCGCCGCAAGCGGGTGGCGGGCGCGGCCGTCGGGGTGGCCATGGTGCTGCTGCTGCTGGTGGCCATTCCACTGCTGGTGCACAGCTCCCGCGGGCCGGCGCACTATGAGATGCTGGGTCGCTGCCGCATGGTGTGCGACCCACACGGGCCTCAAGGCCCTGGACCCGACGGCGCGCCCGCCTCCGTGCCCCCCTTCCCTCCGGGTGCCAAGGGAGAGGTGGGTAGGCGCGGGAAGGCAGGTCTGCGAGGGCCACCGGGACCTCCAGGTCCCAGAGGGCCTCCAGGAGAGCCCGGCAGGCCAGGTCCACCAGGTCCTCCCGGCCCAGGCCCTGGGGGGGTGGCGCCCCCTGCCGGCTACGTGCCTCGCATTGCCTTCTACGCGGGTCTGCGGCGGCCACACGAAGGTTATGAGGTGCTGCGCTTCGACGACGTGGTGACCAATGTGGGAAACGCTTATGAGGCGGCCAGCGGCAAGTTCACCTGCCCCATGCCAGGTGTCTACTTCTTCGCTTACCATGTGCTCATGCGCGGCGGTGACGGCACCAGCATGTGGGCCGACCTGATGAAGAATGGACAGGTGAGATGCCCCCACCCCAGGCCCAGAGGTGACAGGGTAGCTTTCTAAATCTCCCTGCACTCCTTACATTCGAGGGCTGCTTTCGAACCCCTCCCCCAACAGCGTCACTGACTCTAGAAACGCCAGGCTGCCAAGAATTTATAAATCGTTTCATCTAGCCAAAGAGGGATTAGGGGCCAGAGAAAGGAAATGACCTGCCCAGGATCTCACCCAGCATTAGGAATGGTGTCAGAATCAGAACTCAGGACACAAAGCTTAATGTCTCTACAGCTGCTATCTCACACTCCAACTATATAGGCAACCCTATATCAAATTTGTTTGGTGTCTCCCCTGCCAGTTAGCATCTTTTCTCATCCTGTCTTGGGCCACCTTCTCTCCTGAGGCAGGCCTTCTGGCTTTCGGGTTTTCCAGCCTCACAATGGTTGAATTACCTGGTGTCTGGCTCCTTTGAATTAGAATGGAATCTAGGTCTCTGGCCATGGGCTGTCAGCAGCTGTTCTTGGGGGGGGCGGGGTGGGGGGCATTCAGCTTGGATTTTTGAGTTGAACGTGAAAAAGAAAGCATTTGCCCAGGGCCTGGGACCACTTCTACAACTGGCTTTACCCTTACTAATACTGAGTCTGTGGGCAGAGGTGGAAATGATGTGGCAGCTCAGGGGCCAGCCAGGCGGCATGATGGAAGGGATTTGGAGGAGGAAAGAGGCAAAGGGCAGATTAAGCAGAAGCTTTGGCCCTGGGCCTGGTTCTGTAGGCCCCACATCTTCCCTGGCAACCTCTGGCCTCCAGGTTCTGCTACTCCCTGTCCCTATGGGCAGAGTTGGAGTCACTGGCACTTTGGCTTGGGAGAATAGCTCCAAGGACTCAGCTGGAGGACCAGCACACACATAGAGTGAATGAGAAGCCGCAGAGGTGGGGGTTCGGGGAGGTGCCTGGGCCCCACAAGCCGCAGGAGGTAAGACTGGGGCTGAGTGGTAACCTCTGAATGCCTCACACCATGGGGTGGTGTTGACCATGGCGCATCAGGCCTGCTGGTCTTGGTGTCCTGACCCAGGTCCTGTTCTGGCTACAGCACCCTCCAGCTCGAGGACTAGCAAACACTGCACTGGGGTCTCCTCCCAGCAGGGCCGCCCCAGAAACCCAAGGAAAGAGACTATCTGTGTGTCTGAATGGGAGTGAGAGCTGTATGTGTGTAAGGGAGTGAGAGTGTGTGTGCCTGATGCGAGTGTCTGTGGGTGCAGGGTGCCAAGGTGTGAGAATAGAGCAGCGTCTATGTGCATGTGGCACTGAGTAGGTGTGTGTGGTCTATGCAGGGTGTCTGTGAGCAGGAGGAGGGGGCTGAGTGTCTATCTCGAGTGCGCCGGTTTCGGAGGGAGCGGGGGCCGTGCGACTCCCACTCTGTATTCTGCGGCGCGGGCGCTGCGGCCCTGGGGACGGTAAATAGTGATTAGAATAATGATGAATAATTAATGAGTTAATAACCAGCCCCCGCGGGACAGGAAGAGGGGGGCTGAGGAAGGGGCTGGGCGCCAGAGGCGACCAGCAGAGAGGCCAGAGGGAAGGAGGGATTACCTGTTGGGGCGAAAGGGGACCCCCAAGTCTTGGCGCCGGTGGGCGCTAGAAGGGGAAAGGGCACCCAGAGGCGCGAATGCATCATTGCACCTTCCCATGGCCCGCACCCTTGCTTGCATACAGACAGACACACCTGTGCCCTATGACTGAGGAAAGGGAATCCAAGTTTAGAAGGTCAGAGGGGGTTCAGAATGTTAGAAATTATCCGACAGCCTGATTTTATTGTTTAAATAATTGCAAACCCTATATAGCGTTATCTAGGAGCAAAGCACTATTCTAACACACTTCACACGTAGTAACTCATTTAATCCTACTAACCTTAGGAGGTAGGCTCTATTATTACCTCCCGTTTTACAGTTCACATTGACGACCGGAGAAGGCATGGAACTTGGCCGAGTCGCACAGCTAGTAAATGGCAGTGCCCGGGAAGCTCAGCGATCTCCTGCCCTCTCCTTGTCCCCCGCAGCCCCTGCAGCCGGCTACCCTGGCGCCGCCTTCATAGGCCCAGCTGCACCTACTCCTCCCGACGCTTCTCTCCACCCCCAGCTCCGCACGGGGCGTGAGTGGGCTGTTCTGTTCTCCCCTGCTAGGTCCGGGCCAGCGCCATTGCTCAGGACGCGGATCAGAACTACGACTACGCCAGCAACAGCGTCATACTGCACCTGGATGTGGGCGACGAGGTCTTCATCAAGCTGGACGGCGGGAAGGTGCACGGCGGTAACACCAACAAGTACAGCACCTTCTCTGGCTTCATCATCTACCCGGACTGAGCAGGGCCCCAGGCCCCGGATCCCTGCTCCCCCTTCGCCTCCGCTCCCCTCTTCACCCACCTTCAGCCGGCCCCACCCAAGGCGCCACTCTATCCCTCCAGAGCCTGGCGGTGGGGCGGGCCCTCCCGCCCCCGGAGGCGGCCTTGCTGGGCGGACCCCGGGCGCTCCGGGGACGCCCGGGGATCTACGCGGCCGGGGAGAGGAGGAAGCCGGGCTGGGGAGGAGCGGAGCGGCTCGGGAAGCGGCCGCCGGCTTCAGAGAGCGCGCCTATGAAAGCCAACCCGAGGGGGGCGGAGGCCGGGCCCTCTCTTCTGCTAGGAGCTGGGGAACAGCTTCACCCCCCGGAGCCGCAAGCAGAAAGGAAGCCCCGGCATTTGGTGGTGGAGGTGGTGTGTGTGCGGGGATGGAGAGCAGAAACAGGAGCCCATCTGGGTGGGAGGACAGGAAACTTTTGTTTGGAGGGGGTCAGGCTCGTCCCCTGTCACCACAACTTTCTCTCACCATTCTCTCTTTCCCTCATCCCCATTTTCAGGCTCCAGGCACTGGCCTTGGCAGCCTTCCTGTGAACTGAAGGAACAAGTGAATTCTTTCCTAGCATTTAAAACTCATTCTGTACAGTCCCCATTTCACCCCCATCCTGCCTAGGCCCTGGGGCTACAGCTGCTGATGCCTCTTCCAATAAAGCGAAGTTGGAGAATGTGTGTGCCTCTTAACTTGGTGCACAGTTGGGGGAAATTGGCTGACCCTTTCCCTCACTCCTTTCAAGGACTCTCATCCTACCACTCTCCGCCAGAGGTAAAGGATTACTTATTTATTCCTGGCAAGGCCTGTCTCTGGTGGAAAAGGGGAGTAGCCCAAGGCTTCTTCTACTCAGATATGGGAAGGGAGGTGTATCAGCTTCAGGAGAGCTTGGAGACCTACTGCAGGGAGACACCAGCCAGGATGACACTAACAAGGGAGGATTCCAGAGATATGGGTCCCATCCTCTGCTTTCTGCCTGATGGAGGTGAACTTATAAGAAGAGGAGCTCTGGGGGTTGAGGAGTTGGTGATGACTCCTGGGAGTGGCATTGATCTCAAGAAGCAAGAAGAGCAGATCCCCAAAGGCCCACATTCACCACTCTCTCCCCCTGCCCCTCCACCCCCATATTGTTTGCTGAGGGGTGGGGATGGGGAGGAGCAGTTTGTCCCTTTAGGATAGCTCTTAGGTGAGGGAGTCTAGGGGAGCCGGGCCCACCTCTAAGCTGGAGGACACTGCCACCGTGTGGGCAATTGGAGAGCAACAGTCGTAGCTCACCTAGGTCAACCCAGAGGGAAACAGACATTTGGACACTTTAGAAACTTTATTGGGGTGCCTGTGTGGCTCAGTCAGTTGAGCGTCTGACTCTTGGTTTTGGCTCAGGTCATGATCTCTCATGTTTGTGAAAGGCCCCGAGTCAGGCTTTGAGCTGACGGCCTAGGGCCTGCTTGGGATTTTCTTTCTGCCCCTCCCCTGCTTGAGTTCTCTCCCTCTCTCTCTCTCTCTCTCTCCAAAATTATAAATAAACATTTTTAAAAAAGAAACTTTATTGAAGGGTAATAAATAAGGGCTAAAAGGAAGGAGTAAGGCAGGACAGGATGTGGATGCATCATGATAGAGAGTCCTGTGGGGCAGCAGAACCAACTGGAATAAAACACTGGAGAGAGAGATCTTGTCACTGCCCAGCCATCCTTGAACTGTAGCCAACCCTTCCCCACTGACCACTGCAAAGAAGCAGAGGCTATCATCCCCTGCCCCCAGCCCTCCCTCTCCCCACACCACCCTACTTTCCACAGGCTTGCTGTGCAGGCACAGCTCTGCTGTGAAGGGGAGGCTCACCAGGGCGTCCTGCCATTCAAGTAACGTGGCCACAGGGTTGGTACAGGCTCGGGTGGGGCCTGACGGTGGGGCTCGGCTGGTATAGAAGGCACACTCATCATCCAGGCGGGCCTCATGGAAGCAGTGGATGGCAGTCAAACATGCTTTGAGGCGCTGTCTCAGAGCCAGTGTTCGAGGGGCCAGGTTGCTGGGGCCTGAGAGCCGAGGGCCACAGAGACCTGAGGACAGACTCTGGGGTCCTAAACTCCCACCATATACAGCGCTTCCCCACTCCCCCACCAAGTGCTACACCATTAGCAGCACACAGCTTGAGGCGCAACTCCTCCCTTCTCCCTGAAGGGAGAGCGCCAGGCTGGGGCAGGGTAGGTGGGGAAATGCAAGCAATGGGACCAGCTGGTGCAAGGTAGGGGCCCGCTCCCAGTGAGAGAGGAGGACCTCCTTTGTTCACAAGCCCTTCCGGCTGACTCCTTACCTGCCTGGCCTGTTGACCGGAGTGAGTGAATAGGGGGGCTGGCACAGAGTGGGTGTTGGGAGGAGAAGATCAGGCTGGTGGTCGCTGGAGCCCACTGACGACAGCAGGGCTTTGGGCTGAACTCTGGACTTCTGGGTTCCAGGGAGCAGGCCTCTGATGCCCCAGGGTCTATCCTAGGGGAGGGCTCTAGGAGTCCAATCTGCCCGTGGGAGTCTGCCGGAAGGGGTCCAGGTTCTCCTGGAGGGCAGGGCTCTGATACCTCAGGCTGTTCCTGGACAGAGGGTTCTGGTATCCCAGGCTCCTTGCTATGGCTGGGCTCTGGGGGTCCTGGCTCTGCTGCAGGGCAGGGTTGAGCTATTTCCAGCTTTGCTCCTGGGCAGGGGTGTGGCTCCCCACATTCCTCTGGAAGGCAGGGCTTTGGTAGCCCAGGGTTCTGTAACACTCCAGGAAGGTGTAAGGCCCCTGAATTCTGCTTCGGGGCATTCGGAGTACTAGAAATCTCAGCCAGCAGGGGCTGAAGTTCAACCATATCCAGAGTGGAGCCTCCATTCAGGGGGACATACGTGCCCTCTGGGAGCCCTTCTACCTCCTGTCGCAACAGCTGCTGCAGGATATTGATGCGCTGTGGGTGGGAGAGGAGTGCCCAGCGTGATGTCAGGGTGTGGGCTCAAGTCTCCACCCACACTGTCCTATTCCCATACTCCCCTCTCCTCCTGCATCCCTTCCGAGCGGTGTCCTGGCCAATCAGGCATCAAAGCTGTTGCCCACACAGACCCACCTGCATCTTCAGCTCCTGGAGCTTGGGGGTTGTGCCAGGGCGGGGTCCGTGAGGAGCTGCCACAGCGGGTTTCCCAGGCCCCTCGTGCAAACTCACACAACTCTCCTGGTCAAATAACCGGACTGCAATCTGCTCCTGCCAAATGGGGGGACAGGGCCGCGTGAGGAAGCCAGGCTGGGGCAGGAAGGCCAGGCCAGTCCCACCCTCACGAAGAAGGGACCTGGTGAGGCGAGCGGCCCTAAACGTAGATTAGGAGGGGCAGCAGAGGGGGAGGGAAAGTTGGAGAGTTGGAAGCTTTGGCAGAGAGCCCCCCTGCCTCAAACTGCTGGGCTCAGACCAACGGGACACAGAGAGGGATCTCAGCATGGAAAAGCCTCAGATACTTACCCAGGGCAGGGCAGGCTCTTCAGGGCAAGGCTGAGGGGAGAGGCCACTCAAATACCGAGCCTGAGACAGAAGTGAGACATCATAGCTCTCTCTGTGCCCATCCCTCCCCGTCCTCCCCCGCCCCGGCCTGTGCCGGCTACCTCCCCTGCTCTCTCCTCTCTCCCTTACCTGTTGAGCTCTGGGGGCCGATGGGATGGGTGTGAACTGGATTTTGGGGCGAACGGCAAGACGCCGCAAAACTGAATACGAGGTCTGGGGAGAGAGGAGGGTGGGTGAGCAGGAACAAAACCTGACCGAGCAGGGCTCCCAGCCAGATGGCGCTGCCCTCGCCCAGCCCCCGGGAGTTGTGGATACAAACTGGAGCTGAGGTGCCAGGCGAGGGTACGCGCTGAGCCCTTCCGAAAGGTGATGGATGGGCCATGGAAGGTGTCACCACACGGCCAGGAGAGGGTATCAGGTGGGAGGCACGGCCATCCTGTGGGGAGGAACGAGGCGGAAGAGGGATCGCTCCCCCCTTGCATTCCTATGTCTTCTCATTGCAGCAGCCAGTGCCATTCCACGAAGACCTAATCAAATCCTCTCTCTCTCTTGTTCATGACCCCTCTCCATGGGTTTCCACTCAATCCAAGCAACAGCCAAGGCCTCACACTGGTTTATAAATCCTTACCCAATCTGATCTCGCCATCGTCTAACCTCACTTCCTGTCATCCTCCTTGCTCTGCTTTGGCTTGGCTGGAGTCCTCTTTCTGCCAATCCTTAAACACATGAGGCACATTCCCTCTCTAGGGCCTTTGCAGCAGCGGTTCTTCTGGCCTGGAATGTCCTTCTCCCAGATACCTGCACGGTTCACTCCCCCAGCTCCTTTTGGTCTTCACTAGAATTTCATCTACTCAATGCGATTCCCCTGGCCAATCTATCTGAAATTACAACATCTCGCTCCCCTACTTCCCCACCCCCTTCAGTGCCTACTTTTTTTTTTTAACTTATCACCAGCTGACATGCTACATTATTTTACATATGGGTTTATTTTTCATCTCCCTCTTCTAGAATATGAACTTGTTTACTACTGTGTATCCAGAACCTAGAGAACTGTGGAGTGAATGAATGTCAGGTCTGTCTCATTCTCAGCACTGATTTAATGGTGATACAAATATATACCAGACTGTGACCTCTTGGCCCAAGGCTCCTGCCACCTGGTAAGCAGAGGCTAGTCCCACTCTGGAGAGGCCTTGGGCCCATGGGGCAAACACAGGCTCAGTTAGCATTCCAAGGCCCACCCACAACCCTCAGGGCTGGCTGCTGCCAGAGAATTCCCCCAAACATCTCCCCCGCCTCTCCCCGTCCCAGAAGGGACCCATCTCACCCTGGTGTGGGTTATCTCTCTTAATGGTACCCGCTGGGCCAGACCTAGGGGGCCCCCTCCTCCTTCATCAGAGTGAGTAACAACTTCATGTTCTCCTTCAGGGAGAGAGGGAGCTACGAGGAGACAGGAAATTTGCTGTAGTGTCTAGAACACACACCGATGTCTGGCATAGGGTTCTGCAACCTCCAAAGAGGGTATGCCAGTTTGACGGCCCCCACTGTACCATCAGATGTGAGGACCCATCCAGCATCCCCTTGGAGCCCAGCACTATCCCAGTAATCACTTATTAATCTGAGCACCTGCGTGGGCTAGGGGTGTGCTGATGGCTTGTAGGGCTGAGGACAGAACAGTGAGTGGAAGGTAAATCTTTCAGAAGTGGCAGAGAGAGGGCTCCAGTGGGCACCACCCCCTTTTACACAAGTGCAACAGGGCAACCTCTGGCCTATCAAGGTCCCTTCCTCTCTGGTTCCTTCTGATGTGGCCTTCCCCTCTCTCTACCAGCCCCACCCTGACCTGCTGAACTTTCTCCCGTCTTGCACATAGCCTGTCTGCCCCTATTTTCTCCCCATGGCCAGACAAACTCACCAGGCTGGACTGAGGTCTCCAGGGGTAATCCTGAGGTCTGCTTCACCAAAGTCCTGCTGATAATAAGGACAGCAGCTAGTAGTCACTAAGTACCAAGTATGAGCTGGGCACTTTGCTAAGTGCTTTACAAACATCATCTCATTTAATTCTTCGCAAAACAACCCCTCTCTCTAATGATACAAACATTATCCTCATTTGACAGATTAAAAAAAAAAAAAACCTGAAGCTTGGGGGTTAGGGCAAACTTACAAAACTGGGTAGTGCTGAGAGTCAGAAGTCACACCTAAATCCCAATTATTGGCATCATCTATGCTCTAGCCACTAAATAGAAGAGGTAGCATTTCTGATTTCTGTTCCTTCTTCCCCCACAACCCGAAAAAACTGGTGTCACACTGAGGCCTGGCTATGGAGGCTGAACCCTATTGCAAGGGTTCACTCAAGGCATCCACAAGTTTTCTCCTTCCCTCCTGGGTTGGTGGGAAGTCCTAAAGCTACTGGAAGACTCTAGCTCTGAGGGACCCCTGTATCAGACATTGGATCATTCTTTTCCAAATGATCCTTTCTTCCTCACCGGCTGCTGCCACCTGTCCCTCTTCTTAGCTCCTGGAAACTGGGGTGAGCAGAGGGGTGAAAGGAAGGTCCTGAAGGTGGAATCTGACCCATGCAAGCAAGAGAAGAAAAGAGAGTCAGAGGTGGACCCCAAAACTTCAAGCCTCATCACCAGCCCCATCATCTCCACAACCTTCTGGTTCATTATGAGGTAACTTCTCTCCTAAAGCTCAGCTTTGTCCCAGGAAAGTGCTCCCAGAAACACTGAATATATTAGCCCCTCAAGGGCACTCACCAGAGCCTCTAGCCTCTGGGGACACAAGGTCCGGCCGCGGGGTCCTGGTCCCTCCAGCCTCGAGAAGCAGGAAGCCCTTGCAGGGTCCAGTCGGTGGGTGGGAGTTCTAGGGGCTAAGTATGCAGAGGCACGGGCACCCTGACACCACAAAAGAGGCTATCAGCACAGGCTCAGGATTCCGTCCTCAGTCTACACCAGCCTGATTTTCTCATAGCCTGTCTTATTACCTGGCCCCTACGGATGGTGCCTCCCTGGCTCCCTCGAACCAGTACTCTCTGAGCGAGACTGGGCTGGCGCCCCAGGCGACAGCTCTTCACCCCCTCACCTGACAGGATGGTGGCCAGGGCTGCAGGGTCAGCCACAAACTCTATGGTCCCTGGAGCCTCTGCAAGAGAAGGAAGAGTGAGAAGGAACAGGAAGGAAGAAGGCTGAGGGGCCACGAACCCCACCGTAGTTACCTTGAGGTGCAAGAGTGAGCCAAAGAGACTCATATTACTAAACTCAGTTCACCAAAGTTCACAGAACTTTTCTTTATGTAAGATACTATTCTAGGCACTGGAGCCTCAGAGATGAGTGAGAAAGTCCAGCCTCCATCCTAAAGAAGTTACCATCAAACTACAGAGAGGTAACAGACTCAAGCCAAAGTCTGGACATGTTATAAGAAAAGTACTACAAAGTATTAGAATGCAGAGCAATTGATTGTGACCTAGGGAGCTGGAAAAGTCTTTAGAAAAGATGACGTTTTGCTGAAAGGAGGAGAGGGCTTCGGAGTAGAGAGTTTTCCAGGAGCAGATTCCAGGACTCTTACAGTAAGTGGGAGACCAGGGTAGTGGAAAGGTCACAAAGGCCACTGCACTCATCCCATTCCCTACCTCCACACAAGGAGACTGTGTTTTCAAGCCTCCAACAGGTACCTGTCTGGGGAGGGGGCCTAGACTCCAGATTTTGTCTCCCAGGGCTAGGCCTCAGTTCCTCCAAGGGGTTCCGGAGCTGAGTGCTCCCCAGTGATCCTTCTGATTTCTCCTTTTTATGTGTGACTTTCAGCGTGGGGCCTGCTGAGTTGAGGGGGTGTTGAATATTGAGCTTCTGCACCAATCTCTACAGGAAGGGAGGACAAAAAGCTGGGGTTCAGCTTTGAGGTGCATTGCTGGTGTGTGCTGTCTCCTCGTAGCTACTGTCTTTACCCACCAGGCCCCTCTTACCTTTGGATCTTGGTTCTCCTGGTCCAGGACGCAGGGTTTGACTGTGGATAGAGGGGGGCGTCTCTGAGAGCGTACGGGAATCTTGCTAGGGGTAGGAGATACACCCCTAGGGAGAGGATCCTTCGTGGTTTGGAGAGTGGTCATGCCGGCTACAACTGAGATGGGGAGGAAAGGATGTGGGATCAAAGGTCAGCCAGTTCGGCGCATCGGTTCTGACATTCCTGAAGCTCCCACCATGGCCCAAACCCATGCGCCCAGAAGACCGATGCTTCCAAGGCCACTGTTCGCGGTGCCACCTCCAGACTTCCTGAGCCTGCCTACTCTTTCGCCCCAGGACCCCGAGCTGCCTCTCCTCCCTAGGAGCCCCGCAGTCCCCATTCCGTTCAAGGCCTCCATGCCGCACCCACCTCGGAACCACTATGGCTCACCCACACTTCCTCCGCTTTTTCCTTACTCTGGCTTCTGCTGCTCCTTCCCCAGTTTGTAAAATACGCCGAGCGCCTGATTGGCTCTTCTGCGCTCCCGCGGAGGCGCGTGACACCTGGCTGAGCTCTCCAATCCACAGGCTTCGGAGGCGGGGCCATAAGAAGGACTAGTAGTCGAACCGCTTTCTGGCCCGGAAAAAACTGACCCGACTCAGTCAGCCAATCCGAGAGTGGAGCGCGGGATGGGAGGCGGGATAAGAGGAAGGAGGAGGGCGTTCTGAGGCTGGGGAAGGCGTGGCACAACGGGCGCTGCGAACTCTCGCGATGTCTCGGGACTGCTCTGAGAAGAACCGTTCTCCGGGCTTTGCGGGAGGGGCGCGCTGTCCTGAAAGAGGCTAACGGTGTTCGGGGCTGGCCCGAGCCCCAGACGCCGACCTCTCTGACCGAGTGCAGCGTTAACCTTTGGGGACGCAGTTCCAGAGGCGTATAGCAAGCATCTACGCATTGTGTCTGGGACAAGAAAGCGCTTCCAAACGGACAGAGAAGGCTGGATGGAATAGAATGGAGCCTAACAATAATAAAAATAAAAATAAACCATCTTTTCCTCGCAGGAGCCTCACGACCCGGTGAGGTGTGGTCTCCATTTCACTGATAAGAAATAAGCCCAAACCGTGTCCCTGGAACCCATTCAGTACCACAGGCCAGGCCTGGAGGACTGGGGAGAGGGGTGTCACCTGCCTGTTGCCGGGGTGTGAAACAACCAATACTCCGGTCAGAATGGAGTGGTGACCTCTAACGGAAGACGGGGGAAATGGACAATGGTGTCAAATGTGCAGGTCTCTGGTAGATTTTCTCCCTGACGACAGTGGTTTTTATTACTCAAGCCAGGAACCGGGAGTTATTTTTCAACTCCTTTCCCTCCTCATACAATCTCCCTCTCATTCTTACTATTTTTCATATCTTTGCAATTCATTCTTTCTTCCTCTTTATCACGACCACCCTAATCTTACACCCAAATGGCACTTAAAGAATTTCAAGAGTCTCATACCCCCCATTCTCTCTTGCTCTCCACTTTCTTTTTTTCTTTTTTTAATGTTTTATTTATTTCTGAGAGAGAGAGACAGCGTGAGCAGGGGAGGGTCAGAGAGAGAGGGAGACACAGAATCCGAAACAGGCTCCAGGCTCTGAGCTGGCTGTCAGCACAGAGCCCGACGAGGGGCTTGAACCCACCGAACCCGGAGAGATCATGACCTGAGCCGAAGCCGGACACTTAACCGACTGAGCCACCCTGGCGCCCTTTTCCACTTTCATACTTTCGCCATCCAGCAGCTTCAGTAATCTTTCAAAATTGCAGTTCTGGTCATGTTACCACTGTGCTTGACCGTTCCTCACTCACAGTCCCTATCTTGTGTCACTCTCTCCCTTGTTCTCTGCTTCCCAACTTCATTGCCACTTTCAGTTCCTCAAACTGGTCATGTTCCTTCTAGTCTCCCCGCCTGCAAGGCCTTTTTTGCTTCCACTTGGCCTATTTGTGCCTCCAAATTGATACTCATTGTTACTTCCGTATAGAAGCCTTCCTTGAACCCCTCTACTCACAACCCACCCTAATTCTAAAAAGATTCTCTGGTTACGTGCTCTCAGGGAACAGTGTTTGTTTCCTCAGAGCATGCATCTCAGTTGACAATTGATTATTCATCAGTGCGAACATATTATATTGTGTTTATAAACTCGACCCCTCTGCTAGACCTCCATGAGGGTGGTGACCTTTTATTTTGGTTCACCATCATATTTTCAATGCCTTGCACTGTGCCTAGCTTGTAAAGTGCTCAATATTTGTTGAATGACTCAACAGAGGGATGAATAATTGATCAAATGAATGCATGAAGTGACAGTGAAGACCTCTAAGAAGTAATATTTGATTTTCCTCTTTAAAAAGAGAGAAGACAGGTCACCTGGCTGGCTCAGCTGGTAGACCATGCAAGTCTTGATCTCGGGGTTGTGAGTTCGAACCCCATGTTGAGTATAGAGATTACTTAAAAACGAAATGTAAAACTAAAAAATAAAAGAAGGTTATTCTAATCATTTGAACAGTACTTGCAAAGGAAAAAAATAAACCCTGAAAGAATATGGCGTGTTCAGAGAATAGTGAGCTCTTAGGGGGTAGATGAAATGTAGGAAACAGTAGAAAATAAAACTAGAAAGGTGGTCTGAGTTGAGGGAAAGAGAAGGTCACCTCATTCCACTGATAGGAATTGTGAATGTGCCAGATTCTAACCACAGGATCCACAGAACGGCTACTAGCAAGCATTGTGCACCTACTGTGTGTAAAGCCCTTTGGTAGGTGTTTGGGATACAGGGAGGGATAAGGCAAAAGTTTGGAAGACGGAGAGGCACCAGGATGGAAGCTCCCTGCATAGTGGTTTTGCATGATTTTAAGGTAATCAGTACAGTGCAGGTCTCGTCCTCAGCTTTGCAAACCTGGAAACGGGAGTTTGTCAGGCAACCCAGAGTGGATCTAGAGACTGACTCACACTATTCAAATTCATAAGAGAAATTGAGTGATTTATCAAGAGGATATACCTTCCTTTGACCTAAATATTTATGCCTGTTCATCAGGGCGGAATCACCTTCACAGAATCAATCTCCCTTGTAGGAAGACTGATTTTTATATCAGAGAAGTCTTTAAAAGAGCCAATGTCCAGAATATCTGCTGGGCCTTTCAGAATATACAACCTGTTTTCTACATTGAGGCCAGAGCGACCTGCTTCCATTTGTCTTTGCGGGACACTGTGTGTGGGAAGGTGCAAGTCACCTCTCTTGTTTTATTCTATCACTCACCCACCCCTTATTCCCCATCTGCTTCCCTATTCCTCTGCCCCATAAACAGCACTCTAATGTGCTTGATAGATTTTTTTCCCCAATTTTAGTATATGTGCTGCCAGAGAGAGCACTTGATAGAAGTTCTTAGCTATGAATGTGTGCTTATAAAACACGTACACTTGTATATATGTATTATACAGTTGTATATTAGTTTCTTATTGTTGCTGTAACAAGTTGCGACAAATTTAGTGGCTTAAAACAATACCTGTTCTCTTATGGGTCTGGAGGTCAGAAGTCTAAAATCAAGGTGTTGGCACAGCTCCATTCCTTCTGGAGGCTTCAGGGGAGAGTCTATTTCTTGCCTTTTCCAGTTTCTAGGGACTGCCAGCGTTCCTTAGCTTGTGGCCTCCTCTTCCGTGACTCTAACCTCTGCTTCTGTCATCACCTCTACTACTCAATGTGATCTGCTTCTGTCTTATGAGGACTCTTGTGATAACATTGGGTGACCCATATAATCCAGGATAACATCCCTATCTCAAGATTCTTAACCACACCTGCACACTCTTTTTTGCCATATAAGGTAACATCCACAAATTCAGAGGATTGAAACGTGGACCTCTTTAGGAGTGCGTCATTTTTCAACCTACTACAGTTTATATAGTGTCTGTGTTTTTAATTTGTATAAGTGGCATTACCACATGATTTTGTTTTTACTTTTTTCCAGCCAACTCTGTTTCCAGGATCCATCCTTATTTCTGTATTTAATATAGTCCATTGCTTACAGTAGTTGCATAGGATTCCACTGTAGGCATCCCTCATACTTTACTTATCTATTCCCCACATCTATGAACAATGCTAAAGAATTATCTTCTTAAATGGTCCTCCGTGAACCTGTTCAAGACTTTCTCTGGGACATATATCCAGGAGTGTAATTTCTGGGTCAGAAGGCTTATGCAAACTTAACTTCACTAAATACCACCAGATTATTTTTCTTTTTCTTTTTTTTTTTTAAATGTTTTATTTATTTCTAGGGGAGAGAGAGAGAGAGAGAGAGAGACAGTGTGAGCAGGAGAGGGTCAGAGAGAAGGAGTCACAGACTCTGAAACAGGCTCCAGGTTCTGAGCTGGCAGTCAGCACAGAGCCCGATGCGGGGCTCGAACCCACGAACCGCGAGATCATGACCTAAGCAAAAGTCGGACGCTTAACCGACTAAGCCACCCAGGCGCCCCCCAGATTATTTTTCTGAAGATTTGTAACTGTGTACATTCTTAATATTACTTGAAGTTTTACTATCTCTCTCCTTTCCAACCCTTGATATTATACAACTTTCTAGTTTTTACAATTTTAATGGGTATTAGGTGGACTTTTGGTTGTTTTCTTTCTTTCTTTTTGTTTTTTCTTTTGAATATTTATTTTTGAGAGAGAGAGAAAGCATGTGTGAGCAAGGGAGGGTCAGAGAGAGAGGGGGACAGAGGATCCAAAGTGGGCTCTGTACTGACAGCAGAGAGCCTGATGTGGGGTTCAAACCCTCAAACCATGAGAACATGACCTGAGGTGAAGTCAGATGCTTAACTGACTGAGCCACCCAGGTATCCCTGGTTATTCACAATTGCATTTTTCTAAATACTGGTGAGTTTGAGGGTTACTTCATATTCTTGTTAGCCAACTGTACTTCTCTCTCTCTAAAATGCCTGTACATGTCCCTTGTGCATTTTTTCCTGTTGTCTTTCCTGTCATTATTCTTGTTGCTTTATAAGATTTTACTATATATTCTGCATATTAATCCCATATCCACTTTAAACATTGCAAATGTTTCATTTAGGCCTCCAAAGTAATAAAATTGATTTTCTTTCTTTCTTTCTTTTGTAAGGCATCTCTGTGCTCAATGTGGGGCTCAAACTCATGACTCCAAGATCAAGAGTCACATGCTCTATGGACTAAGCCAGCCAGGTGCCCCTATCTATAATTGATTTTCTTTTCTTTTTTTTTTTTTTTATTTATTTCTAGGAGAGAGAGAGACAGCGTGAGCAGGGGAGGGTCAGAGAGAGAGGGAGTCACAGACTGAAACAGGCTCCAGGCTCTGAGCTGGCAGTCAGCACAGAGCCTGACGCGGGGCTCGAACCCACGAACCGCGAGATCATGACCCAAGCGAAAGTCGGACGCTTAACCGACTAAGTCACCCAGGCACCCCTAATTGATTTTCTTTTTAATGTTTATTTATTTTTGAGAGAGAGAGAGAGAGAGAGCACAAATGGGGGAGGGTCAGAGAGAGAGAGAGGAAGACACAGAGTCTGAAGCAGGCCTCAGGCTCTGAGCTGTCAGCATAGAGTCCCAGGCAGGGCTCGAGCCCATGAACCCCAACATCATGACCTGAGCCCAAGTCGGACGGTTAATCAACTGAGCCATCCAGGCACCCCTATATTTGATTTTCTATCTGGCAATTTTAATGACCTCTTTCCTTGGCTTTCCTAGTTTTTCTACTGATTCTCTTGGGTTTTCTATAGAGATAATTATGTCTTCTGCAAATAAAAAACAGTTACAGAGGGGGCGCATGGGTGACTCAGTCGGTTAAGCCAACTTTGGCTCGGGTCATGATCTCACCATCTGTGAGCCCCAGGTCAGGCTCTGTACTGACCTCTCAGAGCCTGGAGCCTGCTTCGGATTCTGTGTCTATCTCGGCCCCTTCCCCGATTGCACTCTGTCTCTCTCTCTCAAAAATAAATAAACATTAAAAAATAAAAATTAAAAAAAAAAACAGTTACAGGGGTGTTTGGATGGCTCAGTTGGTTAAGTGTCCAACTTCAGCTCAGGTCATGATCTCCCCATTCGTGAATTCGAGCCCCATGTGGGGCTCTGTGCTAACAGCTTAGAACCTGGAGCCTGCTTGGGATTCTGTGTCTCCTTCTCTCTCTGCTCCTTCACTGGTCACACACACACTCTCTCTCTCTCAAAAATAAAGAAACATTAAAAAAAATAATAACATCCATTCCCTTTCAGTCTTTACACCTTGCTGGGTTTTTTGCTATTCTTGTTTTGTTTGATGTTTTCTTCTTACATCATTGTTACATCATTACAGAACTCTCAATATTATATTAACACAGTAGCAGTGCCAGGGGAAACTTTGACCTGGGAAACCATTTAAAGTATCTCCAAAGAGGGGCGCCTGGGTGGCTTAGTCGGTTGGGCATCCGACTTTCGCTTAGGTCATGATCTGCGGTTCATGGGTTCGAGCCCCGTATCGGGCTCTGTGCTGACTGCCAGCTCAGAGCCTGGAGCCTGTTTCAGTCTGTGACTCCCTCTCTCTCTGACCCTCCCCTGCTCACGGTGTCTCTCTCTCTCCTAGAAGTGAATAAAACATTTAAAAAAAATTTTTTTTTTAAAAAAGTATCTCCAAAGAGTAACTTTTTTTTCACCTTTTTTTTTTTTTGGTGTAATAATCTCAAACTGAGAGAAAATTTGCCTGGGTAGCACACAAAACTTTTTTCTAAACCATTTGAGAGTAAGTTGCCAGTATGTTGCTCCAATGCTTTACTGTATATTTCCTGCTAACAAGGACATTCTCCTCCATAACCACAGCACAACCATCAAAATCAGGAAATGAATGCTGATACTTTCCTGCTATCTAACCTTCAGACCCCATTCGAGTTCCATTGCTTTTCTAAATGATATCCTTTATAGCAAAAGGATCCAGCCCAGAATCATGTGTTGCATTTAGTTGTCATGTTTCTTTAGTCTCCTTCAATCTAGAACAATCTTTCATTCTTGAATTTCATGACCTTGACACTTTTGAGTATTACAGGGCCGTTCTTTGCAGCATGTCCCTCAATTTGGAATTGTCTAATGTTTCCTCATGATTAGACCCAGGGTATGCATCCCTGGCAGGACTGAGACTGTACTGAAAACAATAAAATGGGACCTTTAGGGGGAAAAAAGAATTATCTTGATTTCTGGTCCACTAAGAATTCTTTTTGTTTGCTCTTGTTTGTTTTAGAATGTGGCTAAGTATTTGTTAATTTGTTGATATATGCTTTCTGTGTTTTCTACGGATTTGGATGTTCGAAGGTCAGTTCTTTTTTTTTTTTTTTAATGTTTTATCTATTTCTTAGGAGAGAGAGAGAGAGAGACAGCGTGAGCAGGGGAGGGTCAGAGAGAGAGGGAGTCACAGACTGAAACAGGCTCCAGGCTCTGAGCTGGCAGTCAGCACAGAGCCCGACGCGGGGCTCGAACCCACGAACCGAGAGATCATGACCTAAGCGAAAGTCGGACGCTTAACTGACTAAGCCACCCAGGCGCCCCTCGAAGGTCAGTTCTGTATGTTGACCCTGCTAGGCGACAGTCCCCAAACGCTGACGTAGGTGTTGCCGTGAAGGTATTTTGTAGATGTGATTAAAATCCACAGTCAGTGAACTTTAAGGGAGATTACCCTGGATCAGCAGGGGAGCCTGATTCAATCAGCTGAAAGGCCTTCAGAGCAGAGCTGGGGCTTCCTTGACGGACAAGCGGTTCCAGCCGCTGCGGCCAGCCCTTCCGGAGGGCACCCGGCTCTGCCCCCCGGGGGTTTGAAGCCTGCTGGGGCAAGCTCCTGCAGTTGTGGGATCCAGATCCTTGCAATTAATAGTTTAATATCTATCTCCTGCTCATTCTATTTCTCTGGTTGAACCCTGACTGATGCGGGTGTTGGTACCTGGAAATGGCTGCTTTTAGAACAAATACCTAAAAATGTGGGCGTGGCTTTGGAATTAGGTAATGGATAGTCTGGAATAACTTTGCCGAGGGTGATAGGAAAAGCCTAGCTTGCTTCGAATAGACTGTTAGTAGAAACAGGAATGTTACAACTTGCTAGTGAGGGCCCGGGGGAAAGCGAGGAAGCGTGGAAGAGAATACCTAAATCACCACAAACAGACCGTTGGTAGAGATATGGACAATTAAGGTCCTGTGGGCATTGAGGGCTCAGAAGGAAATGGGAAATATGTTATTGGAAGATGGAAGAAAGGGGATATGTTTTTATATAGTAGCAGAAAGCTTAGCAGAACTGTGTTTTACAGTTCTATGAAAAGCCGAATTTGTGAGGATAAACGGTAGTATTTATCTGTGTTGCCAGTGTTGAAGGTGTGGCTCGATTTTTTTTTTCCTGAGAGGAAAAAAAGAGACAAAAGGGCATCAGAACTTGGTATGTTAGAAATTCTCAGCCTACCCAGATTGCAAACAATTCTAAAATTAGGCCATTTGCTGTCAGAAAAGTGTGCTCTGAGGAGAACTCCAACGATGTTCCTGGACAATCTTTTGCTAGTGCCTAGGAAGGATCAAAGGTCAGAGTATTCAATCACACAAGGCCTCTTTGGAGGGATTAGCCATGTGACTTGTGGATTTCCGCGGCCATCTCAGCAGAAACCAAGCATAGAAATGGGATTGTCTAGAAAGATCTGTGGCGGTGCCTCTTGTCTAATAGAGTGAATCCCGGAGCCATACACAGGAGACCCACATCGTTCCTGAGAATGTCTTGCAAACAGAGACACTGCCACCTTGCAGTGAAAGAGGCAGAGAGAGGGTAAGATGGAAGAAAGCTGTCAGACCCCCCAAACCATACAGCCAGGAAATGAGCATCTGAAAAGCACACAAGAAAGAAAGGGAGCCTCCAAGGTCAGGCCATGAGGCCGGAAAGTAGGAGCCACAGAGGATTATTCCCAGGCCTTATGTCATTTTCCCAGGTGGATTTTTGATTTGCATCACAACTTCCTTTTTTCTTTCCATTTCTCCCTTTCTAAATGGGAATGTCTGTCGCTGTATCCTGTGCCCATCCTACTGTTGTGTTTTAGGAACAGATAACGTGTTTTCTAGTGTCACAAGTCCATGGATGGAGAAGAGATTCTCCCCAGGGTCAGTTCTATCCAGAGCCTCACCCACACCTAATTTGGATGATTTATGTGATGAGGTTGGAGACTTTTGAGTTGATGATACCTAGATGAGGGTTTGCTCTTCAGCTGTAATGGGTTGAGATTCGGGGAAACCCTGAAATGGGGTGAATATATTTTGTATATGAGACCAACATGAATCTTTGGCGGCCAGAGGGCAGACTGTGGTAAGCATAGTAATGCCTTCCCCTGTTTGCACCACAATCCCCAGAACCTGTGAGTACTTTCTTACGTGGCAAAAGGGATGTTAATGACGTGAGTAAATTAAGGATTTTGAGATGGAGAGATTATGCTGGATTATCTGGGTGCACCCAGTGTAATAACAAGGATCCTTATTAGAGGGAAGCAGGAGGCTCGGAGAGGGAGAGAACATGATAACTGAAGCAGAGATCAGAGATGAGATGGCTCACTTTGAAGATGGAAGATGGTCTGTCCACTGAGCATGGGCTGTCTTTAGAAACTAAAAAGGCTTCTCTAGAGCTGCCAGGAGATCTGTCATTCCATTTTATTTACTTATTTTTAATTTTTTTTAATGTTTTATTTATTTCTAGGAGAGAGAGAGAGACACCGTGAGCAGGGGAGGGTCAGAGAGAGAGGGAGTCACAGACTGAAACAGGCTCCAGGCTCTGAGCTGGCAGTCAGCACAGAGCCCGACGCGGGGCTCGAACCCACGAACCACGAGATCATGACCTAAGTGAAAGTTGGACGCTCAACCAACTAAGCCACCCAGGCGCCCCCTTTTTTTTTTTAATTTTTTAAAAATGTTTTATTTATTTCTAGGAGAGAGAGAGAGAGCCATTTTATTTTTCAAAAATGTTTATTTTATTTATTTTGAGAGAAAGAGAGAGAGAGAGAGAGAGAGAGAGTGTGTGTGTGTGTGTGTGAGACCAGAGGGAAAGAGGGAGAGAGAGAGAATCCCAAGCAGGCTCTGTCCTGTCAGTGCAGAGCCTGACCTGGGGCTTGAATCCATGAACCATGAGATCATGACGTGAGCCAAAATCAAGAGTTGGACACTCAACTGACTGAGCCACCTAGGTGCCCCCTGTTTAATTTTTTAAAATGTTTATTTATTTATTTTGAGAGAGGGGGAGGGGCAGCGAGAGGGAGAGACAGAGAACCCGAAGCAGGCTCTGTGTTGTCAATGCAGAGCCCACCTGGCAGCTCAGTCCCGTGAACCGCGAGATCATGACCTGAGCTGAAGTTGGGCGCTTAACCAAATAAGCCACCCACGTGCCCCTAAATGCAGATTCTTAATCACCATGGCCTCTATTAAAATAAAAATTGTACTTTTCACCTTCTTTTATTAGTTTAAAAAATATTTGCTTAAACTATGGGATTATATAACAAGCGTAAGTGTCAAAACAAGTTTAGGAACAAATACTGCATACAACTGTGATGCATGCATCAACATTTGTAAATCGGTGGGAAGGGAAGTGCACAGGGGACGAGAGCGGCCTGTCGGCCCCAAGAGCTCAGTGTTGGGGACATTTGTTGGTACCTCTCAGAGAGGAAATGATAAATGTCAATTGATCTGTTAGGGCCAGTAAAGTGGGCATCTTCTGTGAAAGGAAGAGAAAGCAGAACCAAAGAAAGTCCCAGAAGTCAGCATGTAATTGCTATTAGGCCGTGGAAGCCATAGGACAACTGAAGCCAGAAGTAAGAAGGAACTGGAGCAGGCAAAAGCCACGGTGGAGGATGAGGACATTTACTCATTGTGACAGGAGCAATGGAAGCAGTGTGCTCCTGCTGCAGAGGGGCCTGTCACTTCCCCTGACACTGAGGCCTGCGGGCTACAGAGTCCATTCTCCCTGGGAGGCCAGGTCACCCAGGTGTTTCTGGGTTCCTGCAATGCTCCGCCCCAGGCAGCTGCAATTCTCACCCCCCGCCCCTCATTTCCATGTGTAAGCCCACAATCCACTCCCCCTTGCCTGAGACATTTGGTTAGTCTCTTGTTCCTTGCAACCCAGATAACTGAACTCCTCCTAACCACTGCAGGTGGCCCCTGAGGAATTCTCCGGGCTGCAGTTGTGGGTACCTCCCTGGGGCCCTTGGGGCCTCGGACACGTGCCCACCACATCCGGCTCCCTCTAGGAGCTACTAAATAAACGTGGCCACATCCTTGCTTCTGAGATGACCTTCTAATAGATGTCATGGAACTATCTCCCCGCTTCCAACAAGCTGAGTACAATAAAATCAATGTGGTATAAGCTTTCTTAATTACAGTGAAATCCCAGCCCTGTCTTCCTGAGGTTAACATCTGATCTCCTTGGTTAGAATTGGATTTGGAGTTTCCCCGAAACTCTTCAATCACAGCCAAGTCTGAGTTTGTGTCATTTCAGTATGTGGCTGGGCCTGCCCATGACAACTTGATTCTTTCCAATTCTCCCCAGCATGTAAACATGTTCACATCTGTTGTGGGGTTTTTTTTTTCCAAAAAGATTTTTAACCACAATCCAAGATTCTAAAAAATGCATTTTATATGATGAGTCAATACACATGTATATAAAGACATTGAAAAGTCTCACCCCACCATAACACCTATTCATTTTCTTTAAAAATGTTGGTCTTGGGTTAGGAGCAGCTGGGTGGCTCAGTTGGTTAAGCATCTGAATTCAGCTCAGGTCATGATCTCATGGTTCATGAGTTCGAGCTTCGTGTCAGGCTCTGAGCTGTCAGCACAGAGCCCACTTCTGATCCTTTGTCCCCGTCTCTCTCTGTGCCTCCCCTGCTCATGCCCATTTTCTCTCTCTCAAAAGTAAATAAACATTTTAGAAATGTTGGTCTTGACCCAGTAATTTACATCACAAGGGTTCATGAGATACAGTTTGAAAATTATGGGTCTAGTTTCTCCTTTCTTCAAAATTTCACTTCTCAAACACAGGTCTTCCTTTGCTCTGGTTCTTTCTTATCTTTCATCAAATATCTGGAGAGAGTAGTCAGTTCTCCACTTCCTGATCTCAAATTCACTCTTCAGTTGGCCATGTTTTGTTTCTGACACCCCCCTGCCCTGAAGCAGCCCTCCCTGAGGTCTCTAACGGCTTCCTTGTTGATAGACCCCAGATTTTCACACTGTTGTCTAATTCCAGGCTCCAAACATCCTCTGGTGCTGCCAGTCACTTCCTCCTGAAAGCCTTCTCCTGCCTTGGCTTTCACCTAGTCCACATTCACCTAGTCATCTTCCTCCATCTCTGCTGGTTCATTGTCAAGATCCTCTTCACTGCTAATCTAGGAGTCTCCTCAAGGCCCTTCTCTGTTGTCACTTTATACACTGTTCTTGAGTGGTTTCATATTTTCTCATGTGGGACACCAGGGAGGTCCCATGCACTTCTCTTCAGCTCAATCGCTCTTCCTTACATCCAGTACAAAGCATAGGCCACAGATGTGACAGTTGCCAAATTTAAACTTGTGCTCACCTGAAAACCTAAACATTGAAATCCAAAGCTTTTGTCTGCTTTTCTGCAGTGTTATGTCTCCTTTGAGGTAGTAAGTGCCTCAATGAAAGGGAGAGGAAGTAAGGGCTGTAAACAATGTGTGTACACGTGCATCCGTGTGTGCAGGGTGATGGTGCTGGGAAGCCCGAACAATATCTGTGATGGACATTGCAGTTGATCCTCAGCGTCTGCTCCACATCAGATCATTGGCCCAAGCCAATCAATAGCTTTCCCTGGCAACTGTTACTGCTCCAGGATTGGTCATGCTAATGACCTTAGCCACATGGTCTAAAGGAAAGTACTTGTATCTCATACCTGGCAGGATGTTTTTCTCCTTCTTCCACTGGATGTGAATTGAGGATCATCACTCAGTAGCTACTGGCAGCCATCTTGAGACCATGAGGAGAAGGATCCCAAAGACAAAGTTTCAAGGAGGAAGGCTGAGTAGAACCTTGGACATAACTTGGATCCTTGATGGCATCATTGAACTTCTAAATCAATCAGTCTTAGAGCCTGCCTACCTCTGGTTCCTTGTTACATGAGCTATTTCTTTCTTTTTCTTAAAAAAATGAGGTATGTTACTTGTAGCAGGACGCATCCTGATAGATTCAGTATTTCAAAATATCCCATCACACCTGAACTCCAGACCTGTGGATCCAACTGCCTGCCAACTCTTCCTCTTGACTGTTGCACAGCATCTTACGCTCAGTCAGCCTAAAACTGACTGTTGTCTGGGCCCCCACCTTCCCGTTCTCTAGTTTACCCTGATTCTGTAAAAGATCCACCATCTGCCTGATTCAAGATGATCTTGGGTCATCTTTGCTATTTCCCTTTCACCTACAGTGCTAATCTCTCTTTGGGTATTGCAGAATCCACCCCCTGAATATCTCTCAAATCCACCCCCTTCTCTGCTCACTACCATCTCTGGTATGTTTCATGGCAACAGCCTCGATCTGGTTCTCCACCTCCTTCTAATGGTTCCTGCACACTACCACAAGAGTCATCTTTTAAAAATACAAATCTGGGGGTGCCTGGGTGGCTCAGTTGGCTAAGTGTCAGACTTGAGCTCAGGTCATGATCTCATGGTTCATGCGTTCGAGCCCTGTGTCGAGCCCTGTGCTGATACCTCAGAGCCTGGAGCCTGCTTCGAATTCTGTGTCGCCCTCTCTCTCTGCCACTTCCCTACTTGTGCTCTGTCTCTCGTGCTCTCAAAAGTAAATAATACATGTTAAAATGTTTTAAAAAATAAAAATGCGTATCTGAATACTTCATCTCCTGATGAAACCCATTTTATTTCCCTTTTCCTTAAGATACATTCTGAATGCCTCAATATGGCATGTAAGGTCCTCTGAGACACAGCTCTCATTTCATCTTTCCAACCTCAGCACTCTTCCTCCTTTCTATCCTTCATTCCAGAACCAGAGAATTAGTTCTGTTTCCCAGACTGGCCCTCTCTTACCTCCTGGTTGACTTACTTATCTGGAAAGTCCTCCTCCTCTCCCCGCTTTAGCTGAATAACTTCTGCTCATTCTTCAGTGCTCAGCATCCACCTTTGGGAACCCATGCCTTTACTCCGAGGCTGGGTCAGATGTTCTTCTTCATGTTCCCACAATGTCATCTTCTTTCCCAGTCATAGTACTCTTCATAAGGCTGCAATTATCTGCTTGTTGGTTTCCCTACCCCACCCCAGACTTGAGATCAAGGACTCTGCCTTATTCCTTGCATGTAGCACCATAACTGAGTGAAAAAGATAACTTTTAACTCAGAAGTGGATTTTGACTTGAAAGCAAGGGCAGGGTGCAGTAGAGTTGGAGGGTAGCATAGAAGTAGACGTTTTTGAGCAGAGGGCTGGGGAAGGTGATGGTGGCAGAATCTGATTTGCTGGCTAATGTGTCCAGTAGGTTTAGGTGGGTGGCAGGGCCAGGCCAGCGGCAAGAGACCACTGAGGGAGATGACATAACTTGGGCAAATGACGATGGTGGCCTGGACTAGGGTGGTGGTGATGGGGAGGATGAAATAGACTTGAGAGAGTTAAGAAGTAGAATGAACAGAACTGGGGGGTAGGTGAAGCAGGGAAAGGCGCAGAAGATGAGGTGAGTTCTAATTTGGCAGCAGAGGTTCTCGGTGGTGCCTTCCTCTAGAGTGGGGACCCCAGAGGCAAGAACACAATTGCAGATGGTGGAGTGGGAAATGAGGAGCTCTGTTTTGGACATGCTGAGTTTGAGGAGCCTAGGGCACACCCAGAAGGCACCTGGACATTCAGGGCTGTAGACAGCAAACAGAAGCTGAGAAGGAGTGGATGTAGAACTAGAAGTATAGATAGGACCCAAACATGCCCCAACATGGGATTCAGAAAAGAAATGGTCAGAGACAAGGGGAAAAAACTGCTGAGCTCCCTCCCCACAGGCACCCACACTTCCACAGACACAAATGCACTGGAGAAGTTTCTTTTGACAGCAGTTTTATTTGATTCAAAAGTGAAACTCAGACCCACTCCATTGGTCACTGGATAATGGTAGGAGGAGACTTGATCTGGGGATCGCTGGCCTCTGACTAGGATGCAGTAAGGGGAACAACTAGGTCGTGTGTGTGTGTGTGTGTGTGTGTGTGTGTGTGTGTGTGTGTGTGTGTCAGGGCAGGGAGAGGGCTGGCTGGGTAGGGCTTGGCCATGGGCCAGGGAAGGGGTGACTTGTGCCATCCCCCAGACACATGCAGAGTGAGAGAGGACTAATTTGGGACTGGTGTTAGGGTCTGGGACTTAGAGTAGGCCTAGGGCAGGGTCAGGAAGCTCCGGACCAATGGGTTCAATAGCTGTGAGTCGAAGACTTGTCCAACTCACTGCGCTGCTCCTTCTGGGACTCAGTCACCACCTGCTGGGGGCAAGGCATGTGAAGGACACAAACCATTCAGCACCACACTCTTTCAGTCTCCTTTTGGGTATGGTGTCTCCTTCTCCAGCAAAGCCAGCTGAGGCTCCCGACTCTCCATCCACCTTCTCTATCTCCTTGTCTCTCTCCCACCCCAAAGACCACTAACCACAATACTCTAAGATGCAGCCAGGCTGGGGCCCAGAAATAATGCGTGCCACGATGGGGTCCTGGGCTCAAGTGGCCCATCTCACCTCCCCATCCCGAGTCTCAATGGTCTTGATCAGAACCATCTTCCGGCTGTGGCTGTCCTGGGGAGGCTCCACCTCAGGCACTGGAAGAAGTAGGGTGAGGAGGGGAGGAGAGGAGGCTTGGGGTTTCTCTCCTTTTAAGCCCTCACTCCCGGCTATGAGGACATGAGGAGTAGGGTCGAGTGTAGACCAGGACTCAGTAGTTCATGGACAGAATGGATCCCTGAGCAGAGCCATAGCAAGAGTCTGGTCAGGGAAGAAGTGGGCAAGGGGTCAGGTAGGTTGGAAGCCACGCGTGGGAGACTCACCAGTCGTCTTTATACTTAAGGATGCGAAAGAATGGACGGGCACGGAGATCCTGGGAGTGAAGCAAGTGATCAGCTCCTCTGCCCAAGCCCCGCCCCTTCCCTGAACACCCAATCCCGACTGTCCCCTACGCTCCCACCCTCCAGCAGCCCTGCCCCCCAACCTGCTCTCCTCGCCCTCCAGCAGCTTCCGGTAGGTGGCGATCTCGATATCCAGGGCCATCTTGACGTTGAGGAGCTCCTGGTACTCGCGCAGGTGCCGCGCCATCTCCTCCTTGAGCTGTCGCAGCTCCTCCTCGAGTCTCGCGGCGCCCGCCTGGTACCCGCCCGCCTCCAGGGCAAACTGCTCCTCTAGCTCCCGCAGCTGTCTGAGCAGCGCCTCGTTCTGGGGGGTGGGGGTGGGGGGGGAGGGAACAAGGGGTCACCACTGGGGGGTAACAGCCTTCATCCTCCACCCCCCGGGGCCTGGGCACGAAGCCTGGTACTCACCGTACCGCGCAGCCCGTCCACCTCGCACGTCAGGCTTTGTATCTGGCGTCGGGACTCATTCATCTCCTGCTTGGCTTGACGCAGGGCCTCGTGGTTCCGGTTGGCGGCGTCGGACAAGTCCGCGTACTACCGCGCGAGGCAATGCGGCTGTGAGCCGACTGGACGCGCCCAGCCTCCCAGACTCTCCCTAACCCTCCCGGGCTCTCACTTTGGACTTGTACCACTCCTCTGCCTCTTGCAGGTTCTTCGCCGCGATGCTTTCGTACTGCGCACGGATGTCCCTCAGCGCCGCCGTCAGCTCGGGTTTCACGGTGGCCTCCACCTCGACCTGCTGCACCTGCTGGCTCTCCACGCTTACCTGCAGGTCTCGAAGCTCCTGCCGCCCAGGACAACACGTTGTCAAGGTTGCGGCGCGGATCCCACGCGGGCCGCGGAGTTTACGCACAGAAAGAGAAGAAACACTCGAATGAACAGAAGGGGGCGCCAGGGAGTGCGGCACGCATAGAACAGCGCGGCGGGCTCCCTGGCCGGCTCCAAGCGAGCGGCCAAGTAACGGGGTGCAGCTCCGCTGCTCGCCACCAGGTGGCGCAGGGGTGGGAGTCAAACCACCTGTAGAGGGGGGTTGAGGGACTGCGTCTACCCAGCGAATCTCACTTCTCTTCCCCAGGCAATTCCTCCGCTCCATTCGCCAGTCTCTGGACCAGCGCCTGCCCTCCAGCTCCGACGAGACCGCCTGCAGCCTTCGAAGCCTCCCCTGGCACTCGGATCCACCTACCTCCTCGTGGAGCTTCTTGAGGAACTCAATCTCATCCATCAGAGACTCAATCTTGCGCTCTAGTTCCAGGCGGGACAGGGTGGCGTCGTCCACATCCTGAGTGGGGGGTGGAAATGGGGGTTCAAGAGCAGGGAGGGGCTGCTCAGGCTAAGAAAGGGCCAGGCCCTCCCTGCCTGTCTCTAGAGGTTTCTGGTCGCCTCCTCGCGCCCACAGATGCCACCCTAGATTCGCAGGCGGGGGCAGAGGTGGGGAGACTGACATGGGGCCGGGGCTCACCTTGCGGAAGAGCACGAGGTTGTGCTCCGCATCCTCCCGCTTGCGAGTCTCCTCTTCCAACCTGGCGAGAAGAGTGGGCAGAGGCTGAGTTGTGGGGTCACCGCACACCTTAGGGCCTGGGTTAGAGGCTGCTTACTGTCTAGGGCTCTGAGGAGGGGTCTTTATAGCAACCGATGGACTTGCCCACTATCTAACAGGCTGAGATGGGGGCAGACATAGTAACTCCCCTCCCCTCTCCTCCCTTCCCCTCCCCTCCCCTCCCCTCCCCTCCCCTCTCCAGAGAGTCTGCCAAGTGGTAGGGAGAGGGCGGGGGTCTTAGAGCCCCTAGGTGAGCATGCTGCCTGCGCACGCTGTGGTGCAAGAGGGGAGCCACTCCCTTCGGCGTTTAGGGGAAGGAGCAGCCTCCTCGACGGCCGCCGCCCAGCCCCGGCCTTGCCCCCTGACCTCTGCTTGAGCGCCGCCAGGTCCTCCGCCAGCCCGTCGCGCTCCACCTGCACCCGGTCGCGCTCGCGGCCCAGCAGCTCCAGCTCCCTCCGCAGCTCGCGGAGCTCCTGCTGGCACAGCTGGTCGGCGCGCGCCGGCTCCTGGCCCCGGGCCTGGCTCAGCTCCCCGCGCAAGGCCGCGTTCTGCTGCTCCAGGAAGCGCACCTTCTCGATGAAGTTGGCGAAGCGGTCGTTGAGCTCCTGCAGCTCCTGCTTCTCGTTGCTGCGCGTGGCCAGGAATTCTTGGTTGAGAGCCTCGGCCATGGAGAAGTCGAGGCGCTCCGAGGGCAGGCGCAGGAGGGCGCCCGCGCCGGCCCGGGGGCCGCGGAAGCTGCCCAGGCGCACGGAGGAGCTAGGGGACGCCGAGCCTAGCAAGCGGCTGCTCGAGAAGCGGGAGCTGGACGCATAGGAGAAGGACCCAGGGGACAGTGAGGGCGGCGGCCCGAAGGTGCGGCGGTATGAGGTGGAACTGACGCTGGCTCGGAGGCCCGACGGGTGGCTCATGGCGGCCGAGGATGGGCAGTCACCGCTGGCAAGGCTGGTCCGCGAGCTGGGAAGGAGCCGCAGACCGCTGCGAGGCGGCTTTATAGCCCTGCGGGCTCAGGGGGGGCATGGGCAGCTCCTCCCACTGGCCTGACGGCGGGGCTATGTGGGGAGGGGGACGCCCCACCCCTGCGGAGTGCCGCACCCTCGCTCCAAGGTTTGCTGGCGCCCTGCCTACTTGATTCCCCCTGTTGCAGGCGGGAGAAGGAAGCAGGCCTGGGCTGGGGGTCAGCACCTTCCAGCAAGCATCCGGAGCTGAAGCCTAGGGTGGGAGGGCCTGACTGGGGCCGAGGTTCCTGCCTGAAAGAGCTATTGAAGATTGGAGATCTACAAATGCAGAATTATTACATTGTCCACCTGAAATTAATGTGTTGTGAGTTAAACCTCAGTAAAAACAAAAAAACAAAAAAACAAAAAACAAATGAGGGGATAGGGGGACTGGGGGTTAAAGGGCAGGCGTTTGGCACATGAGTGGGAAGGAGATGGCCCAGGTAGACGGTGAGTTGGCCTAGCTTGGGCCTCAGGGCCTGTGCTTCCACTTGTCCCCTGAAGACTAGGCTCTACTTTTACCTGCTGTCAGCTACCCCTCTGCTACCACGCCCAGGGAGAAACGGGGGACTGGAGGACAGGGGGAGCTGAGGGGGGTGGGAAGGACTGATCCCTCCGTAATCCCCAGGGCCCTGTGGAGGGCTGCTGCCTGGCGCCAGCTCTGCCGCTAATGGACTGGCCACTTCCCCTCCCCCTCCTCTGGACACTTGGCCAGGGGGTTGCCTGCAGATGTCTCAGCCTTAAAGACACAGCTCCCAAACTTGGACCTACACCAGGCCCCAACAGGGTGGGCACAGCAGAGGGGGCTGAGGGTGGCTGGGCCCAGCTCTGGGTCCCACTTCGTCTGTGCCCTGCCAGAGGCTGAGCTGAGTGAGCTAGTTGTATGCTGTCTGGCTTTACTGGATTCTCCCTTCCCCCAACCAACTGCTGCTCAGTCATGGGCCTTACGGGAACCAAAGCAATTCCTGAGGTAGGAAGGGGAGGGGGCCGAGGGGCCATAGCGGCTGCCAAGGCTGAGAGATGAATGGACTGGCAGGAACTGGTTACCAGTACTGAGGAGTTGCAGGTACCCAGGGATGGGTGGGGCTGGATGGGGAAAAGATGGGGAAAGAGAAAGTACCCATCCCTAGTGGTCCAGGAACTGAAAGAGGAGAGAGAAGGCCCCAAAGCAGATCCACAAGCCTATACACACAAACAGATGCATATGCATATAGCACCACATTACCTATGTGCACACACATCACACACACACAAGCACACATCCCTTCCTGCCCTCCCCCACCCCGGTTATCAGGAAGGCTGGTGTCTGGCCTTTGCATGTCTGCGGCTTCCAGAACTCAGGCACAGGCTGCCCCGGAGTGGATGGAGGCAGCTCAGCCGGTCTGCAGGAGCCAGGGTGCTGAGGGCTGTTGGGCTTGCCAAGAGCCATGGGGCTGCCGCCGCCGGGGGACTCCAGGAATTTCCAGCATGGACAGGTCCACCTCGACTGGCCCTGAGGACAAGCGCTGGGCATCTGGGGGAGCAGGTTTGGGACGCCAGGCTGGCTCTCTGGCTATGGGGATGAGGAGGGCGGCTCCTTGGCCGGCCAGCTCCTCGGCATTGCAGGGCAGAGGAGCCGCCCCTCCTTTGTGTGTCCTCTGAGATGGGCCAACGCCCGCCTGCTCACACCCCCACCGCCTTCCTTCGTCTCCTCTCCAGGCCCCTCCTTCCTTCCGGGCCATTAGTCTCTCCCTACACAGCTGCCAGGTCCTTCTCCTTGATGGGTCTGGTTTGGTTGCCAGGGGAATGGGAAGAGGGAGGATGTGAGAGAGGGGACAGGCCCAGGTTTATCTGTCCTGTCCCTTCTTTCCCATCCTCCCTGACTTCTGGGAGTGGGAAGGGGTAGGGTCCAGCCTGGGCTGGGGTTGGGGGCTTGACAGCTATGTGGGGGGTGGGGAGGAGGGTGTGCTGGGTAAGCTTTGGTGTTTTCTGCTGCAGCCCTAGGCTCTGGGTCCCAGCTGTCATTGGCCTGGATTCCCACCAACTCCAGCCTAGGCCCTGCCCTGCCTCTGCCTGCTGTCCATAGGAAGCAGACTGGAAGTCTAAGCTGGTCCTTCCCAGGCTCTCTCTTTATAGGGAGCTGCTGGTGGATCTGGGCCTTTTTTTTTTTTTTTAATGTTTTTTATTTATTTCTGAGAGAAAGAAAGACAGCATGAGCAGGGCAGGATCAGAGAGAGAAGGAGACACAGAATCTGAAGCAGGCTCCAGGCTCTGAGCTGTCAGCACAGAGCCCGACGCGGGGCTCGAACCCATGAACCGTGAGATCATGACCTGAGCTGAAGTCGGACACTTATCCAACTGAGCCACCCAGGTGCCCCGTCTTTTATCTGGGCCTTTGAGAGTAGTGAAGAGGCCCCTTGGGCTGGGTCCAGGGAATTTCAGGTGGAGTTCCCACCCTTTTGCTGCTTAAGCTCCCAGTTCACCACCCAGATGCCTGAGAGGAAAAGGGAGCAGGACCTCCTCAGCAGGGCTCTGGGAGGTATGGAGGGAGTAAGGAAGGACAGGGCCTGGGTGGGGGACCTAGGACCGCTGGCAAGTCAGAGGAGACCCCCCCCCCTTCCTTACTCAGAGCCAGGGGGCACTACGTGGCTTAGTCGATTAAGCATCTGACTCTTGATTTTGGCTCAGGTCATGATCTCATGGTCATGAGATGGAGTCTTACATTGAGCTCTGCATCAGGCTCTGTGATTCTCTTTCTCCCTCTCCCTCTGCCTCCCCCCCAACACCCTTACCCAACACACGTTTGAAAGAAAGAAAGAGAGAGAGAGAGAGAGGGAGGGAGGGAGGCAGGGAGGGAGGGAGGGAGGGAGGGAGGGAGGGAGGCAGGGAGGGAGGGAGGCAGGGAGGGAGGAAGGAAGGAAGGAAGGAAGAGCAAGCCAGGCCTGGAAGATCTTGAGGCCAGGAGAAAGGTAGGAAAGGGTCACTGTTAAGAGCCAGGGTTCTGGGGATGCCTGGATGGCTCAATTTGTTGAGCGATCAGCTTTTGGTTTCAGCTCTGGTCATGATCTTGTAGTTTCATGGGTTGGAGCTTCAAGTCGGGCTCTGTGCTGCCAGCATGGAATCTGCTTGGGATTCTCTCCCTCTCTCCTTCCCTCCCTCCCTGTCTCTCTCTTTCCCTTTCTCTCTGCCCCTCCCCCACTCACACTGTCTCTGTCTCTCTCAAAGTAAATAAATAAACTTTACAAAAATTTCAAAAAACAGAGAGCCGGGGCTCTGGCATCCAGTTGCCAAGCTTCCCATCTGACTCCAACATCCTGTGTTGTATGAATTTAGGCTTGTTACAATGTCCTTCCATGTCCCCTAATAAAATGTGGACAATTGTAACCTCTACTTCATACTATTGTTGGGAGGATTGAATACTTAGGACACACACAATAATGGATGAAATATGTTAGCTTTGTTATTATTATCAATCCCCCAAGTAATCTTGTCAGCTGCCGAAAGCAGTGAGGTTCTGGGTTTCTTTTGGATTGTCCCTACTAGTGGCTGAGAGCAGTTCTGGACCCAGAGTGGAAGGAGCCAAGTACCTCCTTGCTGATCTTTTCTCAATGTCATGGATACTGGACAGACCTGGGTTTGATCATGGCTCCTGAAATTAGTTAGCTGTGTGCTTTTGAGTTTGGGTGAGTGATTTCACCTCTATCCCCTCCATTTTCCTTTTCCATAAATGGGGACAATAAGAATTGTACCTTCCTCATAGAACTGGAGGTAATTAACTTATATTTAACTGAGTTAAATATGTGAAGCACTTAGTGCTTGGCACAGGATATGTGCTGTGTACGTATTAGCCGGTAGTATTATTACCCTCCCTCTTATGCTGCTCCGATGAAGGCTTGGAGAGAAATGACAATCAGATACACTCAGAGGTTTGCAAGGAAGGTGAGCAATGAAGCTTAGGTTACTGGCAAGAGTGTTACTGAATGACAGGCCATGGACTCAGAGCTGGATGAGGAGGGGCATGTGGGCAAGGGAGGGTGGGAGATGGGGAGGGCAAAGAGGTCTGTAGCTGGCCTTTCAGCCAAGGCCAAAAAATCAGTCATAGTACAGGGGAGTTGAAACAGCCACCAGTTGGGGGGGGGGGAGGGGGAGTTGTTTCCAGAGAGCGAGATGCATGAATTTGTGATTCTGGAACTGGGGAATTTACGGATGATAAGATTCCCAGGGCATTTCTAAGGGAGTGGGCAACTGTAGCTAAAGTCAGATGAAGGAGGGGCGCCTGGGTGGCTTAGTCGGTTAAGCGTCCGACTTTCGCTTAGGTCATGATCTCGCGGTTCGTGGGTTCGAGCCCCGCGTCGGGCTCTGTGCTGACTGCCAGTTCGGAGCCTGTTTCAGTCTGTGACTCCCTCTCTCTCTGACCCTCCCCTGCTCATGCTGTCTCTCTCTCTCTCCTAGAAATAAATAAAACATTAATAAATAAATAAATAAATAAATAAATAAATAAATAAATAAATAAATAAAGTCAGATGAAGGAAAAGGTCATGGGAAAAGAGATCAGGCCACTAGCCGGGCACTTACTAGCTGCAAGACCCTGGGCAACTCACTTGTCCTCTCTGAGCATCAGTTTCTTCATCTGTAAAACAGGAACAACGATGCCTTGCTTCCTGGGTATTGTGGCGTCTGGGTGAGATATTGTACATGAAGTAATTGGCATGTGACGAGGCTCATAGTAGGTGCTTAACCCTGTTGACGGCCTTCTTCGCCTCCTACGTGACAGAGAGGAAGCTGAGACACAGGGGAGCAATGCCATAACCCTAATTACTTGTAATTAAGTGTCAGCTGGGGTCCCCCAGCCCTGCCGAGGTCTAGGACTGGCTCAGCCTCCATTCCACATCCTGGGGGAAGTCCAATGTCAACCTCAAGACCTTTTGCCTTCTTAGTGCTTCCTCTCTACACCCCTAGCTCCAAGTCCCTGCCGCCCCTGAAATGGCTGCCTTTACAGCTGACTCTCCAGTGTCCAGATGTGGAACTCAGTACCATTCCTTGGTTTCTGTGGTCCTCTTTCCATATCACTTAGGTAGAACTTGAAGCTCAGAGGGACAAAGTTGCCTGTCTGAGGTTGCACAGAGAGCTAATAGCAGCTCCCTCTGCAGGAAGGCACATCCTGGCTCGTTAGGCCCTGTTGATGCTCTGGGCTCTGGACCTGTGGGACTCCTTGCCAGGATTCCCCTCCACACTTCTCAAGCTGGGTTATCTCCCAGGCTGGTCCAGCCACGGTGTCCCTACTGACAGAGTGGCTGCACCAGAGTGGAATCCCTTCCCCATTATCTCCATCTGGGACTCTACTCCTCCCAGTTAGGGAGTACTCTGGGTATCTTTTCCATCCCATCACTTTTCTCACAGTATTGTATAGTAATAGGTACCATTTCCTATGTGGTATATATTTTACACATGTTATCATTTCTAATCCTCACAATCACCCTACAATATAGGTGCTAGTATGATTCCCATTTTACAGTTGAAAAAAACAAGCACAGAGTGGTTAAGCAATTTGCCTAAGGTCACACAGCTAGTAAACTAGCACTAATCTCTTTATGTGTCTGACTCCCCCATCCCTGATAATATGATCTTTGAGGGCAGGGACCAAGTCTTAGTCACCTTTGTGTGTGTGAAGTATAGCGTAGGATCTAGGTCAAATAAGTGTTGGTTACATTGTGAAGGAAACTGAGGCACCTGGGAAAAAAAAAAAACCTTTCCCATGATAGGTGGTCTGGAAAATAAAGAGATGTGTTGCTGCCACCTTCTGGTAAGAAGCTAGAATGACATGTCTGCAGTCTGAGTACATGGAAGACCCTTGATTGGTTCACTAACATAGGAATTTAGGGAATTCACAATTATTTCACCTTCTTTCTACAGCTAAGAAAAATTCATAAGATTGTGTAAAATAGAACAGGAACACTGGTATTAGGAGTTCATAGCCCTGATTCCATTCTTCACCTGGTTTCTAGGAGCCCCCTGGGCACTGCCCCCAGCAGCCCCACCCCCAAGCAAAAAGCCACAGCAGTTGGGCAAATCATACTCTGCCTGCAAACACCACTCCCCGCCCTAGCCCCATCTTCTACCATGTTCACAATCTCCAGTCCTGCCCCATCATAAAATCACGTCTCCATTTGCCTTCCTGACCTTTCCAACCAGCCACCCCTCAGCTGGAGAACAGGAGAGCAGCTTATGGCTGTGCAATGCTAAGTGAATTTTCCTTCTCAGAGCATGGCTTGGGGGCTTGACAGAGTCACCTGAGAGACTGTTGAAAAGCAGATTCCAGTGCCCAGTGCCTCATTGAGATCTTCTGAATGTCAAGAATCTGCATTTAAACAAACTCCCTAGATGACTTTTAATGTGCATGAAAATTTGAGTATTCCTGTATTAAGACTTTTTTCTTTAAATTGTCTTTTTCCTCATTTTATTTTGAAGAGTTTCAACCCCAGAAGAAAGTTGAAAGAACGTTGCTATAGACACCAATATACCCTTCTCCTGGACTTACAGTTGTCAATATTTTGACACAATTCCTTTGAAAGTAAGTTCCATTAATGGAGGACCATGGGGGAGGAGAAGGGGAAAAATAGTGGAGGAGAGGGAGGGAGGCAAACCATGAGAGACTCTTGAATGCTGAGAACAAACTGAGGGTTGATGGGGGTGGAGGGGAGAGGGGAAGGGGGGTGATGGGCATGGAGGAGGGCACTTGTTGGGATGAGCACTGGGTGTTATATGAAAACCAACTTGGCAGTAAACTAAGAAAAAAATAAAGAAAAAATAAATGTAAAATACAATTTAAAAAAAGAAAGTTCCAGACATCATGATATTTCACCCCTAAATACTTCAGCAGGCATCGCCCAAGAACAAAGACATTTGCCTACAGTACTATTAACCCACTCAGGAAATTTAACATTGATACAACAATATTGTCTAATATCCAGTCCTTTTCAAATTCCCCCAGTTATCTCAATGTTGTCCTTCATAGCCATTTCCCCCAGTCCTGGGTCAAAGATCAAGAATTGTATTTGGTTGTCACCAGGGCAGAGGGAAGAGCCAGGGCATAAGTAGGTTGGTTGAGATGAGCTTGGTATGTATGAGGAATGAGAGAAAGGTTGGTGAGGCTGGAGTGAGGTGAATGAGGAAGAGAGGGAAAGGTGAGGTTAGAGGCGTGGAAGGGAGTCAGGGCACGTAGGGCTTTGTAAATCAGAGTAAGAGTTTATAGCTTATTTTATTTTAATGCTATGAAAAGCCGTTGGAGGGTTTTAAGCAGGGGAATGACTGGATCTGATTTATGACTCTAAAAGGTCAATCTGAAGACAATTTCAGAATTGGGACACTGGGTAATACAACAATTCCTGGACTCTTTAAAAAGTCAGTGTCTTTCTTTTAAAGGTGGGCATATGAATTTCCTAGGGGTGTCATAAGAGACTACCACAACTTGTTGGCTTAAAACAACAAAAACTCATTCTCACAGTTCTGTAGGTTGGACATCCAAAATTAAGATGTTGGGAGGGCTGTTCCTCCAAAGACTGTAGGGGAGAATCCTTTCTTGCCACTTGCAGCTCCTGGTGGCTCCTCATATTCCCTGGCTCGTGGCTGCATCTCTAATCTCTGCCTCTGTCTTCACATGGCCTTCTCTGCGTCTATGTCTCCTCTTTTCTTTCTTACCATAGGATTTGGGGACCCAGTTAATCCAGGATGATCTCAAGATCTTAACTACATCTTACAAAGACCGTTCTTCCAAATAAGGTCACCGTCACACATTCTGGGATGTCGACACGTTCTGGGATATCTTTCTGGTGAGCCACCATCCGACCCACTACAGTGGGAGATTGTTCTAGACGAAAAAAGAGACAAGAGCTATACTAACTAAATGCAATGCACAAACCTAGATTGGATCCCAGATCCAGAGGGGGAGAAAAGCACTACTGGAGTAATTTGTGCATTATAGGCTATGGAATGATTATTTTGCTTTTAGCTGTGAAGACGGGAATATGGTTGTGTAAGGGAAAGTTCTTGTTCTCAGGAGGTGCCCACAGGAGCATTTAGGAGTGAAATGTCATGACATCCCAGCCCTTCTCTCTAGCAGTTCTGTCCCATTGTCTCTGATGCCCTTGTGGTGCAAGGCAGGAGCTCTAGTTACTGGGTGAGTGAGACTGAGAAGGAGCTAGTGCAGAGGTGGTCACACTGGTTATTAGAATAGACACTGGGCCTCTCACCTTGGCCCCCACTTGATTCTGGGGACTCTTGTAATGAGACTGTGCCCGCTGAGAGTTTCTCCACTCCCAGGCAGAGGATGTGCTCTCCACAGCTGGAGAAACCCTGGAGCAGAAACTCCCCTCCCCCCAGCCTATGGTCTCCACGTGGAGCTGGCCTTGTCTATCAAACATGGTGCATGATATTCTGAACTTATCTCATTTCCTAGCAGCTCCCCCGTGGGCTCAATGCCTTTCAGAGTCAGTTCACAATGGGTAGGTCATTCACTGGTCAGTTGGTCCCTGCCGGGGGAGGAGACAGGGCCACCCCACATGAAAGGATGAAGGAGGTCAAGGCCAGGGTTCTTCCTGGTCCAGCTGATAATGAGCCCCGTAGTCTTGAACAAGTCTCCTGCTCTGGTTCAACAGCATGATCCTTAAGAACATTCTGTGCTGAGTTGATTCTAAGACCTTGAGGGATAGCCAGGATTTGGATGGTTAAACTCCAGGGAACATGATGGAGAAAAACAAAGCCCTAGTGAGAATGGCCTGACTAGGGCTGAAGAGGTTTGTGGTACAGATGTGGGCATCCTGAGTAGGTGGGGGTGGTTTCTGGGGGCCAGGAAAGCTAGGCGGAGGGGTTTACATTTAAGATGGCTTGTGTTGGGGGTGCCTGGGTGGCTCTGTCGGTTAAGCCTCTGACTTCAGCTCAGGTCATGATCTCACAGTTCATGAGTTTGAGCCCCATGTCAGACTCTGTGCTGATACCTCAGAGCCTGAAGCCTGCTTCAGATTCTGTATCCCCGACTCTCTCTGCCCCTCCCCCACTCACACATAAACCCCCAAATAAATACACATTGGGGTGCTTGGGTGGCTCAGTTGGTTAACTGTCTGACTTTGGCTCAGATTGTGATCTTGCGGTTTGTGGGTTCAAGTCCCACATCGAGCTCTGTGCTGACAACTCAGAACCTGGAGCCTTCTTTGGATTCTGTGTCTCCCTCTCTCTCTACACCTTTTTCCACTCGTGCAGGCATGCTCTCTCTCTCTCAAAAATAAATAAACATTTAAAAAAAAAAGATGCCTCATGTTGCATGGAAAGATTACCTAACCACAAACTAAGACACCTGGTCCCAGGCCTAGGCCAGTCACTGGGACTTGCCTTCCACATTGGTTAAAGAAAGGGGTTGGATTAAATGATATCTGACACGTTTTCCAAGCAGGATCTTGTTAAAGATCCCGGTGGGTCTCAGATCCCTGCTTCCTGGAAGCTTTACACTGCTCTTTTCCTCGGGTGATGTGCCAAGATCCTCTGGAGGAGAAGGGTGGGGAAAGCAGGGCCCCCGTCTCAAGATGGAGCCAGGGCTGGAACATACACGCAACCTCATCTGCAGTCGAAGGATCCATTTACAGAGGAGACCGCAGTCAGGTGGCCCAAGGAGGGGAGTGATTTCCTCCCTAAACCCCCACTCTCTGTTGACTCAGATTACCCAAATGGAGGTGTAGACTTGCTGCTGGCCCCCTTGGCAGACTCCACCCTGCACACAATTTCTGTGAGCCCTTCAGTCTGGAACTGCAGAAGGTTAGAGTTGGGGGCGGGGAGGGGCTCAGGGACACACAGCACTCCTCTCCCACTTACCTCAGGAAGATGTCGAGCAGTACTTACAGTTCCCTGGGAATGAGGTGGTGGGGCCCTGGATCCTGCCCCCAGCCCTGCTTACCCTTCTGTGACCAGTCACAAGCTGGAGCACCGCACGCTTCTGTGATGAAACAGGACAGGGGCTCCTGCCCGTCAGGCCAGCCACCAGGAGGCTCTTTTTTGCCAGTGGATCCTGACACTCTGCCGTCCGTCTCCCCCTACCTCCTGCAGGGAGAGGGCTAGTGACAGCTGAACAGTCAAGTTCAAGGAGTCAGATATCTGACAAACTGCCCTGCCTGCCCTCTGCCTGTAGGCCACACAGGCTCCCGTGTGACAGCTGGTCCCAGCCGGTCCGAGTTCCTGGCTCCAGGAGCCCGTGAGCGCCCAGCCAGCGCGGGCCATTGCCAGTGTCTCTTGCAAGTTCTCGTGGTGTGGCAGGATGAATTTTCACAAAGATGTACAACAATGTCACTAGCAATCCGAGGAAGAAATAAAATATTATTTGTACGTTAAAAAGAAGAAGGAGAATAAAAGGAAGTCGTGTCCCTCCCTAGGTGAATTCTCTCTGCAGCACACTGCAGTGCTGACACCTGGCTTGAGGCAAGCAAGGAGACCGAGAAAGTGGCGATGGGAAAGGAGGAGATAAGTGGGAGCGAGAGGGAAGGGAGAAATGGAAGGGAGAGAGAAGAGGAAGGGTGAGGTAGAGAAGGGAGAAAGAGTAGAGGAAACCAAGTAGGCCAGAAAAGGTGAAAGAATCTCACAGGTTTTCTTTCCTCTTGGGACCCAAGGGCCTCCATGCAGGGGGCAACCAGTGGAGTGATCCCTAGTTATACCCTGGAGCCCTCAGAATCTGGTTTTGTTCTTGTCCCCAGCGTCATGCTAAAGCTCCTTAGGCTCTAGGCTCTAGAAGCTTTGGGACCAGAATCCTCTGGCTGGGCTTCCTGCAGGAAGGGGATTCGTCCGGAGTGGGCTTCCTTGCTCCTCAACACCACCAGCAAATCAGACTATGGCTCCATTCATGGTTGGACATAAAAAGACAAAAGGTAGGGGCACCTGGGTGGCTCAGTTGGTTAAGTGTCTGGCTCAGGTCACGATCTCGCAGTCTGAGTTCGAGCCCTGTGTCCAGCTCTGTGCTGACAGCTCAGAGCCTGAAGCCTGCTTCAAATTCTGTATCTCTCTCTCTCTCTCTCTGACCCTCCCCTGCTCATGTTCTAGCTCTCTCTCTCAAAAATAAATAAACATTTTTTAAAAAGGAGAGAAGGTATATTTTCTGAACCTGCAGATGTTCTTTGTGTGCTTTCAATTTATGCTTTAAGTTCAGCCAGGACTCCTAGAAAAGACTGAAAGGAAGAAGCAGGTCAGTGTGGCTGACCAGGAGATGCAGGCAGAGGAAGGCCAAAGCTGAGGAAAGGAAGGGGATATAGAATCTCTTTGCTCTCTCAGGGCTATGTCTGCACTGGAAAAGAGATATACAAATTTAAAAGGATCTTAAAACTTTTATTATTAATCATTTTATCAAAACTTTCTATGAACTACTGCACAAGGCCTTTTCAAAATGTTTAAGTAGGCTCTACACCCACCATGGGGCTCAAACTCACAACCCCGAGATCAATAGTTACATGCTCAGGCAGCTCTTCCTGCTCACGGGTCCTGTTCCCATGCTTGAATATAATCACCCTTTTGCACTGACGACATCTCAAGAATTCTTTCTTGGCCGTCAGCTCTGAACCCTCATCACTCCTAAACCCCATCATATACAATCAACAGTTATTAGAATGAAGAGGGTTCAACTTAGAAAAAAAATCACAGTCTAATATACTACTATCAGGAAGTTAGAGGGCAGCTGGGTGGCTCAGTCGGTTAAGCCTCTGACTTTGGCTCAGGTCATGATCTCAAGGTTCATGAGTTCGAGTCCTACTTCAGGGAGCATGAGCCCCTCTTCAGGTGAGCTTGAGGCCTGCTTTGGGTGAGCTCCACTTCTCCCTCTCTCCCCACCCCTCATGAGATTCTCTCTCCCTCTCTCTTTCTCTGCCCCTTGCACCCCCCCAAATTAAAATAAAAAAAAAAAGTTACATGCTCTTATGCTCTACCAACTGAGCCTGCCAGGAGCCCCTGCATAAGGCTCTAATATTAGTTAGAATGCTTTTGGCAGGTAGCAATAGAATACCCAACTCAAAATGTCCTGGACAGTCAGGGATTTTTAATCTCACATAATGAGAAAACAAGAGGCAGAGAAGTTTCGAGGCTGGTTAGTTCAGGGACTCAACGTCCCATCAAGAACCCAGGTTCTTTTCATCTTTCTGCTCTGTCACACTCAGAGTGCTGGCTTTTGTCTTCATATTTGTCCCCTCATGGTCCTAAGATGACTGCAGCACCATCAGGCATCATGAGCTCACACAATTACATCCAAACACTGCAAGACAGAAAATCCTTTCCCTGCATTCCTTTTTGAGAGCAAGGAAATTTTTTTAAGAACATCTTCCCCCCAACCCCCAACCAGCAGACATTACCTCACATTTCATTTCCATAACTCATTGCATGCTGCCTCCTCACCCATCCCTGGTGAGAGAACTGGAATTGCCTTGATCAGTTTAGACTCAGATTCGCCCCGGCGGTGGAGAGGCCCAGCTTCTGCTGCTGCACACGGGTGCCCAACACCTGAACAGAACCAGGTTGTGTTGGGGGCACCTGGGTGGCTCAGTCAGTTGGGTGTCTGACTTCGGCTCAGGTCATGATCTCACAGTTCATGGGTTCGAGCCCTGTGTGGGGCTCTGTGCTGAGAGCTCGGAGCCTGGAGCCTGCTTTGGATTCTGGGTCTCCCTCTCTCTGTGCCCCTCCCCCGCTCACACTCTGTCACTCTCTCAAAATTAAACATTAAAAAAAATTTATGTATAAAAAAAGAACCAGGTTGTGCTGGCAGGTAAAACGACCAGCTGAGATGGCTTTGGGGTGGATGTGCCATTGTGGCCACCACATGTGACAATCCCTTCAGACACATAGCATATACTGCCTTGAATTAGGGTTGTGGCTATGTGATCTGTCTCTACAGTTGGGGGGTGGGGCCGGGGGAAACAACAAAGCTAAATATATTCCCTGTAGTACTGAGCACAGAGACTTGCACCAATTAGGTTCTCTGAAAATAAGGAGTTCAGCTTAAAAACGGAAATGATGGTTATACTAGTATAATCGAATAACTAGCATAATTACCCTTACCAAGGACATTCTAGTATTAGTTTACTGTCAGGCTAGACATCTGCTGTGAGCCAAATGAGAAATTTGATAAGAACAGAGTGTGGGGAGGGAGGTGAAGGGTGACAGCAATGAGACTGAATTTGCACCCACCTACCCACCCTTAGTGAATTAAACTAATTTGTGAATGTAGACAAAACTCTTATATAATTAGGAAAGCTTTATATTTCATTTCCATTTTAAAAAGAGAATGAGAGGGGCGCCTGGGTGGCTTAGTCAGTTAAGCGTCCGACTTTCCCTTAGGTCATGATCTCGCGGTTCGTGGGTTCGTGCCCCGCGTCGGGCTCTGTGCTGACTGCCAGCTCAGAGCCTGGAGCCTGTTTCAGTCTGTGACTCCCTCTCTCTCTGACCCTCCCCTGTTCACGCTGTCTCTCTCTCTCTCCTAGAAATAAATAAAAATATTAAAAAAAAATAAAAAATAAAAAGAGAATGAGAAGGGCGCCTGGGTAGCTCAGTCAGTTGGGCATCCGACTTCGGCTCAGGTCATGATCTCATGGTTCGTGGGTTTGAGCCCCGTGTCGGGCTCTGTGCTGACAGCTAGCTCAGAGCCTGGAGCCTGTTTCAGATTCTGTATCTCCCTCTTTCTCTGACCCTCCCCTGCTCACGCTGTCTCTTTCTCAGAAAAAAAAGAAAATTAAAAAGAAATGTTTTAAAGAGAATGAGAAAGAATTCTGGTGGTGAGATAAGTGCTTAAAAGCTTTCTCTGCGGGTGCCTGCATGGCTTGGTCGGTTGAGCATCTGACTCTGGATTTGGGCTCAGGTCATGGTCTCACAGTGTGTAAGTTGGAGCCTGAGTCTGGCTCTGCACTGACAGTGAGGGGCCTACCTGGGATTCTCTCTCTCTCTCCCTCTCTCTCTGCCCCTCTCCTGTTCCTGCACTCTAAATAAATAAACTTAAAAAACCCCAAAAGCTTTCTCTGTATTACGACTCAAGAAGACATGCCTCTAGTCAGTAAGGGTCTCTGCTGCTGCAGACTCAGAGGGAATGGTGGAGGACATAAAAACCGCTTTCCCAGAACCTGCTCAGGACTGGCAAACTCTGAGACACCAGGCTCTTGAATGAATAGGACAGTGGCAGGCTAATGAGATTCAGCACAGAGGACTTTCTCCATGGGAGGGAGGTGGGAACCTTTCCCACCCCTCACACACTGGGTCTATATTCCCTTCACCTCATGCTGCCCTGTGTACTGCAGATAGCACTGGGCTCCAGGGACCATCTGCCTGGGTCATCTCTGCCACAGCTGGCCACCCTGGCCCCTGTGCTCTGGCCGGGAGCTGTCCTGTCTGCATGGCAGCTGGTGTTTCATCAGAGGAGTCTAGGCAGGTGGTAGTGGCTATAGTGAACGGACATTGTGTCTCTGTGATCTGAGAATGGGTTCACTAAGTTCAGAGAGAGGCCTGGACAAAAAAAAGTCCCTTCACTAGGGAAATGACAGCCTGGGTAGTGGGAACTAGCCGCCTTTGCCCCTCTGGAATTTCCTGCTGCCTCTGGGCCCAGGAATGGGGCTCCTAGAAAGTGATCTGACAATTTATAGCATAACAAGATCTCCCTTCTGCAGCTATGGCTCCAGCCAGGGCTCTGTGCACTGGCTTCAGGCCCACACCATCCAAGATGTGGCTCCTGTCCTCCAGATCTGGAGACGCTGCCTGGCAGGTTTCTCTGGGAGGCTACTGAGCAGACTGGAGTGAGCAAGGGCTTTGGAGTCAGAGTTCTGGGGTCAAATTTCAGTTTGGCCACTTGCTCTGTGGCCTTAGGCTAGATACGTAAGCTCTCTGAGTTTCAGCTTCCTTGGCTGTGGAAACGGGTGTAATAACAGCACCTCACAGGATGTTGTGAAGACCGTGAAACACTTCTACCCTGACAGGGCCTCCCTGTCCTCCTGCAGTCCCACTCAGGATTGCCACACATCTTCCAGAAGTCAGGCTCTCTCCACGCTCGAACCCACCTGACCACTTCTGGACCAGCACTGGGCGGTTTGACAGGTTCCCCTTGGAGCAGAGGCGTTAGCCAGCTGCTTCCCAAACACAGGACGACTTAGAAAGTCCATGCAAGTCCCTCACAGCCATCCTCTCCTCCTCACCCAGGCTCAAACAAAGCAGCTATGCCTGGGCCCACTGGGCCCCCAGTGGCCAGCAGCCTCAAGGGGGCAGCAGTCTGCTCCTCTGGTCAGGTCAGGTGAGGGCAGCCTAAGTAAGGCCTCTGTCCATACAGCCAGAGTCTGGGGCGCCAGCCAATCTCGAAGGCTGCACTCTTAGGCTTTCTCCATTTATCCCCATCAAGCCTCAGCAGCATCAACCACGGCAGCCGATCTGAGACCAGACTTTCCATTTGTGTTCAAGGGCAGATCAGATGATTGTCAGCCACAAAGCAGTGACCTAGACCTTGGGGTATATTTGTTCTTGCTGCAGGCTAACTTCTATTCACTCTCTCACCAACAGAGGGGCGGAAAAAGAATCACCATTGCAAGGACAGATCCCTCCCCACCACTGGCACTTTGCTCTTTTCAATTCCCCCGGTTCGTTCCTACTGGAATAGTTTTTCCTCAGCTAAAATCTTCTTTCACCCCCACACCATTGTGGCTACGTAAAGTGGTCCAACCTTTTTCACGTCTTGTCACATGCATAAAATAATTTGTCTGTAAAGGCTTATTGAGGTCATTAGGGGGGTCGTTCCTGGTCAGAGGGGATTGGCCCCAGGGTCTTCAGGTTTCACCAGGCTGTTTTGAAGACCTGGTAACCCCTAAACCCCATTCTCAGGGAATTCTGCTGGGAAACACTGGCTTAGAGAATGGACCTCTCAGGTTCCATGAGGTGTCATGCTCGGCTGAAGCTGGATGATGTACTCCTTCTCACATGCGAATGTCCACTTTCCCCCAGTGCTCCAACTGCAGCAATTGGCAGATCTCCTAAATTGGGAAAATCTCCCAGTGCCCCTCTGGTGGCCGGGCTGCCTGGCCTTTCCAAGGTTCATTTTTATCCCAGACCCTCCATGCTCTGGCTGCTGGAGGAATCTGGCCCATCAGATAAGTAGCAATAGCTGCCTTTGTGCTCAAGGTTGGGGCTGGGCTGGGCCTTGCCTTAAAGGGCATAAGTCAGTGGCTGCTCTCAGGATAAAAGCTGTGAGACCCTCTTGGCGCACCAAGTTGAGACATCTTGGGCAAGAAGCAGCACAATGCTCCCAGATAGAACATGCTTATTTAGTAGATGCTCTCCTCAAACAGTCAGGGGGTGGAAGTGAGCAATGGGTCAGGGGTGAAAACCCCAGTGGGGAAAAAAAAAGAAGGAACTGAGCCCCGTAGAATATGGGCAGTCACGGAGCAAAGGTGAACACACCCGCAGCTGTGTACCAGCCTCCATCTCTTCCCCCTTTTCTGGCATTCCCACTCAGGCCAGCATCCAAACACCAAAACCGGTTCCTTCCTCATGAGGCCCAGCCCTTTTCCACTGCTCAGTTCAACCTTATAGGCCACACGACTGGTACCTGAATACCCATCAGCACCCTCTCCAGCCAAGTTCCTGCCTCTTCCTCCTCCACCCTCACCTCATAGGTCTCTCCTGCCCCGCTCAAGAACCACACTGTTCTTAATATGTACTTGGAAGAGGGTCCAAATTAGGGGATCTTCCCTCTGCAATCTTTCCCACACATATCATTCTTCAATTTTCCTTATTTTGCTACTGCAGATATTCCCCACACACAAATTGGGTCAAGTATACATACTGTAACAACTTGTGATTACTGTAATTTTGTCTCCGCCAGCTCCACTTTGTCTAAGCAGTAACTTCTTAAAATACAATCTTATTTGCCATTGTAGGTTTTGGCTTAGAATAAATCAGCACAATTTCGAGCCCTTCCCGTGGGACTCTAATAGGTTATAAAATACTGACAGCAATAGTTCTGGCAGTCTGGCTGGTTCTCTGAATGTTGGCTCCACCACTTACTAGCTATGTTACCTAACCCCTTGCTACTTCACCCGTAGTCACAGCAGACCACGAGCAGGAGCCAGAAGCTTGATAAAAAATGCAGGATCTTGGGGCACCTCGGTGGCTCAGTTGGTTAAGCATTCCACTTTTGGTTTCAGTTCAGGTCACAATCTCACAGTTTCTGGGTTCGAGCCCCACATCTGGCTCCACACTGACAGTGTGAGTATGGAGTCTCCTCCCCTTCCCACAGTCAAAAAAGACTTTTAAAAAGTTTTTTAAAATGCGGTATCTTGGGGTGACTGGGTGGCTGTTGGTTAAGTGTCTGACTTGAGCTCGGGTCATAACCTCACGGTTCATGGGTTCGAGCCCCGCATCGGGCTCTGAGCTGGCAGCTAACTCAGAGCCTGGAGTCTGCTTCTGATTCTGTCTCCCTCTCTCTCTGACCCTCCCCTGCTCACACTGCCTCTCTAATTTTTAAAAACATTAAAAAAAATTTTTTTAATGCAGCATCTTGGGGCACCCTGGATGACTCAGTTGGTTAAGTGTCTTGACTTTGGCTCAGGTCATGATCTCACAATTCATGGATTTAAGCCCTGCATTGGCTCTCTGCTATCAGTGCAGAGGCCACTTCGAATCCTCTGTTCCTCCCCACTATACTCTCTCAAAATAAATTTTTTTTAATAAACATTTTTTAAAATGCAGTATCTAAAGCTTCACTTTGAACCTACAGATTTGGCTCTACATTCTTTAAAAAAAGTTTTATTTTTATTATTTTTAAAAAATATTTTATTTTTATTTCAAGGAGAGAGAGAGACAGCGCGAGCAGGGGAGGGTCAGAGAGAGAGGGAATCACAGACTGAAACAGGCTCCAGGCTCTGAGCTGGCAGTCAGCACAGAGCCCGACGCGGGGCTCAAACTCACGAACCGCGAGATCATGACCTAAGCGAAAGTCGGACGCTCAACCGACTAAGCCACCCAGGCGGCCCTAAAAAAAAGTTTTAATGTTTCTTTTTGAGAGACAGAGTACAAGTGGGGAAGGGCAGAGAGAGGGAGACAAAAAACCCAAAGCAGGCTTCAGACTGAGCTGTCAGCATGGAGCCCAATGTGCGGTTTGAATTGTGAGATCATGACCTGAGCCAAAGTTGGACACTTAACCAACTGAGCCACCCAGGCGCCCCCGGACCTACATTTTAGTATTTACACACGTGATTCACATCTACATTGAAATGTGGGAAACAATGGCCCAATCTGAGCCTGTTGCCTCACTTACAATAAGATTTTATCACCCCTCATTAATCCAGCTCTTAAGTGAAACAGATAAACCACTAAACACAATGTGTAGCACACAGAAGCCACCTGACATGTTGATCAAAGGACTGGGTAGATCTGCCAGCCTCCACCACCTCCAACCGGCCTTAAATAAGTGAGGATAGTACTTAACATGAGAGGCCAGCTTGATATTAACAGGAACATCACTTTTATTGACAAGTTAGGGACACAGTGGACAGCTTCCAGAACAGAAATAAGATAGTCCCAAGACAACAGAGTGTAAAGTTGTAGCAGACAGGTTAATACTCCTCACCCTCATCCTCTCCCTCAGCGCTATCTGCTCCAACCTCCTCATAATCCTTCTCAAGGGCAGCCATGTCCTCACGGGCCTCAGAAAACTCTCCTTCCTCCATGCCCTCACCCACGTACCAGTGAACAAAGGCACGCTTGGCATACATCAGGTCAAACTTGTGGTCCAGGCGAGCCCAGGCCTCAGCGATGGCTGTGGTGTTGCTCAGCATGCACACAGCTCGCTGTACTTTGGCCAGGTCTCCACCAGGCACCACAGTGGGAGGCTGGTAATTAATGCCGACTTTGAAGCCAGTGGGGCACCAGTCCACAAACTGGATGCTGCGCTTGGTCTTGATGGTGGCAATGGCAGCATTGACATCTTTGGGAACCACGTCACCACGGTACAACAGGCAGCAAGCCATGTATTTACCATGGCGAGGGTCACATTTCACCATCTGGTTGGCTGGCTCAAAGCATGCATTGGTGATCTCTGCCACAGTAAGCTGTTCATGGTAGGCTTTCTCAGCAGAGATGACAGGGGCGTATGTGGCCAGAGGGAAGTGGATGCGGGGATAGGGCACCAGGTTGGTCTGGAATTCTGTCAGATCAACATTCAGGGCTCCATCAAATCTGAGGGAAGCAGTGATGGAGGACACAATCTGGCTAATAAGGCGGTTAAGGTTAGTGTAGGTTGGGCGTTCGATATCGAGGTTTCTACGACAGATGTCATAGATGGCCTCGTTGTCTACCATGAAGGCACAATCAGAGTGCTCCAGGGTGGTGTGGGTAGTGAGGATGGAGTTGTAGGGCTCAACGACAGCAGTGGAAACCTGAGGGGCTGGGTAAATGGAGAACTCCAGCTTGGACTTCTTGCCATAATCGACAGAGAGACGTTCCATCAGCAGGGAGGTGAACCCGGAACCGGTTCCCCCTCCAAAGCTGTGGAAAACCAAGAAGCCCTGAAGACCTGTGCACTGGTCAGCCTGCAAAAGAAGAATATTAATTTTAGCCTTGGTGAAAGCTGCAATGACTTCTTTGAATCCATAATTACATTGATCAATTTTTTTAATTTTTAAAGTATTTAAGTAATCTCTACACCCAATGTGGGGGATCAAACTCACGATCCTGAGATCAAGAGTTTGCATGCTCTTCCAACTGAGCCACCCAGGGGCCCTGGATCAAGATTTTTTTGTAAATCTCTTGAATAAGATTTGCTGAGACAGCAGTCATAAAGAGCTTCTAAGTGCTAAGATTCAAAGAAACTTTTCACAATTCCTGGGGGAATAGTCTGCTAAATGGCCTTTTAAAAATGAACTATTTTCATTTTCACAGGCAGAGGAATCATGAGGTCTGGAATGGATACAAGGCCCAAGTTTTAGGGACTGGAAAAGCAACCTCTGGTGCCCTTGCTGAGACTGAGGAACCAGCACAACTTCTCAGCAGCTGGAGAGCCTGGGACCACCAGCCCCATACAACAGAGGTCTTAGAAAGATCTGGCAGATGCTTTCTGAGCTAGAATAAGACAGAACAGACGAGTTCCAATGCCCTGGTGTTGGAGTCAGGCTGAGTCTGGATCCGGGTCTAGCAGTTCCCTGCTGTGTGGCTTTGACCAAATTTATTTCTCAATCTCCATTTTCACGTTTATTGGGAATAGTATTCTCCGTCAGGTAGTTAAGAATTAAATGAGGACGTGGAACAGTGCTTGGCACAGTAAGCACTTGTTATCAAAGCCTGTTGATTCTGGAAAAGGTGGTTTACGATCACAGGACTGTGACAACTAATGTCAGTGGGGCTTTCCTCCACTTACCTGAGCTATTCTGGTTAGCAAGCTGCCATCCTGTGAAAGGATAATTTGACTTTTCAAAAGTTTTCTGCTGACAGTCCTCACTTCTCAGAAGTGCTGAGATTTGTGGAATTCTCTACCAATCCCTCACCATACTTCTCCTGTGGGCCCATACTCTGAATGGGATCCATGTACAGGGCGGACTCCAGTCTACCAATTAAATCCACTAACTCTCCGATGGACACAGTAGTAATACCAAGGATGAATATAATTGTTTTGGTAGTTAATCAACTTTACTCCAGAACCATCGATGGGTTTTACTAGGTTTATTTGTCCCTAAAGGCAGGTCCCAATTTCCAAGTCAGTGCTCGTAGCTAAAGCTTGATTTGTAAACATAGAACCATTACCTCAAATTTTGCTAGGAAGACTGTGATAAACATCTGGAAAAGCATGGAGCTGTGACTGATGCAAAGCCATTCTTTTTAGACTAGACCAGTTGTGGCAAGGCTTAGAATATGATTTTCTGGATAAACTACTCTACCACAGCCTTTATTCTTGATTTTTGGTTAATAACTTACAAGCTGCCCGCATGCCTCAGGAGCAGAGTCACCTGGATGCCAGACTCTGAATGTAAGATGATCCAGGAGCACCTGGGCGGCTCAGTTGGTTTAAGTGCCTGACTCTTGATCTCACAGTTTTTGTGTTCCGGCCCTGAGTCGGGCTCTGCGCTGACAGCGTGGAGCCTGCTTGGGATTCTCGGTCTCCATCCCTCTCTCTCTACCCCTCCCCTCCCGCTGCACGTGCATGCTCACTATCAAAAATATTTTAAAAATAAATAATCTTAACATTTACTTATCAACTTTTAGGGATATGAATACTGCTAAGAGTTTTCTGCCACAGTGCCAGTCCACGTGGGTCTGTGCTCTAGTGGAAAAGCAAGCATACTGCTTTCTGTGAGTATATTTCAATACTTTACAAGTTTCAAGACTGACATTAGCTTCCATAATAAGGGAGCTCCCTTGATTACACTTTCAATGTTGTTGGAAGATTCCAGCGCCTTCCATTACTAGTCAGTGTTATACTGGCCTCTTGTGCTCTGTACTTTCTGTATCAACATAAGGCACCAATCCAGATAGACGTATATATTTTCTAAAAAATACATAAATCTATGTACATTTTTTTTTAGGAGTTTGATCAATTAGTTACTTTTTAGAGTCTGCCACTTTCTCACTCAATGTGACTAAGATAACCTAAAAGTGAACATCTCAGCTTGAAGCAGGGAAGCTGCATGATTAATTTGAACAAGGATGTTTAATGGTCTTAAATGTCAAACTGCTAAGGCTCCCTGGTTCTCACTTTCATTTTAGGTAAACTGCCCTAACTACCTTGAGCATTTGCCCAACTCTGCTTTGTGAGACATATAAAGAGACAATAGAGCACTTAACCCTGACCCAAAGAGTTGTTCCATTACATAGGATCACCTGATTGAAGTCTGGTTACTTGGGGTGCCTGGGTGGCTCAGTCAGTTAAGCATCCGACTTCAGCTTGGGTCATGATCTCACAGTTCATGAGTTTAAGCCCCACATTGGGCTCTGTGATGACAGCTCAGAGTCTGGAACCTGCTTTGGAATCTGTGTCTCCCTCTCTTTCTGCCCCTCTCCCTCTACTCTCTCATTCTTAAAAAACAAACATTAAAAAAAGTTTTTTTAAATAAAAAAAATTTTTAAATAAATTCTGGTTACTTAGTGAGCACTCGAAGGTTCATTTTAGTGTGCAAGAATGATTCTTTTTTTTTAATGTTTAAATGTTCATTCTTGAGAGACAGACAGACAGAGCTTGAGTAGAGGAGGGGCAGAGAGAGGGAGACACAGAATCTACAGCAGGCTCCAGGCTCTGAGCTGTCAGCACAGAGCCCGACATGGGGCGTGAACCCACAAACCATGTGATCATGACCTGAGCCGAAGTCAGACACTTAACCAACTGAGCCACCCAGGTACCCCACGAAGAAGGATTCTTATAGTTTGGTCTCTTTTAAAACTGGAAGAGAAAATTCTCACTTTAAATAAAACACTACATTGGGGCACCTGGGTGTCTCAGTCAGTTGAGTGACTCTTGATTTTGGCTCATGTCATGATCTCAAGGCTCGTGGGATCAAGCTGTCAGAGCTGAGCCTGCTTGGGATTCTCTCCCTCTTTCTTCGGTCCCTCCCCCACTCACACTCTCCCACTCTCTCTCTCAAAATAAATACACTTAAAACCTGTATATGTATATTAAATAAAACACTATGTTCACCAGTTTCCGAATTCGATCCAAGACAAGGTCAATGATCTCCTTGCCGATGGTGTAGTGTCCTCGGGCATAGTTATTGGCAGCATCTTCCTTGCCTGTGATGAGCTGCTCAGGGTGGAAGAGCTGGCGGTAGGTGCCAGTGCGAACTTCATCTGGAAGAAGAGAACAAAGCAGCTACCGTCACTAACAACCTGCACACGCCTGCTCAACCCCCGGGCGTCAGTGGAGCCCTCACGAAACACCTCTAGTCCCAGAGCCCTGAGATCTCCCCTGGGTTACTGAGGCCAACTCACCAATGACGGTGGGTTCCAGGTCTACAAACACGGCCCTGGGCACATGCTTGCCAGTACCCGTCTCATTGAAGAAGGTGTTGAAGGAATCATCTCCTCCCCCAATGGTCTTGTCACTTGGCATCTGGCCATCGGGCTGGATGCCGTGTTCCAGGCAATAGAGCTCCCAGCAGGCATTGCCGATCTGGACACCAGCCTGGCCAACGTGGATGGAAATGCACTCGCGCTGTGGGAAGAAGAAAGGAAAATGTCAGAATATGACACATCGGATGGGATGTTTAGGAATGATTCACACCTAAATGACTAAATAACCTTCAGGATAGATAATCACCTTTCTGGAAGCCACTCCTGCCCAGGGTTTATTTCACAAGCAACAGTCTTTGCTGACTAATTCAGAGAAAATGCTTTGCAAAACCAAAGATATGTTAATGAACTACTAGCCAAGACCAGAGATCAGACTCCAGCTTTGTAGTCACATTAGATATTCAAGGTCAGGTTTCTACCATTTTAGAAGGACTTAAACTGTTCCATAGCAATACATTTCCCCCAGCTCTTGGGAAATATGTCTGCCGATTCCTTAAAGGCATGCAAAATTCCCCTTCCAGCTCTGATTCATTCCGTGTGATTGTGTAACTGTTGAGCTCATTCTGGTCTCTCTTTAATCCTATTCTTTAAAAGACAAGAGCTTCTCCCTCTCCCTTTAAAACCAGCTTAAACCAGCAAACTATGGCCATATGACTCATGGAGAAAATGCCAGATAAGCAGCAGCTAGTTGTACTTTAAAAACTGTGGTCAGAGGCAGCTTTTTAACTCTGTGGAAGAACTTAATCTTAAGAACATTTTTCCTTCACTGTCACTCACAACCTTTGACTTATGGTCCCCTCTTTCCCACATACACTCCCATCAACACATCTTGAGTAAGGGGTGGTGGTGGAGACACATGGTAATAAAAGCTGAAAGTATCAACAGGACTTTAATAGCTTAAGAAATTAGTTGTTTCCTACCAAAACATACTCACATATATCTCTGGCACTGTGGAAAAGTCTTTGGTGCCAAGAATTTAGCGATATTGGGAAAGTGTTTTCCTTTACTTGATGAACAAGACCATTTATAAGTTACCAAATTCATTCCTGCTTAGTAAAATACGGTCATGAACATAGAATCCATACCCCCAGATTTAAAAGGAAAACAACAAAAAAAAAATGGGTGTTTATTATATTTCATCATAAGTGACAGAGGACTTTCAAAATTGACACCAAATATCTCCCATTACATTTTCCCTGAATAAGAGGGCTGAGTTTTTCAAAGCTGTTGTTAACAGGAAACAAGTGAAGAGCCAAAAATTAAGTTTTCCATTAAGAGCAACCTCGGGCTGCATGTAGCCCCAGTCCCAGTTCCAGGAAAAGCCTCAGATTGTTCAAGGCTAAAGCCATCCTCAGACCGCCCTCAGATCAGCTAATCAAAAAACATTCCTATGGTCTGAGTCAAGGCTGGGAACTGCAAACAGTTATTTTATACAAACTAGCCAATTTCTCACCGTTTGCCTGAACCCCACGTGAGCCCTTTGAACTCACCTCATAATTGGTCATTTTCAAAGGATTCTTAAGAGTCATGATTGGGTCCCACCAAAAGTAATGAACACCTCAGATACTGAATGGTCAAAGCTGTTACCAGGGGTGCTGTACAATTGTAATCGGTGCTTATGTGATGATGTTAGGTGTACTGTAACACCCCTATCCCTTACTCCTTAAAAACTCTGTTTGCTATTGTTCTTGGCTTCACCTTACTGCCAAGATACCAGTAGGCTGGTGATCCCTGCTCGAGCTTGTAATAAAGACCCTTTTGTATTTGCATCAGTGCCGGCTCCTTGGAGGTCTCTGGGACTCACGATTCGGGCACAACACTAGTTAAAGAAAACCCAGCACCGCTAAGATCTCAAAGGTCCTAGTTTCATAACCTGAGATAATAAAAACCCCAATCACTCACAACCTTTGACTTATGGTCCCCTCTTTCCCACATACACTCATAAAACAACCATGGTCTCCTAACCACATCACCTGGCTCATTAATGCCTGCGTCTACTCACCCAGGTGAGAGAAAGGGGAGTTGTTAATTCTAATGAGCCCATGAGCATTTACAACTGCATCCTGTTTACCTTTAACTGGACTTTGGAAATTCTACAGCCCGAGAAAGCTAGAGAGATTTGCCCAAGACAGTCTCAGGCCCAAGGAGATAATGTATTTGAGAAGAGTCTTTCATTCTAATGAAGGATTTTTTTGATGGACTTTTGAGCCCAAAAACTTTTCATTGTGCAGCAGTCTCAACAGCTTTCTCCTTTAGACTTTCTCTACTCTCCCCTGGCCACTCCGGGGGAAGAAGGGAGACACAGGTGAGAGTCACTTAGATAACTAGCCACAGGATAACCAGGCACTTTCTCTAGTTAAAAAAAAAAAAACAAAAAACCCACTATATTTAGCTAGTGTTTGCCTAAATCAGTCAGCTGCTGTTGCTCTACTGCCCTGTTAGCAGTCCTACTACTTTCTGAATCACATTTTTACCAGTGTCTTTTTTTGGTGAAAGCACTCAAATTGTTACAGACTTACAGCTGTGGTAGTCTCTAAAGAGGGTGGCTGGTCTGTTCACAGTATCCCCTTTAAGGATACTATTTTGAAACATTTGATACACAAAGACTAGCTTAAAAACATGGCTTATTTTAGGTAGACCTCCAACAGACCTTTTCTAAGAACATTATTGTTAGTACTAGTTTACTCAGCGGTTTTATAAGAAAATCTCCTTTTATGGGCTAGTTTTTTTTAAAACCTGGCTTAAGTACCAAGCTTCAGCTATAAACATCCTACTAAGTTAACATAGAAACGCAAAATTAGACAACGTGACGGTTAACAATTCCTTAAAAGGAGCAGCCTGCTTACATCCCTCAGGTGGACTGATGCAACTGGAAGCTCTCCCCAGAGGCCTGCCACAGGTGACTCAGCAGGCAGTCACCGGGCGCTGGAGAGGGCGCAGGTGTAAGCACCCTCGGTGCCGCAGCCCACCTACTGCTCCAGGGCTCCTGGGCGGTAGAAGAAGGAAGGTAGGGTAGATCATTGACAGAAAGGGAGCGGAGGGATTTATCGTTTCCACAAGCCCTCGGGGGGCCAGCGTGAAGGCTCTCTGGTCCGCCGTGGGCTGTGGCGGACCCTGGGGCGATTCCCTCTCACTAGGATCAAGTGGGCTTTCCACTTCCAAAAGGGCAGTGTTCTGGCCGCATTTTCGAGCCCGAAGAAGAGTTTGCAAGTGAACTTGGTTTCCCAACGTGGCCACCAAGAAACAAGTTTGCTCGGCGGCGCCCCACGTGCACTCGGGCTCCGCCGCCCCTTCGGACTGCTTTCACCCCCACGCCACGTCCCGAGGACCCCCCACTCACCATGCCTGAGACTTGTAAGGTTCCTTGAGGCTGGAGGAGGCGAGGGGACGGGGACAAGTATCTCCCACTGACAGACTACCAAGGAGTCCGAGGGAGAAGCAGAGGGTGCACCGCCCCCCGAGGGACTTTATATATCCCTTCCCGGGCCAAGTGGCCAGGGAGCCGGGCACGTGGCCCCGCCCCGGACTCCGCAGCCCCGCCTTCAAGCCCCGCGGCCCCGGGCGCGACGCCCCATCGCACCCGCCCCCGGAGAGAGGCGGGGCGCGGGCGCTGATTGGTGGGTTCAAAAGTTCAAACCAAACTCCTCGGAGAGAACCACGTATAGGAAGGGAGGCAGAGAGCGGCGGGGAAGGGGCCGCGGACCGAGGGAGGCGAAGCATCGTGAGCAGCCCTCCACGGGTGCGAGGGGTGTCGGGTGGCCAAAGCTTAAGCGAGGATAATAGCCGGATACAGGGAACGCAGCCCTTCCCGCAGCGCGCCCGGTCCCCGGGTCTCCAGACCCTGGAGCGGCGGCCCTGAGAGACCCGCTGCCAGCCCCCGCCGCGTACCTCTCTGCGAGGCCGGGCCTGGCCCCCGGGGCCGGCGCTTCCGCCCCGCACAGCCGTGGCGCCGGCTCCCGCGCCGCTGAGGGATTCTGGAGAGAGAAGGCCTTGCTCCCCCTTTCCAGCTCTTAATTACCACCACCCGGTCTAAAAGCCCATATTCTCATCTTTTTGCTTACTTTTTTGTTTTTACTCGTTTTCCCACCTTTTTTTTTTTTTAATGTCTTATTTATTTTTGGGAGAGAGAGAGAGAGAGACAGCATGAGCAGAGGGTCAGTGAGAGTGGGAGACACAGAATCTGAAACAGGCTCCAGGCGCTGAGCTAGCTGTCAGCCCAGAGCCCTCCGCGGGGCTCGAACCCACGAACCGTGAGATCGTGACTTTAGTTGAAGTCGGACGCTCAACCGACTGAGCCACCCAGGTGCCCCAGGCCACCTTCTTTTAAATGAACTCTAACAACAATCTCCTTGCAGTTGGTGTAAAAGCAGGTTTTTCGGTTCGTTATAATAATAAGTTTCCATTTTTGACCACTTACTATTCACAGTAGTTGGTTTTTCACACTATATCAATCACATTTCATTCTTGCGATACACCTTGTGAGTTATCCCCATTTTACAGATGGGGAAGCTAGGGTTCAGGGGAATTAAACAAGTTTAAGGCCACACAGTTGGAGTAATGGAGCTGCCCATAAGCCCTCGTTACCTTGTACTGTCCCGTGCTAAATACACCGCGCTGACCATCCCTGCAATGGTTTACTTCTCAGAAGCAGCCTTTGTTTCAGTTGTTATTCTTTCTCTGCAACTTCATCATGTTATCTTAGTTCTTCACCATCTCTGGGTGATAGAGTTTATTGGAATATTCAGAGAACAAAAGTGGCTGCTATACAGAATAGAGGTTACAGGGATTTTTCCTGAAGTAGAAAAAGGCAAAATGCCAGGAAAAAGTGGGTTTTAGATACAGAATAGGCAGAACTTAAGATACACTCCAACTCATACACAAAATGAATGCTGTTGGAAGTAAGTGTAGAGATTCCTTTTCAAATTACAATATCATAGTTCCATCATCAAATGTTTGTTGCGCACCTATTACCCATTACTGTGCGGCAGGATATTCTGAAATTTGGAATAACTAGCATCTTGGTCTGTTGCTAAATATTTTACTCTTGATCAGTAAAGCATTTCAACTTTTTAATTCATTCCACAAATATGTTCAGCACAGTTTCTAGGTTCTTGGGAATAGGTAGGTGAAAAAAATTGACAGATCTCTGCTCATAGGGCCTGTGTTTCCGAGGGATCGGGAAGAAAGACAAACAATGAACACAGTAAATAAGTAAATCTTAAAATTCATTAGAGGTGAAGAGTTGCTATAGACAAATACTGAACATGGAGGAGGGCACTTGTTGGGATGAGCACTGGGTGTTATATGTAAACCAACGTGACAATAAACTATTTAAGGGGAAAAAATACTGAACAAAGTGGAATGAGAGGGTGGAGTGGGGCAGGGGTTGCAACAGAAACATGATGATCGTGGTTAGCAGTAATGATACATGAGATTTGAGCAAAGACTTGAAGGTCATGAGAGGTTAGCCAAGTGGCTAAAAGTGAGCAGTTGGAGCCCAGACTCCTAAGGAAGAGTGAGTGAGCCTTTAGTGTTCCTGGAAGAAAGAGCAGTGAGGCCAGCGTGGCTGGAAAAGATGAATAACAGAGGATGATGTTGGAGAGGAAAAGCCAGATCTTACAGCTTTTCATAAGTCACTGCAAATCCCGTGCTTTTACTCTGACATAGGGAGCTCATGTAGGGTTGAAATCTTAGAAGTGACATGACCCAATTGCCTTTTTAAATTTTTATTTTTTTTATTTTTTTCAGGAGGCTCTGCACTATGTGGAGCTCAACGCAGGGCTCCAGCTCAGGACCCTGAGATCAAGACTTGAGCTGATAGCAAGAGTCTGATGCTCAACCAACTGAAGCACCCTCCTCCCCGCATGGCCTTTTTTAAAAAAGATGCCTTTGGTTGTTGTGTTGAGAATAGATTACAGGAGGGCACAGGTTGAAGCAGGAAGACATCTCAAGATGAGAACTCCTACTCCTGAGAGATGAAGACTTTGACCAGAGTGGTAGCAGAGGAATTAGTGAAATGTGGTTAGATAGGGTCAAAGTGATTTCCTAATGGCTCACATGTGAGGGAAAGAGAAGCCAAGGATTATTCCAGTTTTTAGCCTGAATGAGTGAAAGATGGATTTGCCATCAACAGAGGCAAAAGGCTGAGAATGGGGCAGTCTTGAAGTCGGTTGATATCAAGGGTTGTTTTTGGTCATGTTAAATCAAGATGTGGAGATGGAGATGCCCAGGACACAGCTGGATATGAGAGTCTAGAACTCAAAGGAAAGAGATCCGGGTAAAGATGGGCATCTAAATGCCATTCTCAAGTCATGACATTGGGTGAGATGTGAGTGCAGTGAGTGTAGAAACACAAGAGAAGACGACCAATTTCATAGCTCTGGGAAGAGAGGCAGAGCCGGTAAAGGACACTAGAAAGGAACAGCTGGTGAGTTAGGAGGGACCCAGAGAATGTGAGGTCCTGGAAACAAGGAAAAAGGGATGATTATCAGGGTCAAATACCACTGATGGGTACGCGGAGAACTCAAAAAATGACCTTTAGATTTAGCCACATGAAGGTAATTAGTAACCCTAATGAGAATAGTTCAGTGTGGCAATTTTAAAATAATAGGCATTTTATTGTTAGGTTATGTTTTTCAAAGGATTCATTAACAGAATACCTTTATTTTTCTTTTCACTCTCTACCATCTCATATTCAAGCAGATAGCCCCGAGGGACCTCAATATGCTAAAGGGCTTTGCAGACCTGACTGCTTTGATTTGGGTTCAAGTTTTTGTTTTAATTTTCTAGCTGTAGGTCCTTCTTCCCTTATAAAATAAGAGTAATGTATAACTCATAGGTAGATACACTGTTGTGAGGATTCAATGAGATAAATAATACATAGCATACACACATAGAAAACTAAGGAGGTGACTGTGGTAGAGGACAAAATTAGAGATGAAGATGCATTCTCTTGCATTTTAATATCATTTTAAGCATTAGGATCTATATTTAAGTTTGTTGCCCTCTGCTGGATTGTTTTGGAGGGGGAAAAATCTCTTTCCTGGATGAACAGTTAAAAATTTAACCTTTATGTAAACAGGTCTTTCTGAGTCCAAAAATTACCGAGTGAGAAGGCGCAGAAGCTGGTCTCACTTTCCAGTTGAAATTTTCTAGAATTCACCACAAACATGGTGAGTTACTAACAGAGAGCCCGTGCTCTGCCATCTCTGGCGATATAACATTAGAGGGGTATTTCTCTTCCTGGGGCCCCAGGTTCATGTGCAATATGAGGGGATTGGACAGTTTCATCTCTAAGGCCTCTTCCAGCCCTTACAGTCCATGATACTCTGACTTGAGGCTTCTGATTGTACCTGTGTTCCAAAGTTGAAAACATGTTTCATTCAGTCAGGGTCTTGTAAAAATCACTGGTACATTAGATAAATATTTACAGATGGGGCTTTTGCTGAAGTCTTCCAATACATTAGAGAAAGAAATGGCAGGGGCAACCTGGGTGGCTCATTTGGTTAAGTGTCTGACTCTTGATTTCAGCTTAGGTCACCATCTCTCATGGTTGGTGAGATCAAGTCCTGTGTCATGCTCTGCACTGAACTTGGAGCCAGCTTGGGATTTACACTCTCTCTCTCTCTCTCTCTCTCTCTCTGCCCCTCCCTCGTTCATACAGTCTCTCCGTCTCTCAAAGATAAATAAATAAACATTAAAAAAAAGTGGCATACCTACTCTGGCTCAGGAGAGCTTGGACTTCAAATCACTGTTGTATAACATGTTCACAAAACATTAGTAAAGAGGAAAGAATTCAGAGAAAACTAAACCTTTTTTTTTTCAAACTCCCATTGTCGATGCTAGGATACCGGTAATGCTAAAGAAGTGATTTGTGTTCAATTGCAAATTACATGTTACAATAATAATGGTATGGGGATATTTTGTGCTCTACAGCAATTTATGATAAAATATTTTCTACTCCAATAGTGCCTTGGAGGAGTTTTCAAAGATGAATTTTTTTTTAAGATTTTTTTTTAATGTTTTTATTTATTTATAGGAGAGAGAGAGAGAGAGACAGCGTGAGCAGGGGAGGGTCAGAGAGAGAGGGAGTCACAGACTGAAACAGGCTCCAGGCTCTGAGCTGGCACTCAGCACAGAGCCCGACGCGGGGCTCGAACCCATGAACTGCGAGATCATGACCTAAGCGAAAGTCGGACGCTTAACCGACTAAGACACCCGTGCGCCCCTCAAAGATGAATTTTTAACAAAGGTGTTCATGGAGCACCTGGGTGGTTCAGTCGGTTAAGTTTCCGACCTTGGCTCAGGTCATGATCTTGTGGTCTGTGAGTTCAAGCCCTGCTTCAGATTCTGTGTCTCCCTCTCTCTCTGCCCTTCCCCTGCTCACACACAGTCTCTCTCCCCCCCCCTCTCAAAAATAAATAAACATTAAAAAAAAACCCACCAAAGGTATTCACTATACAAATGTGGAAAATAAGGTCCTGAGATTGAAATAATTCATCCTAAACCCAAGAGGTGGGATTCAGAATTAATGCCTAAAATGACAGTTGCCTCTTTTATTTTTAGGCCTTCCATGAGTCTGTTACTGACTCTAGTTCACAAGGAAAAGAAGTCCTAGAAAAGCCATTTAATGAATTAATTGTCTTAAGACAAGGCTGCTACTAATATAGCAAGAAAAAGGAGAATTTTTCCTATTTATAGGACTTCCAAAGGACAGTTAGGACTCCTTGAAGTGTGATTCAACCACCTTCTTCACAAGCATATTTTAAATCTCTATTTTTTTAATGTTTTAGTTTTGAGAGAGAGTGATCGAGAGAGAGAGACCCAGCAGGAGAAAGGCAGAGAGAGGGGGACACACAGAACCTGAAGCAGACACCAGGCTCTGAGCTGTCGGCACAGAGCCCGACATGGGGCATGAACCCAAGAGGCATGAGGTCATGATCTGGGCCAAAGTCCGACACTTAACTAACTGAGCCACACAGGCGCCCCTTAAATCTCTATATTTTGAGGTGGTTTGTTTTTTCTTCCTTTTCATTCCCTTGTAAATACAGAAAGGCAGGCAGGAGATTATCTTCTAGGTAATATGTTGTTTTCCTTTATGGGAAAAATAATTCTAAGATTCTTTAGCTTTCACTTACTGCTTTTTATCCCACAAATATTTGCAACTTTCTTAAACATTCTTTCAAAGTTCTCCTCCCCTGGGATCCGAGTCGTGTTTTGGTCTTCCCTTTCATCAGGACTCCTTATGCTGGCTCTGGCCCAGGTGATTACCAGAGAAGGCTGGCTTTCATCTCGGGAATTTCACATTTTATTTTCACGGAAATGTCATCTGGCTTGTTCTACCCTAAAAATAGAGTACTTCTTTTATTTATTTTTATTTTTATTTTTTTTATTTTTTATTTATTTCTAGGAGAGAGAGAGAGACAGCGTGAGCAGGGGAGGGCCAGAGAGAGAGGGAGTCACAGACTGAAACAGGCTCCAGGCTCCGAGCTGGCAGTCAGCACAGAGCCCGACGCGGGGCTCGAACCCACGAACCACGAGATCATGACCTAAGCGAAAGTCGGACGCTTAACCGACTAAGCCACCCAGGCGCCCCAAAAATAGAGAGTACTTCTGACCCGTGTCCTCATAGTGACAAACCCAAACAACTGAATAGGTTGTGCTTCCCAGTATTTCACTCACGGACTGCAGCCAAGCCTGCTTCCCTCAGGCTCTTTTTTTTTTTTTTTTTTAATATTTTTATTTATTTCTAGGAGAGAGACAGCGTGAGCAGGGGAGGGTCAGAGAGAAGTCACAGACTGAAACAGGCTCCAGGCTCTGAGCTGGCAGTCAGCACAGAGCCTGACGCAGGGCTCGAACCCACGAACCGTGAGATCATGACCTGAGCAAAAGTCGGACGCTTAACCGACTAAGCCACCCAGGCGCCCCACCTCAGGCTCTTTCTAATCTCTCCTGTAATTAGTAACCATTCCCTCAGTTTCCTGCTCTGCCCCCCATCCCTTTAGGAGGTTAAATTCTGGTTAAATTCTCTTCCAGAAGATTAAAAGGAACTACTGGACTAAAATTCTTCAAGTATCTACATTATTGTTCTAGCAAGTGAACCATATCCTGGAGTCTGGAAATCTTCCCTATTTATAGCAATGTTTATTTAATAATTTTATTTATTCATGTACCTAAAATGCACCCAGGCAGCCCAAAGTGGAAGGCCCCTGAGTTTTCTTTCCTTTTGACTATAACTTCTTACCAGCAGCTAAGACAGGAAGGGGATTTACTTGGAGACTGACTCTCAGGACAATGTTTTTCCCCCTTTACTTCTCCAAGTTCTCTCTCTAGCTGCCCTCTCCTCCTCCTCCCAGGCCTCAGAACCGACTATTTTTGGGTGCCCTAAGTATTCGTTTTTTTCCTACATGATCAGTATAGTAGTGCCTCAATACAAGGGAATACCAGTGTATCTATTATACACACAGTTGAGAAACTTAAAGGCAAATCAGTGTCACGTTATTCAGGTAGTTAGTTTAATTCGGCTGACGCATTTGAGCTCTTCAAGGCCGCGGGCTGCTCCCTAATCTGAACTACTTATGATTCTGTGCCAGTGCCCCTGCTCTCTGGTCTGCCAGGGCCAGTCCTCAGGTTTTCAGGGTCTTTGTGGACCAGCTGCACACGGCATGGGGAGCTGGAGATCAGCAATGCCAGCTGTATGTACACTGTGGAAATGAAAGAGTGACCACTACAGATCAGGCTCTCATCGCACTCCCAGCTGGCTGTCAAACATCTATGGGTGCCACTTATACCCCTGCCTCTGCTTCCACACTAGTCCAAGTCAGACCATTTCCCTTAGTTTTTTTTACTCCTGGCATAAAAAGGTCTTTTTTTTTTTTTTTTTTTGGTCTCAGAGCTTGATTCATTCTCTGGCTTCAGGCGGAACCCTCTCCTCACAGCCAACCAAAGCCAAAAACCTGGCCTGGTTTCTCTTCCCAATTCAGCTTTTCAGGGCTATGAAAGGGTTAGCTCCTAGCCCCCTGATCCCAATCAACTCATTCTTTCCCATTCCTTTTATTTCTTGGGTTATGAAAGTCCCCAGCTCCTTTACTGCCCTCACCCTCCACATCTCTACCACCAGCACCAGTGTTACCATCACTCTGGGCTTTTGAAAATCTCCAGACTTAGGGTTTTACATGCTTTAATTTGTTCATTCTTCACAACAACCCTATGAGGTAGGAACTCTTGTTACCTCCATTTTACAGAAGAGGAAATTGAGGCTCATGGGGTTAAGTAACTTATCTGGAGCCACACATTGGCTCATGCTGCCTTCTGTCAGGTCTTCCTCTCTGGCCTCCTCACCCCTTTTCTCAGGAGGTCGGTTTTAAGACTTTCATTTCTGAACCACTGTTTTCTCTCTAAAAACATTAATATGGGACCACTTTTATAGTTACAACGTTAATTATATGTTTATTTCCCCAAGTCAGCCAAGCCTGGAACGATCCCCAAACTTTTCTTTTTTTTTAAATGTTTCTTTATATTTGAGAGAGAGAGTAGGGAAGGAGCAGAGAGAGGCAGAGACAGAGGACCCATGTTGTCAGCACAGAGCCCAACGTGGGGCTTGAACTCACAAACCATGAGATCATAACCTGAGCCAAAGTAAGATGCTCAACCCACGGAGCCAGCTAGGCACCCCTTTATTTTTATTTATTTTTTTAAATATTTACTTATTTTTGAGAGAGAGTGAGCATCTAAACTTCAATTGCAAGACACAGTGGAGGAAGGAGGCTGGTACAGCGGGCCTGAACTCACAGGCCTTTATTTTTATATTACTTTGCCATTTTGACCCTCTACCTCATGTACCTTTTTCCTTACTCTCCAGCATATTTTGTTCCCATAGAGTGAGGAATATAAGTTATTTAGAAACCCCAAAGGTCTTTGCTTCTTTCTGATAGATCGAGTTCCTCATTTTAGATTACATACTTCTTTGTTTTGGTAAGTTGCAGTCCCTCCTGACCTTGTAAATGGATTATGTGGAACAGCCTGTAACTACAAAAATCAACTTGCTTACCCTGTTCCTTCAGCAGCTCCGTTTATTTGTACCAAACCCAAGGGACAGAGCCCAGTTCATGTATTGTGGAAAAAGAAAAAAAGAGAAGGAAGGAATTCTTTGTGCTCAAAACAAAGAAATTTTACATTCAGAATGCTCTTCCCCTTTACTCTTCCTGAAATGACTGAATAGTAAACCAAAGTTATTCCAAGGAAGAAAATTAACCTGGAATGTAGGTCACCTAACAAGCTATGCAGCCTGTTTCCTTGATGCTAGTTTACTTGATTGCAGGGCAGGAGGGAAGAGGGGGTTGGGTCATGGCCTCTGGTCAAGGCCCTCAAAGCCTGCAATGGACAGTGTTTGTGTGCCCCAAAATTCATATACTGAAATCCTAACCTCCACTGTGATGGAAATTGGAAGTAGGTTCTTGAAGGTAATTAGGTCATGAGGTGGAGTCCTCAGGAATGGGATTAGAGCCTTTATAAAAGGAACCCTGAGAGCTCTCTTGTTATGTGAGGATCCAATGATAAAATGGCAGTCCTCAGGGGCGCCTGGGTGGCTTAGTCGGTTAAGCGTCCGACTTTCGCTTAGGTCATGATCTTGCGGTTCGTGGGTTCGAGCCCCGCATCGGGCTCTGTGCTGACAGCCAGCTCAGAGCCTGGAGCCTGTTTCAGTCTGTGTCTCCCTCTCTCTCTGACCCTCCCCTGCTCACGCTGTCTCTATCCTAGAAAAAAAAAAAAAAATATATATATATATATAGAAAAAAAGAAATGGCAGTCCGCAACCCAGAACAGGACCTTGGCCAGAACTCTGCTCTGCTGGCATCTAGAACTCTGACTTCCAGCCTCCAGAACCATGAAATAAATTTCTGTTGTTTGTTAGCTATTCAGTTTCTGGCATTTTGTTAGAGCAGCCTGGGCAAAGACACAGCCTGCTCCCAAGCACATTGTTATGGAAGCCAAAGAAGACGAAGTCCAGGTGTCAGGGAAAGTAGTGGTTCTGTACTTAGTAAGTAATAGAGTCATTCTGACCTCCAGAGACAAGGACAGAATAAGACAAGGAAAGACACTGAATGGGGCGGGTGGGGGGAGGGAGGGTAGGGAAAATAAAATAAAGATTAGAATAACAAAATATTGAAGGACTTTATTGACTCCGCAGTGACATGAGTATAAACCCTCAGAGCCATACGACTACTAGCAACTGGGAATTCTGGTTTCTAGTGTGATTAAACAGCATGCTTTGGCAAGGTCTCTAGCTGTATTGTATCTGAGTTTCCCCTTCCGCAGTGTGAGGACAATACCTGCTCTAACACAGCCTTCTAAATAGATCACTGGATTGTTATTTGGGAGATCTGGATACTACTTATAGCACAACTGACTGAATGGATAGTCTCTAAAGGTTCCTTATGTAATTCAGTCATTTTATATAGTGCTCTGAAAACATAAAGGTTATCTAGAAATGCAAAATTACATTATTTTTTCTTTTATTCCATAACTATCTATTTTGCCTCTAGTGTGTGCTAGGCACTTGTTGCTGAGGACAAGACAAAGCCACTCAAGGAGTTCATATTGCTTTTGGGGAAGAGATACAATGTTGGCAGAAAAATCAAGCCAAGTGAGGAGGCCAGAGAGTAATGAGGAGTGCCATCCTACCAGCTGTGGCAAAGGTCTCTCCAACTTGGAGGAAGAACTGAGCCACGTAGGTGTCTGGGAGAAAAGCAGTCGAGGGTGAGGCAACAGCTGAAGCGGTGTGAGGGAGGGAAAAAGAAGCAACAGAAGATAAAGCCAGAGACAGAGTGGGGCCCAGAGTGTGTAGGTTTAAGGGCCATTATGTAAAGAATTTGGCTTTTTCTGAGTGAGATTGGAAGTTGTTGGAGGGTCTCATCAAGTCATGGCACGATTAGACCTTTGTTTTAACAGAGTCACTCTGGCCTCTGTGCTTAGGATAGACTGTAGGGAGGTGAAAATGGAAGCAGGCAACCAGTTAAGTGGCTACAATAATAATCTGGGCAGGAGCCCAGGATTGTAGCAAGGAGATGGTGAGAAGTGGCCAGATTTTGAATAGGAGAGGAGTTTCTGGTGGATTGGATGTGGGAAAAAAGAAGAATCAAGAATGACTCCCAGGACTTTGGGACTGAACAACTGGAAAAATGTAGTGGATGCTAAGATGAGGAACACTTTGAGAGGAGCGGGTGTAAGGGTGATAAGGCAAAGGGAGATCCGGGTTTGCTTTGGACACATTAAGTGTGAAATGCCTCTTAGGCATCAAGCGGGGGAACTGAACCAATATGCGTAAGGATCCCATGATGGGAAGGGACCAAATCTTCCAACCCAGATATTTAATAGCCCAGTGGCAGAAAAGGACATGGAGACCCAAAACAAAATCACCCTGAGGAAAAGAGAGGTCTAGGCTAGTGACGTAGTTTAAGACAAGGTTCTATGTACTGATGTGGGACCACAGATTGTGCTCCTGCATAAACCGGATCCGGAGACTGGAAGCCCGTTAGAGCCTGGCCATCCAAGTGTGTGTGTGTGATTTGACCTGAGAGAGCTGGTTCGCTCTGTGCCTGGAGTGGGAACATAACCACTCTGCCTCACCCTCCCCCCACCCCCGCCACGTCCCAGTATGGAATGTGTAAACCTCCCAAGGTTTTGGACAGTTTGCAAGCAATCCTAATAGGAGGAGGAGGAGAAGGAGCAAGCTTTGAGAAGTGTTCAGTGTAGAAATCGGTGTCTAATTGGATCGAGGAGTGAGGGACATGAGAAGGCTTTGGATTTTCTATCTCTGGAGCGTGGGCTGGTAACAGGAAATACTGGAGGAGGTTGGGGGTTACTTCTGAGGCTGACGTAAGACTGTTTTTAGTTTCCCAGTAGAGAGTTCTGGATACCTTCTGAACACACAAATAGCAAGGGCTAGTAACTAAGTATAAGGATGGGGATGTGGAGCTCAAGAGGAACTTAAAGGCACCATTGTTGTAGTGCCTCTGGTGGCAAACACTAGTGACATTTCTATATGATCCACCCTGTAATCCATGTACAGTATATACATTAGCCCATATAAGAAGCTTTTTGTGTTTTCCACATTTAATTAAGATAATCTCTCAACTTTCTCAAAGACTTCAACTTCTTGCACCCTTCTCTGCCCCCACCACTGTATGATTTCTCTTACCCGACTCTTTCACTCAGTTCCCAAGGCTACCAGCTGCTCCCAATCTCCTCTACATCCTTCATAACAGATAACCTAGATTCCTAACTTAGTGATAGGATTAAGGGATCTAACCTGAGCTCTAACAGCTTCGGTTCTATCCTCAACAAAATGTCTCAGTTTCTTTCTTGTTCCTGATTTTATCCTCCCTTATCTCATTAGGGTCCCTTCCAATTTTATTAATACTAATCCCATGCACTTGTACCCTAGTTTTTATTCCTGTTCACAGCCCCTGGGATCTTGCTTTATTCCTTTTCCTGGCCCTTCACTCTTTGTCTACACAAATTAGGCCTAAGCCACCATACTGTCATTCCCTGCTTGAGGCACTTTATCTCCCCCCTTTTATTCACACTTGTGCTTTTCTTTCCACCCGCCCATTCACTTCTTAGCTCAAACATCCCCACCCACCGCCCCCCCATCATGATTTCAATTTTAAGCATCCTGGTAGCCAACCACCACCTCCACCTTTCCAGCAAGAGAAAGCCAGCCCCAACAGTGCTTCTTTAATGGGACTGACAAGCCACTGACCTTTCCACCTTTTTACTGTCCTTTCCCCCCCCTCCTCCTTGTGTCTCTCCTTTTAGGTCCATCACTGTCATTATAGTCTTGCTTACACCTGTAACTCCCTCGCTCCATTTTCTTTGTTGTGCTCACTTAGCAAAACCTCAACCCTGATTAAATCTAACCCTGCCTACCCCATGCCTGCAGGCATGGCTGTGGCATGCTGACAGCGCCATTTAAAATTCATGACTAGAAACTCCAGTGGGGTTTACGTTGCTCAGCAGTCATAGTGTATTTCCTTAGTCTCTTCACCTTCCCACTCTTCTAAAAGTCTTTTTATATCTTCTTCACAACTCTCAAATCCCCCAAATTTCCTCCCCATTCTCACTCTTAGTTCCGAACTCTACATCCTGACTCACTGAGACAATAGATGCAATCAGAAGAGACTGTCCACAAGCCCCCACCAATACATCTTCCTCATTAAAATATAATTTTCAAAAAGCTAAAATCATGATTCATACAAATACAGAATAAGCATATGCCTATGATTTATTAACTATGAAACCGAAAAATTGGTAACGCTGGTGCAAAGAACATTTGAGGAACAGGAGTTGATATATATCATCAGGAAATGTATTTATAAATATTAGAATAATATTGCTAGGTTAGATACAAATGTGGTTAATACCCTACAAGGCAAAAATACCCCCAAATCATAACTTGTGAGGTAATCTTTTCCACAGGACAGAAATCATTTGCATTTTGGTCAGACAAGAACTGTTTGCATTGCTATAAGTTTTCTATAGAAAGAGAATTGCAAAATATCCTAATCAATAGTAAACAGAGGGGCACCTGGGTGGCTCAGTTGGTAAAGCGTTGGCTCTTGATTTCGGCTCAGGTCATGATCTCACGGTTCTTGGAATTGAGACCTGCATCAGGTTCTGCACTGACAGTACTGGACTCCTTGGGATTCACTCTCTCCTCTCTCTCTGCCCCTCCCCTAGTCTCAAGTTCCCATGCACATGCACTCTCTTTCTCTCTCTCAAAATAAACAAACATTAAAAAGAAGGAAACAGAAAGTAAATCAAAAGTAAAGGTAACTGCCCCAAGCAAAGGTAGTCAATCCTCAAGGGCCTGCTGGCCAGAACACAGTCTTCCCTAAAAAAGATACCCAGTAATTCTGTTTGCCTATTTCCAAATTTGGGATGACTTCTCTTAACAATGTGCCTTGTTGTGACTGTACCCATGTACTCTTGTCTGTCTTCTAGCTACAAAACTGTTCATGCTCGTATTCAAGGCCAGCCTTTCCACTTGTATATTATGTCCCACCTTTGCCTACTCAGGCATATTAGTCTAGAGATTCTCTTTTCTGTCTCCTGCCTCAATCTGCTCCTTCTATTCAATGTTTTCTTTTAGTATAAAGACGTGTTCTTCTGGGGCGCCTGGGTGGCTTAGTCGGTTAAGCGTCCAACTTTTGCTTGGGTCATGATCTCGCGGTTCGTGAGTTCGAGCCCCGCGTCGGGCTGTGTGCTGACTGCCAGCTCAGAGCCTGGAGCCAGTTCCAGAGTCTGTGTCTCCCTCTCTCTCTGACCCTCCCCTGCTCACGCTGTCTCTCTCTCCTAGAAATAAATAAAAAATATTTGAAAAAAAATAAAGACGTGTTCTTCTATCTCCAAAACAACTTCTCCTGATTTCACTTCTGCCTGTGACTAGTATCCCATTTTTCTCCTTAACTTGAAACCAAAAAAATATCTATGACCACTGACTCTGGGTTCTCTCACACCTTCCTTGATCCCACTGGAATCAGCTTTTAACCCCCACCCCTTCTCCAACACTGCTCTTGTCAAGGTCATTCATGACTTCTGTATTACCAAGTCCAACAGTTCTCAGTTCTCATCTTATTTAACCTATCAGCATCTTTGACACTATTGATCACCGTGAAACACTTGAGCTGAAGTGCTTTCCTTTGCTAAGTTTCCAGGACTCCTCTGGTTTTCTTCCTGATTGCCCTTTCTCAGTCTCCATTGTTGTTTCCTCTCAGTTCTCCTAAACCCTTAATGTCAAGGGCTCCAGGGCTCATTCCTATCTTCACTGGCTCCTTTGCTGAATATATATATATTCACCTTGGAATGCTTTCCAGAATTCCAGATATGTATATCCAACTGTCTGTGGGAGTTCTCTGCTTGGATATCTAATAGATTCCTAAACCTAAGCTCCTAATCTTTCTGCCTAAACGTGTTCCTCCCCTATCCCATCTCAGTTAATGGCAGCTCCATTCTTCCAGCAGCCTGGGACCCCAAACTGGGAGTCATCATTGGCTCTTGCTCTTCTATCACTCCCAGCAATCTATCAGCAAATCCTGACTGCTCTACCTTTATTTTCTTTTAATGTTTATTTATTTATTTTGAGAGAAGGGGGTGCAGAGAGAGAGAGGGAGGGAGAGACAGGCTCTGCACTGTCAGTACACAGTCTGAGTCAGGGCTGGTTCCCAGGAACTGTGAGATTATGACCTGAGTCAAAATCAAGAGTCAGATGCTTAATCGACTGAGCCACCAGGCGCCCCTCCACTATAGCCACTATGGACCAGTGCCACTGTCCTTGCCTCTGCTATTCCTCCTGCCTACCTGCTGTCTTCTCCTGGCACGGCAGCCAGAATGATCCTGTTAAAAAGTCAGATCATAACACTTCTCTACTTAAAGCCTTCTAACAGCTTCCCATCTATGGTAGCTGTCTCCATGATGGCTGCCATCAATTCCTGCATCAACTGCCAGACCATCATGGACATGCAGCCCAGTCAAGCTTGCTCTCTACCCAACGTAACCATTGATCTGCTTTCTGTGTCTATAAATTCTCCTTTTCTGGAAATTTCATATCAAAGAATCATGTAATATATGGTCTTTTGTAACTGGTTTATTTAATTTACCATGTGTTTGAGGTTAATCCATATTGTAGATGTATCAGTTCTTCATTCTTATTGCCGAACAGTATTCCATTATATGAATATACCATATTTTGTTTATCTGTGCATCAGTTGATGGACATAGGATGTTAGCTGTGGGGTTTTCGTAGATGTCCTTTATCAGGTTGAGGAAGTTCTATTCCTAGTTTGTTGAGAGTTTTTATCATGAATGGGTTGGATTTTGTCAAATGTTTTTCCTGCATGTATTAAGATGATCATGTGGGTTTTGTCCTTTATCCTATTAATATGGTGTATTACATTAATTGATCTTAGGATTTTAAACCACTGTGAATTCCTGGGATAAATCCTATTTGGCAGTGATATATAATCCTTATATGTGGCTGGACTCAGTTTGCTAGTATTTTGTTGAGGATTATTACATCAATATTCATAAGGGATACTGAACTGTAGTTTTCTTTTCTTGCAGTATCTTTGTCCAGCTCTGATATCAGGATAATACTGGCCTTATAGGAATTGGGAAGTATTCCCTCTTCTATTTTCTGAAATTATTTGTCAAGTATTGGTATTCTTTAAATATTTAATGGGGGAATGCCTGAGTGCCTCAGTCAGCTGAGTGTCCGGTTCTTGATTTTGGCTTAGGTCATGATCTCAAGGGTCGTGGGATTGAGGCCCATGTCGGGCTCCTCACTGAGTGTGGAGCCTGCTTGGGATTCTCTCTCTCCCTCTCTCTGCTCCTCTCCCCGATTCATCCACACACATACACTCTCTCTCTCAAATAAAAAAAATTATTTTAGTTAAATATTTAATAGGATTCACAAATGAAACCATTTGGGTATGGGCTCTTCTTGTGGAAATATTTTTGAATGGTAACTCATTTTTTTTGCTTGATGTAAGTTTTATTTGGGTTTTCTCTTTCTTTTTAATTGATATTGGTAATTTTTTGTCTTCCTAGGGATTTTCCCATTTCACTTAAATTGTCTTATTGCTATAAAGTTGTTCATAACATGCCCTTACATAATATTTTAATTCTTACAAGGTAGACATTGATGTTCTCTTTTTTATTCCAGATATTGGTAACTTGTGTCTCCTGTCTCTTTTTCCTTGGTAAATCTAACTAAGGTTGTCCCTCTTTTAAAAGACCAACTTTTGGCTCATTGATCTGCTGTTACTGTTTTTCTGGGTTTTTTTTTTTTAATAAATTTTTTCTTATAGTTTACTTTTATTTTTGAGATAGAGAAGAGACAGAGCATGAGCAGGGGAGGGGCAGAGACAGAGGGATACACAGAATCTGAAACAGGCTCCAGGCTCTGAGCTGCCAGCATAGAACCTGACGCAGGGCTCGAACCCACGAACCGCAAGATCCCAACCTGAGCCGAAGTCAGACACTTAACCGACTGAGCCACCCAGGTGCCCGTGGTTTTTCTGTTTTTTATTTTATTGATTTCTGCTCTAATCTTTCTTTCCCCTTTTCTGCTTGACTTAGATTTAGTTTGCTCTTTCTACTTTTCACACTTTTTTATATTTCTTCCTTTCTTAAGGTAGAAGCTTAGGTTATTGATTTGAAACTTTCTTCTTTTCTGACATAGTTCTCCCTGAAAGCAGTTCTTAGCTGCATTCAATAAATTTTGGTATGTTGTGTTTTCACTTTTACTCAGTTCAAAATAGTTTTAAATTTCCCTGCTGGTATGTTCTTCAACCCACAGACTATTTAGAAATCTGCTTAATTCCAAATACTTGGGATTTCCCAGACTTCTTTCTGTTGTTGATTTCTAATTTAATTCTGCTGTGGTCAGAAAACAGTTTGCATAATTTGAATTCTTTTAAATTTATCGAATACTTGTTTTATGTCCTAACATATAATATATTCTAGAGAATGTTCCATCTGTGCTTGAGAAGGATGTCTATTCTGAAGTTTGTCAGTCAGAGTTCTATGGATGTCAATTAGGTCAAGTTCATTGATGCTGTTGTTCAAGTCTCCTGATCCTCATTGATTATCTGTATAGCTGTTCCATCCATTTTTGAGAGTGGGGTATTGGAGTCTCCTGTTTTTCTTTCATGTATTTTGCAGAGCTCTTGTTATGTACATATAATTATATCTTCCTGATGAACTGATCTCTTAATCATTATTAAATGTCTCTTTTTGTTTCTAGTAGCCTTTTTTTTTTTTTTTTGGTCTTAAGTCTATTTTGTCTGATATTAATATGTTAATATAGTTACTCTGGTTCTCCTCTGATTACCATATTCATAGCATAATCTTTTTTCATCCTTTTACTTTTAATCTATTGACATCATGGAATCTAAGGTGTCTCTTGTAGACATCTTATAGTTGGATTTTCCCTTTTTATCCTGTCAATTTCTGCTTTTGATTGCGATGTTTAGACCTTTCACAATTTACTGGTGTGACTTGATTTACATTTACTATTTTGTTATTTTCTATGTGTCTCTTTTCTTTTTTGTTCTTTTCTTCCTCCTTTACTGTCATCTTTTGTGTTAAATAAATATTTTTAGTGTGTCTCTTAATTCTTTTGTAGACTCTTCTTTTTTAATTTTTAAAAATATATTTATTTTTGAGAGAGAGAGAGAAAGCGGGAGAGGGGTAGAGAGTGAGAAAGGGACAGAGGATCTGAAGTGGGTTCTGTCTTAACAGCAGAGAACCCAATGTGGGGCTTGAACTCATAAACAGTGAGATTATGACCTGAACTGAAGTCAGAGGCTTAACTGATTAAGTCACCCAGGTGCCCCTCTTTTCAAAATGTTTTTTAAAAAATTTTATTTTGAGAGAAAGAAGAGAGAGAGGGAGCGAGCATGTGCGTGAGGAGGGGAAGGGCAGAGAGGGAGAGTGACCAAATCCCAGGTAGGCTCCATACCATCAGTGTCCACACTCAAGGCTGAACTCATGAACCGTGAGATCATGACCTAAGCCAAAACCAAAAGCCAGACACTTAACCAGCTGAGCCACCCAGGCGCCCCTGTAGACTTTTTAAAACATTTTTTTTTTTAATGTTTTATTTATTTCTAGGAGAGAGAGAGACAGCGTGAGCAGGGGAGGGTCAGAGAGAGAGGGAGTAACAGACTGAAACAGGCTCCAGGCTCCGAGCTGGCAGTCAGCACAGAGCCCGACGCCGGGCTCGAACCCACAAACCGCGAGATCATGACCTAAGCGAAAGTCGGACGCTTAACCGACTAAGCCACCCAGGCGCCCCAAGACTTTTTAAAACATTTCTAATGTTTATTTATTTTTGAGAGAGAGACACAGAATCTGAAACGGCTCCAGGCTCTGAGCTGTCAGCACAGAGCCCTACTCGGGGTTCAGACTCACAAACCGTAAGATCAGGACTGAGTCAAAGTCAGACGCTTAACCAACTGAACTACCCAGGCACCCCTAGACTTTTTTAACATGTATTTTTTAGTTACTTTTTTTTTTATGTTTTTTTTTTTATTTATTTCTAGGAGAGAGAGAGACAGCATGAGCAGGGGAGGGTCAGAGAGAGAGGGAACCACAGACTGAACAGGCTCCAGGCTCTGAGCTGGCAGTCAGCACAGAGCCCGACGCGGGGCTTGAACCCATGAACCGCGAAATCATGACCTAACCGAAAGTCGGACGCTTTACCGACTAAGCCACCCAGGCGCCCCTTAGTTACTTCCTTTTTAAAAAAGATATTTATTTATTTTTGAGAGAGAGTGGGTGGCAGGGGGGTAGAGAGGATCCAAAGTGGGTTCTAAGATGACAGCAGCAAGTCCTATGTGGGGCTCAAACTCACAAACTGGGAGATCATGAACTGAGCCAAAGTCAGACTCTCAACCAAATGAGCTACCCAGGTGCCCCTTTTAGTACTTTCTTAATGGTTACAATAGGAATTTTAAAATACATCTTAATTTGATATCATCTATTTCAGATTAATACTGACTTTGTCAATAAAATACAGAAATTGTCCCAGTATAACTCTTTCTCTTTCCTTCTTTTGGGCTATTTTATATATATCACATGTATCTTTATAATATTATTAGTGGGGCACTTGGGTGGCTCAGTTGGTTAAGTGGTTGCCTTTGGCTCAGGTCATGATCTCATGGTTTGTGAGTTTGAGCCCTGTGTTGGACTCTGTTCTGACAGCTCAGAGCCTGGAGCCTGCTTCAGATTCTGTGTCTCCCCATCTCTCTGCCCTTCCCCTGCTCATGCTCTCTCTTTCAAAAATAAAAAAACAGGGGCGCCTGGGTGGCTTAGTCGGTTAAGCGTCCGACTTTCGCTTAGGTCGTGATCTTGCGGTTCGTGGGTTCGAGCCCCACGTCAGGCTCTGTGCTGACTGCCAGCTCAGAGCCTGGAGCCTATTTCAGAATCTGTGTCTCCCTCTCTCTCTGACCCTCCCCTGCTCACACTGTCTCTCTCTCTCCTAGAAATAAATAAAAATATTTTTTAAAAAAAATAAACATTAAATATCATAATAATATTAGTTATATAAAATAATAAACACACTGTTCATTATCATATATATCACATGCATATGTTACAACCTATCAGTATAGTGTTAAAATTATTACCTTATTCAGGGGCGCCTGGGTGGCTTAGTCGGTTAAGCGTCCGACTTTCCGACTTTCGCTTAGATCATGATCTCGCGGTTTGTGGGTTCGAGCCCCGCATCGGGCTCTGTGCTGACTGCCAGTTCGGAGCCTGGAGCCTGTTTCAGTCTGTGACTCCCTCTCTCTCTGACTCTCCCCTGCTGACGCTATCTCTCTCTCCTAGAAATAAATAAAACATTAAAAAAAATTATTACCTTATACAATTCCATATCTTTTAAAGAAGTTTTTGTGAAGAAATAAGAAAATATATATTTATGGAGTCTCTATACTAACCCACATATTTTTACCATTTCCAGTACTCTTCATTTCCTCCTGTGGATTTGAGTTACCATCTAGTGTCCTTTCCTATAAGCCTGAAGGACTCCGTTAGCATTTCTTGTAGGGCAGGTCTACTAGCAACAACAAACTCCCTCAGATTTGTTTATCTAGGAATAAATCTCTCTCTTATTTATTTATTATTTATTTAATTTCTTAGAGAGAGAGAGATGGCGTGAGCAGGGGAGGATCAGAGAGGGGGGGAGACACAGAATCTGAAACAGGCTCCAGGCTCTGAGCTGTCAGCACAGAGTCTGACGCGGGGCTCAAACTCAGAAACTGTGAGATCATGGCCTGAGCCAAAGTCAGACGCTTAACCGACTGAGCCACCCAGGTGCCCCTCTCTCCTTTTTTTTAAAATGAACCTGACCACCTTATTCATGGTTTCATCTTTTTCTTTTCTTAAGAGTTTATTTATTAATTCTGAGAAACAGAAAATGCAGGAGCAAGAGAGGGGCAGAGAGAGGCGAGAGAGAGAATCCCAAGCAGGCTCCAAGCTGTCAGCACAGAGCCCAATGTGGGGCTCCAGCTTAGGTCTCACAAACTGCGAGATCATGAAATCAAGAGTCAGATGCTTAACTGACAGCCACACAGGCACTCCTCTCCTTCATTTTTATTCTTTTTTAAGTTCGTTTATTTTGAGAGAGAGAGAGAATGAGAGAGTGAGCATGAACAGGGGAAGGTCAGAGAGAGAGAGGGGAGACAGAGAATCCCAAGTAGGCTGCACTGTGAGCATAGAGCCCCACACAGGGTTCGAACTCACAAACCATGAGATCATTACCTGAGCTGAACCCAAAGAGTCAGACACTAAACCGACTGAGCCACCCAGGTGTCCCAAATCTCTTTCATTTTTCAAGAATAGTTTTGTGGGATATAGAATTCTTAGGTCATAGTTTTTTTCTTTCACATTTTGAATATGCAATTCCACTGCCTTCCAGCCGCCATTGTTTCTGATGAGAAATTAGCTATTAATCATATTGATGCTCCAATGTTATATGATGGTGTTTTTTCGCTTAATGCTTTAAGATTTTCGTTTCTTTGTTGGCTTTCAACAGTTTGCATCTTGTATTTAGGTGTGGGTCTCTTTGTAGTTATCCTAGTTGGGTTTGTTGAGCTACTTGGATATGTAGATTAATGTTTTTAATCAAATTTCCCAAGTTGGCGGGGACATTATTTCTTCTAAATTTTTTTCTGACCCTTTTCACTCCTCTCCCATTGCACACATACCAACTTATGTAAGATGTTGTCCCACAAATCTCTGAAGCTATGTTCATTTTTCTTTAATTTTTATTCTTTCTATTCTTCGGTAGGTAATTTCTGTTGATCCTTCTTCTAGTTCACTGATTTTCTTCTGCCATCTTGAATTTGCTTTTAAGCCCCTCTGATAAGTTTTTCAGTTTCAGTAATTGCTTATTTTCACCTCTAGAAATTACATTTTTAAATGTTTAACATTTTCCTTAACAAGCATCTTTGTGGATTTGTTACTGTCCTACTTCTTTTGATTCTTTAAACATGGTTTCTTTTAGTTCTTTGAACATATCTATAATAACTACTTTGATGTCTTTGCCTGCTGAATCCTACTTCTGGGGACACTGAGAGATAGTTTCTATTGACTTTTACTTTTCCTGAGAATGAGTCATACTTTCCTATCTCTGTGAATATTTTACTGAAAACTAGATTTTTAAATACTATATTGTAGTAACTCTGGATTCTGATTTTCCCTCTCAAGGCTGTCTTTTGTGCCATGCGCTTAGCGATTTGCCTGGGTTAAACCTATAAAATATGTCCCTCTGAAGTGTGTGGCTGCAGCTATCTCTGCTCAGTTTATTTTTCTCTTGTTTTTATTTTATTTATTATTTTTTTAATGTTTATTATTTTTGAGAGAGAGAAAGACAGCTCACATGGAAGAGAGGCAAAGAGAGAGGAAGATACAAAATCCAAAGCAGGTTCCATCTAGGCTCTGAGCTAGCAGCACAGGATCAGAAACAGGGCTTGAATTCACGAACCCTGAGATCATGACCTGAGTCAAAGTCAGCTGCCTAATGAGAAAGAATGAAATCTGGCCATGTGTAGCAACGTGGATGGACCTTGAGGGTGTTATGCTGAGCGAAATAAGTCAGGCAGAGAAGGACAAATATCATATGTGTGCACGTATAGGAGGATTAGGAGGAACTTAACAGAGGACCAAGGGGGAGAAGAAGGGCAGAAATGGTGGGGGAAAGGGAGAGAGGCAAACCATGAGAGACTCTTGAATGTTGACAAAAACTGAGGACTGATGGATGTGGGGGGGAGGGGGGATGGGCATGGAGGAGGGCACTTGTGGGGATGAGCACTGGGTGTTATGTGGAAACTAATTTGACAATAAACTATTTGTTAAAAAAAAAGAGATGGGACAGAGATAGTAGACTGTTAATTGAAACTGAAATTTCTTGATTAAAAATAGGTCTGTACTGTCAAAAAAAAAAAAAATCAGCTGTCTAACCAACTGAGCCACCCAGGTGCCCCTCTCTTGTTTTTATTTTTGTCTGGCTTCATAGCGGTTATCCCTGTGTCTAAGTAGCCCCATGGTCAGCAAATCATGGGATAGAAATTGCACTCAAACATCTCAAGCCAATAAACCTTCCATCCTTGATAATGAATTTGTGGGGGGATGAGGGGAACACATTCAAAGTTTAGACTTTGACTTTGACTTTCCTTTCTGGAACTCCTCTGTTCCAGAACCCTCAAGGTCAGCCAGGAGTATGTGGTGATCTTAGGCCCTCCATTCTCAGCTATAAATGTGCACAGTCTCCTCCAAGAGTACACTTGCCCCAACCACAGCTGTAAGCTCAGGTTAACAGGACCACAGCCCCTCTCCTGCTCCAAACCAAGGGAGCCCTCTTTGGCTTTGGTAGCAAAGCTGCTGGTCCTTATGGCAAAATCTCCAAGTGACTGGACTGGAAAGTGGGAGCATCCCCAGGCAAGGGTGCCACTGAACCCCACTGTTACTACTGAATTTCACCTGTGGTTCAAGCACAAACACTTCTCATATTGTTACATACCTCTGATCGATTTCCAGAGTACTAAAAATGGTTGATTTCATCAATGTTTTCCAGCTTTGTAATGGCCTTTTCAGGGAGAGGATGTGTCCACCTCTTCACTCCGTCACCCCTGGCAGTCCCACCCTCCTCAATAAATATTTGATGAAGAGCAAGTGACTAAACGCTGTGTCATGTCTTCTCCCTCTACCATTCTACGGAAACTGTCCCATCAAAGATTATCAGTTGCCTTCCAGGAACTAAAACAGGCTCTGAGTAAGACACACCTGGGTTGAATTCCAGTTCTGTCACTTAGTGACTGTGCAATTGGCAAGGGTGCTTTCATTCTCCAAGTTCTGTTTCTCTTTCTGTTAAATGGCTAGAATAATGCCTATAGTGTTTGTGAGGAGACTGAGGTCTGAGTAAGCGTCTAGGCGGTCCCCTCGGGGTTCTTTCCAACAGTGTCTGTCTTTTCAGACTGTCAGTCTGGGAGGTCACTTGACCTTTTTCTAGCCCTTACACTCACCGGACACATGACTGGTGGGAATGCAAGGATAAGTTCATGAGATGGGATCTATTATCCCACAACTATAAGGTATTATTATGTCTTATTATGATGTTCTCTGGGAACTTTTTAAAATCTCTCTCTCTGGGAAATTTTGGTTACAGAAGAATTTCTAAAAATAGGGAAGCTACTGAAATTACTTCTCTAGCTTCCTTTTATCCTGAACATTTTAATCATTATACTGTTGATATTTTCTGAAAGATCAGGACTACAGATGTAAATCATTCTTAATAAGAAATGTTCACATTTTCAGAAACTGAAAGACATACCCTCCCTCTCCAAATCAGAAATAAAACATCAATTTTGGGGTTAAAGATGCAGAAGAACGAACATTACCAAATAGAATGCTAGGAATTTGAAATAAAAATAGTGTGGTGAGGACATCAGCATTTAGGGCCTTGCTAAAAGTTCAGTTCTTTCTGCAGGAAACACATGTTTAAAAACAGAATATTGGGAGTGGCTGGGTGGCTCAGTTGGTTAAGCATCTGACTACAGCTTAGGTCAAGATCTTGTGGTCTGTGAGTTCCAGCCCTGCATCAGGCTCTGTGCTGACAGCTCAGAGCCTGAAGCCTCCTTCAGATTCTGTCTCTCCCTCTCTCTCTGCCCCCCTCCCTTGCACTCTGTCTCTCTCTCTCAAAAATAAACATAAAAAAATTTAAAACAGAATAAAAAACAACTGCTCTCCCCATATTGCTTAAAATGTCCTCCTTATTGGCTTTCCTGTCATTAGAGATGCACTATTTATTATTCACTATCGTTACTTATTTTTTCAAGTGTCAGCCAGGCTGCCAGCACTCCAAAGGCAGGGATGGTCCTTTTGTGCATCCTCCTCTATGCTTGCGACTGTCCCTTGCTATCACCTCCAGCTGGTGATAATGCTCATTTTCACTCCCTTACTCAGAAACCTTCAGTCATTCTCCACTGTACCTAAAAGTGGTCCTCAGACTATTTTTGATTACATATGCTTATCAGGGAACTAATGCTAGCACATCCTCGAATACACACATGTAATTTATTTTAATGTCGTACCTCCCTCTTATATAAATTATAAACATCTACCAATATAGGAAGTTTAAGAGAATGACCTAAAAATAACATAAACATAATTTGTAGTATTTTCTCTCTGTATCTTGTATACTCCACTCTAGAGACCACTGGTCTGTAGGGTAAAATCCAGGTTCTTTAAAACCACAGCCTTCAAGGGACGCCTGGGTGGCTCAGTTGGCTAAGCGTCCGACTTCGGCTCAGGTCATGATCTCACGGTTCGTGAGTTCGAGCCCCACATCTGGCTCTGTGCTGACAGCTAGCTCAGAGCCTGCAGCCTGTCTTCAGATTCTGTGTCTCCCTCTCTCTCTGACCCTCCCCTGCTCATGCTGTCTCTCTCTCTCTCTCTCAAAAACAAATAAAACATTAAAAAAAAAAACACAAAAAACCCCCACAGCCTTCAAACTGGGATCTAGGTATCTTGAGAGTACAGTTGAGCCTTGAGCAACATGGGTTTGAATTGCACAGACCCTCTTCTATGAGAGTTTTTTTTTTTTCCAGTACAGGACTGTTAATGTATTTGCTCTTCCTTACGGTTTTCTTAATAACACTTGCTTTTCTCTAGCTAACTTTGTTGTAATAATACAGTTTATAATACACATAACATACAATATATGTGTTAATCAATGTTTTATGTTATTGGTAAGACTCTTGGTCAAAGGTAAGCTCTTTGTAGTTAAGTTTTGGGGGAGTTAAAAATTATGTGGATTTTCTTTTTTTTAAGTTTATTTATTTCTGAGAGAGAGAGAGAGAGAGAGAGAGAACGCACACAGGAGGGGCAGAGAGAGATGGAGAAAGAGAATCCGAAGCAAGCTCCACACTGTCAGCATAGAGCCTGATGTGGGGCTCAAATTCATGAACCATGAGATCATGACCTGAGTTGAAATGAAGAGTAGACACTTAACCAACTGAGCTACCCAGCCCCATCTTTCTTTTTATTAAAGTTTATTTATTTATTTATTTATTTATTTATTTATTTATTTATTTATTTATTTTGAGAGAGAGAGAGAGAGAAAAAAAAAACACGAGTGGACGAGTTGGGGAAGGGCAAAGACAGAGGGACAGAGAATCCCAAGCAGGCTCTACACTGACAGTGCAGCTTGATGTGGGTTTCCAACTCACATATTGTGAGAGTGTGACCTGAACTAAAATCAAGAGTTGGACGCTTTACCAACCGGGCCACCAGGCACCCTGCAAATTATGTGGATTTTCAGTGGCACAGTGGAGTCCATGCTCCTAACTCCGTGTTGTCCAAGGGCCAACTGTGTATACTATAGACAGCACAGTATTGAGGGGCTCAATCTCCAGATTTTGAACTACAAAATGTACTACAAAATGAAAGTGATTTGCCTGGGAATGGCTGGCATTGAGGATTTCTTTTTCCTAGCCTCCCTTCCCAACTGCTCTGGCCTTTCACAACAGAAAAACACCCCTCAGCCATCTGAACTGTGTTTTGCCCCAAACGAAGGGATAACATGAGAATGCACTATCCTTGAAGGAGAATTTCTTGAGAGCCAATTAAGAAACACTGACAGGGCAGCACCTTATTTCATTCCCTGGCCAAATACTGGCAAGCCTCTGTATTGCAGACAATGGCGATCTTAGCATTAGAAGTCACAGTGAGGTGGTACAAGGCCTTGTAGGAATATAGTATTTTTCATTTAGAAAAATGAAGTTAGGGGCACCTGGGTGGCTCAGTTGGTCAAACATCCAACTTTGGCTCAGGTCATGATCTTACAATTCATGAATCTGGGCCCTGTGTCGGGGATTTTCTCTCTCCTTCTCTTTCTGCTCCTTGCCCACTTGCACGCACACTAACTCACGCTCTTTCTCTCTCTTTCAAAATAAGTAGATAAACCTTAAAAAAATAAAGCTAAACTTTAAACCATGTAGGTTGTTTTTTGCCAGTTGAGTGATACTCTACAAGCAGAATGGGCTAGATCTATGGCTCCATGTTTTTGATGAAAATCTAAGCAAAGCAATTATTCAATACACAATACACCAGAGATATCATCATTTGCAACTATTTCATCTTTTGATGAACACTGCCCTAACATTCACAATATGCAGGACTGCCCAGACTCTCTCATCGCTTCCCCTGCCCACCCCCTCAGGCTAACCACACTACATTCATGTTCCTCGGCGCCCTTCCAGGTCTATGCCTGTGTATGTGTTCAAGCCGGTTCCGTCCTCAGAAATACCCTTCCCTCCCATCTCCGTGTGTTGAGTTCCTACCTAACATCTGCTTGATCTGAGGCACTAATTAGGCACTGAGGATGGAAAATGAGCATAATGATAACCATGGTCCCGTTTTCATAGGATGTAAGAGCCTAGTATGGGAGACAGACAGATAAGCAGTGACGATATAATATTACAGAGCTGTGACGGGGAGCCATGAGGGCACCCTCCCTTCACCTGGGGCTCAATGAGGTCTCAGAGGAAGTGACCAGAAAACAAAAACACATTGCTAAGCAGGAGTCAGTGGGACATTTTGCAAGAAGGGGAGAGAAGAGGGCTGATCTATGCTGAGAGAACAAAAGTGAGTTTGATTGACACTGGTAAGACAATTCCTCTGTGAAGTCAGGATTTTGACCAGGAGAGACGCACTTAACTAGTTGTAGGGTCCAGACAGAAATTTCTACCAAGTTTGATCTGTTTCATGCTCTTGAGAGATTGGTCACATTCTCTCAAAAGCCCAGTTTAGAATAGGCCGAAAGTCAAGGGAGAGATCATCCCTAGAAACATTTTCTCTTGCTTTTTTTCCAAAAACAAAATATTTGAATCCGAGGCTCACTTGCAGGGGGGTGGAGGGGGGAGGAAACAGGCAGCCTTTTTATATTAAGTTCACCAGAAATAGCGCTAAGTGAATACTCTTGGGAAGTCTGTTAAGAAAGTGACAGGTAGGGGGCGCCTGGGTGGCTTAGCCGGTTAAGCGTCTGACTTTCGCTTAGGTCATGATCTCACGGTTCGTGGGTTCGAGCCCCGCGTCGGGCTCTGTGCTGACTGCCAGCTCGGAGCCTGGAGCCTGTGTCAGTGTGTGACTCCCTCTCATTCTGGCCCTCCCCTGCTCATGCTGCTCACTCTCTCTCCTAGAAATAAATAAAACATTAAAAAAAAAAAGAAAGAAAGTGACAGGTGGTTAATACATGTGGCTCTGCTCTAAGGATGAAGGCACCCTCTAAGCAAACAAGTTAATGAAATAAGTAGAAACACAGAAGACAAAACATTCCATTTCCAGGGACTGCCTTGTGCCACAACAGAGGAAAGACTGTGAAAGCTTCAGGTATCTGGTTCCTCACTGCTCCACCTCTGATCCTGTCCCTCACTGTCCTGAGACAGAGGCCATGAAAGGACCTTCACTGAGGGATGTTCAATTCTCCACTTCACACGACCACTCACAGTGCTTGTTTGTTATCAAGCTATTTATGTCTATGAAAGACTCTCCTCCACAAATATATTAGTAGAGGGGCTCAGTTGGTTGAGCGTGGAACTTCGGCTCAGGTCATGATCTTGCGGTTCCTGAGCTCGAGTCTGAGTCGTGAGTTCAAGCCCAACGTTGGGCTCACTGCTATCAATGGGGAGACTGCTTTGGATCCTATGTCCCCCCCTCTCTGGTCCCTCCCCCACTTCCATAAGCACATGCTCTCTCTCTCTTTCTCTTTTTAATGTTTTATTTATTTCTGAGAGAGAGAGAGAGACAGCGTGAGCAGGGGAGGGTCAGAGAGAGAGGGAGACACAGAATCTGAAACAGGCTCCAGGCTCTGAGGTGGCTGTCAGCACAGAGTCCAACATGGGACTCGAACCCACAAACTGAGATCATGACCTGAGCCGAAGTCAGATGCTTAACCAACTGAGCCACCAGGGGCCCTTACTCTCTCTCTCTTTAAATAAATAAGGGGCTCAGTCGGTTAAGCAACTGACTTCGACTCAGGTCATGATCTCAGGGTTTGTGGGTTCGAGCCCCGTATTGGGCTCTGTGCTGACAGCTCAGAGCCTGGAGCCTGCTTCAGATTCTGTGTCTCCCTCTCTCTCTGACCCTCCCCCATTTGTGCTCTGTCTCTCTCTCTCAAAAATAAGTAAACATTTAAAAAAATTTTAAATAAAATAATTAAAAAATTTAAAAAACCCAAATACATTAGCAGAAGAGAGGTGTGATAGATGTAGTATCAGCCATCAAATCTTTCCTGTACTGGTGACAATTAAGTACCCAGTAACTCTGTTAATTCAAAACATAACATATAGGGGCGCCTGGGTGGCTTAGTCGGTTAAGCGTCCGACTTTCGCTTAGGTCATGATCTCACAGTTGTGGGTTCGAGCCCCGCCTCGGGCTCTGTGCTGACTGCCAGCTCAGAGCCTGGAGCCTCTTTCAGTCTGTGACTCCCTCTCTCTGACCCTCCCCTGCTCACGCTGTCTCTCTCTCTCCTAGAAATAAATAAAACATAAAAAAAAAACAAATTAAAAAAAAAAACAAAAAAACCCATAACATATACACAGTCTCGTTCTCTGATACAGTCCACTCACATATCATTGCAGTGGATTTTTATTTTATTTCTCATCTGTTTTCTTAGTTGTGTATCTTCTTTAAGTGCCCATGTGGAGGCTTAACATATTCTCTATGAAACTACTCACTATGGCAGTAAAATCAGGTAAGTCTCATCCATGAGGGCTTAGTTATTGAAGCACCAAAGGATGTCATTCTAAAACATTGACCGTATGTGGAAGTCACATGACATGGACCCGGAGGACTCACATGACTAGTTATGTTCCTGTAGACTATATTGTTGGTAAAGCTACTTCAACTTTCAGGAAAACCATTATAAACTCACCCTAGAACACAAAAATTCATTTGTGCTAGAAAGTTATTATCAAGTGCTGGAGGGTCAGAACTACATTTGCTAACATTGTTCCATTAAAAATGTTTCCTATCAGTGATAGCATATTTTTTCAGATGGGTGGGCCAACTGTAGTTCTGCTCTAAATCTCTGCTTTCTATCAGTCCCCCAAGCATTTTCTGATTATGGCCTTTAACAAAGTTTGCAACCATGGTGAATGCAGGTCTGTGTTGAAGTATGTATATAAATGCATTTGCAAATGGGTTTAGGCCTTTTTGTGAAAAAGGCCTCAAGTCTCCTAAATAGAAATTCTTCACGTAAATCAGATCTGACTCAAGAGTTTGGAAAATGGTACAGGGCTTAGTGACCTTATATCAAACCACAGCCAAGGCCACATTTTAACACATCCCCATTCCCAGATTAATTTTATTTCTGTCACCCTCTTCACCTCTGAAATTCCTTCTATTTGGCAAAATCAGTTCCATTGACGAGAACAAACACATTTTGACTTCTTTCCCCGATGCTACCCTGTGTGCCTTGATGAAAAATACAGTTTTAGTTTTCGGCCCTGCACCTGAGAGACGTGCGAGTGGAATGAAATGAATTATGCCCCCTCTTTTCCCCGAAGCCCCAGGTTTTCCTAAGAGAACGCCCATAAGACATATGCCAGTACATTTAGGCCTGAGGGCTCCTCAAAGCTGTGCCCATTTTCTTGCAGAGGATCAGTCTGGTCTCTTTTTAGATAAGCGGACCTGCATGTGAATGCTACCTTGGTGCCAGAGCCTTTCCTAGGGAAAAGGCCAGGCCTTCCTCACCTGCAGCCAACACCTCTCCTTCCCGGGCAGGGCCTTGCAGCGGCGCCGCGCGTCCAGCAGATGGAGCCGCAGCTGAATTTTCGTGAGCTGCTCTCTACACTGTAGAAGAGTCTGGAATAAACAGGAAAGGGGATTTTCGTTGTTGTTTTTTAAGCATTCTAAATTTCAACATCTATTGCCTTCTTTGTCGGGTCAGATGCCCTTTTTATTGAACTAGGTTGAAATGCGTTAGAAGTTTAAAAAAAAACACCGTGATTATGCAATCCCAAATACATGTTTTTTAAGGACTTCCAACCTTTCAAAGGGCCAAAGAAGCAAGTTTTAAAGTAGCATAAACTGTCATAAGAGTATAGTTATGTCAGAGTATAGTAACGTCAGAAACGTTAGCAGGCAGTCCTGGGTAAAGAAAGACTGCCTCGGAAAAACACCAGAAACGAGGGTAGAGAGCAGGGAAGCCTCCCCAGGCCGCGGCGGAAGTGACCTCCGAGCTGGGCGGTGGCAGCCGCGGGCGCCGCGAAAAACAGCGCCGCCTGCTGGTGAAAAGGGAAACAGCTCAGATCTCGCCGGAGGCTGCGCCATCGCCACGGCTACCGGTTGGACCGAGCCAACATTCCAAAGTCCGTTGCACTCAGGATGCTGCAGGATATACCCCCACCCAACGAAACTGAAAGTAATGGGCACAACCTGAGCAGCTTTTCGGTCAAGAAGGGAAACCTACAGGACCGTTATGGTTTAGGGAACACAGTGTTTCAAAGGGTTTGACTGTTTTTAATGCTTCCTGGAGCTAAAAGAGATCATTGCTATTTAAGATGGTCCTAAAAAAGAGTGCAAATAGAACCTGATAGAAGTTCTCTTTCATTTATCCTATGCTGCTTTATTTACAAAATATGAGAAGAGGTTATCAGAAGCAAATTGGAAAAAAAAAAAAACACCAAACGGGCAAGGGACTGAGTTTCAAGGTGATTGTGCTTATCATTTCCCATAATGGCCCCTCATCTTTATTCCAGGGTTGTTGCAGTGCTGTTTCTTGAGTCCCTCCTCCTCTCCCCACTTCCCTTTTCTCTCCACTCATTTGACAGGAGCCTCCGCAATCATCTGCTTAGAACACGTCATCGTCATCCACTGGGAGAGAGCTGTGGCACCACCTTTCTCCCCCTATGGCTGAAGCCCACAGACGGAAGATGAGGAGTTGTGCTGCTGCGCTGCAGCCGCGCGACTGCCGGCAACTGTAACTTGCAAGATGATGCCAAAGTGCAGCTTCGCCTTTTTATGCTGCACTGAACTTTATGCTGCCCTTCTTGAAGCTGATGCTTTCTCCTTTAGAGCCATGTCCTTCACATTGCACAGATGATGTGTTGAGTCCCTTCCACTCGCAGAGATTCAGGGCAATGAATGTAAAAGCCACACATCTCTGTTTTTCTTCTAGTAAGGGAGTAAAGATCCATAGGTGGACGGTTTCATTTGGATTAGCCATGCTGTTTATCAGGTCCCTGTCCTCTGACATGAAAATTCCCATCTCCCATCGGGGTATAGCTGTAGGCATAAATTATAGGCTCTGGTTCAAAACAGGGCCCTCTCTTTTGTCCAGCAGCACCAGAAACACACTAATTAGGGACCTTGCTGGAACAGAAGGCTTCTTGAGGGTCCTGGAAAAGGAAGGTTGGGTCCCCAAGTCCTGTACATGATCACTTGGCCTGTAGCCTTCACAATCTGGATCCAACCAGATGAGCACTGAGAGCTCAGTGTTGGGAGCACAAAGAAGAACAATGAATATATAGTAATTTAGTGGATCAGGGACAGAATCCAAGAGGAAGCCTGACATTTGTTTATCAGTAGAGAAACAGAAGTAAAGGAGGGAATGTCTCCCTAAGCGCTACTGTGTTATAAAAGTGTCCTCTAGAGAGAGGCTACATGAACAGGACAGCTGATAACATTAATAGTGTGCGGGTAGGCACACATCTGAACGCTGCTGAACCAAGCGGTACTAAACTAATGGGCAGGGATACAGCTCTAAGCCTTTCCTGCCACAACCCTCAGAGGGAGTTGGCTCAGACAAAGCAGAGCAGCTTCTCCCTCGGTTCTCTTTGTTCTTCCTTGGAAAATGGGCTCTCAAGTCTCATACCCCAGGTGCTTTCTCCTCTTGTACAAGGGCAAAATAAAGTAATCGCCAATAATGATTTGGACAGCATATTTTTGGAGCCCTGAACTCTGTGAAATGCAAGGTCGAATTGTTTTTAGAATTCTAATGTGCTGTACATTTTAATTCTGGGTTTATGGGGGAAATTTTCAGAAAGGTGCCCCTCTTTATCAAATAATAAAGAGATCGCCTTCAGAAAGGGATAGTGGAGACAGTGTTTTGAATCCCACTTAACCTAACAACTACATGCGCTGCACCTTATGCTTAAGAATTTCTTTCTCACAGGGCTTATGATTTAATGAGCAAATTCCTTTGTCTGCTAAGAAATCCCTTCAACAGTGTAAAAAAAAAAAAAGGCTCTCGGAGAAATCACACCTTTTTATACTATAAGTGACTTTTTCCTAATAAGAATGATGTTTAACATAGCTCCTTTAAAAGTAAGGACCTTCAGAATGGTCCATTCCAGATTTAAGTGTGGAATTAAGACAAAGGAGGCTTGTTCTCATATCAGAAATAGGCATGCCACTCCCCAAGCACTCATAGCATCTGCTGGCTGGACTGGTTCTTAAACCAAAAGCCACACATGGCCTCTGTGCTTGACAACTGAGGTGGCCTTTTATGTCCAGTTGGAACTTCAGTTTGGGCCCACAGAAAATGGGTTCTAGGGGTCCCAGAAAGCTTACTGGGCTGAGAAGGACAAGGCTGACATTTTGGAAATATTATAGGTTTACTTCTTGGGAACTTCCTCCCCAAAATAAATACTTTAAGGTCTTTTAGGACCTTAGCATCCTCAGGCTCTTTATAACAGTTCCTGTATTTTTGGGATTTTATCTGCTCACTAAATATCGGCTATTTTGTCCTCCGTTTTTACTCAGTCAAGACTTAGGCTGAGTAAAGAGCAGCTCCTCTCTGCCAGTTCCTGGTGACTTCATTCTTTCCAGCTCTTTCCAGAGGGTATGAGAGCAACCCCCAGCCAGGAGACTGGCCCTGTGTTAGCAGCTTATTTAATGCTCCAGTTCCACAGGTGAGGCACAGATGAGCTTCTAAAATAATCCTGGGGGCACCTGGGTGGCTCAGTCGCTTAAGCATCCGACTCTTGATTTTGGCTCAGGTCACGATCTCACAATTCGTAAGTTCAAGCCCCATGCTGGGTTCTGTGCCTGCCCCTCCTTGGCTTGTGCATGTGCGCTCTCTCAAAACTTAAACATAAAAAAAGTAAAATAATTCTGAAGCTAGATTAGGAATGAATAAGCAGGTGTACATACATATACCTTTGTAATTAACAGAAAAATTTGAGAAAATAGTCACTGGGCATGTATATTCATACTACTACCCTGGGTGTATGTTGTTATCTGTTACCCAGACTGCATATGACATAATGCCTTTCATCTGACAGGTCCTTTTCTGTGTTAACCTGGTATATTAAGGTACTTCAGTTTAATAGCCGTAAGCATTTTGGGGGCAAGAGCCCTGTCATGCACTTCCTTTATGTTTTACACAGTACCTGGCAGGGTATTAGACACGCAGTAGGTGCTCAGGAAATTGCCGCTTAAAAAAAAAAAGTATGGACTAAAGGAATGATGAATGGCTGTGCTTTAATCCTGAGATTAGGCCTGCCTTTACTGTCACATCTGAGGAAACTTGACAGTGAGATTTCACACTGGAATATGGAAGTGGAGATATTAAGCTTCTCTGGCTGATAACGATAACAGCAGCTGGCTTTCCTATATGCCAGAAACTACATAAGTACTTCATGTACATTATCTCATTTATACTTCACCACAGGCTAAGTTTACTGTTACTACTGCCCTTATTTTACCTCTGACAAAGCATTACCTAAGCAACAAAACTAATAAATAGCCTCATCAGGACTTGAATCCGGAGATAAGTCCGTCTCCAAAAGCCACGTTTTCAGGCACATTGATGCTCCAGAATATCTAATAACATATGGAGCTCCATTTACTCACAACACAATGTCTGAGGTGGGAGGGAAAGAGGGAGAAGAGGGTAAGCAAACAATTCATAACTCACAGGTCTCAGTCTGCACAGGTTTGATGCTCCTTTCTGGGTACTATTCATTTAATCCTCATAGCACTCTGTCAAGTATGTTACTACTATCTCTTATATGGAACGTAGCTCTGAGAACAGGTGGGTTTAAAAAAACAATGACAAAATACAATGACAAAATGTTACAATTCAGAGGCTGAGAGGTAACAAAACTGCAGATAGGTAACATGGTTCCTGCCCTAGGCCCTTCCCTCTGCTCAGAGTGCACGTTAGGTGCTTGCTACATCCTCTTCCTTACTATTAGCACTCAGTCGGCTAGAAAGCTTATGCCCACCTCTACCTGCCCCATTAATACAAATATGGTTAATGTTGATTTGATGTGCCAGTAAGTTATTTCAAAAGCAGACGCAAGGTAGAGAGGAAACAGTAAAAGTGACAATGCATGGAATGCTATGTGACAATTAAAAAGAACGAGTTACGGGGCGCCTGGCTCGGTCCTTTGAGTGTCCGATTTCCGCTCAGGTCATGATCTCACAGCTGATGAGTTTGAGCCCCACATTGGGCTCTGTGCTGACAGCTCGGAGCCTGGAGCCTGGCTGGGGTTTTGTGTCTCCCTCTCTCTCTGCCCTTCCCCCCTGCTCATGCTCTGCTGCTCTCTCTCAAAAATAAACATTAAAAAAAAATTTTTTAAATGAGTTACATTTAAACAGACTGCCACAAAGTGATCTCCACTGGCATAGGAAGTTGAAAAAAATAAGGGCCAACTGCAGAATAGAAAATACAGCAGGGTACCATATATGTTTTTAAAAGACACAAAACAATATGATACAAACACACACACACACACACACACACACACCTACCTATGCAAACACACATAGACAACAGTTGGTTATACCCCAAATTGATAACTGAGTTTCCAGGGAGTGGAGAACTAGGTCTGGGGTGAGGTGCGTAGCATTGGCTGACTTGATCTTTTTTACAAGATAATTTATTCAAATAACATGCATGTAAAAGAAAAGCAAAGAAGGAAAGATTAGAAAAGAAACAAGCAATGCTGCTGGAGAAGAAAAGATTAGCAACACGCAGTAAAGTGCCATCAGTGGTACAAACACGGCAAACTAAAATCCACTGCTCATTCCTATTCATGAGAGACCAGTGGATTAGAAGAGAGTTCTCATGTTGGCATTATTATTATGAATTGGATGATTTTAAAAATGCAATGTCTCCCAATTCTAGCAGAAATACAGTGCATTAGACCTGGAAGCAGACAGCCGAAGTTCAAGGCATGACTCTGCATTTCTCTGTAACCTTGGGTTAATTTCTTACTTTCTTATCTGTAGAGTGAAGATAAGAGTAAGATATTTCATAGGGCGCTTCAAGGATCAAGTGAGATAATACACAAGAAAGAATAGCAAAATCACGCAGACTGACATTTAGAACTTAGAAGTTATGTTTGTGTTTATTACCTCCCATTCTTTCTCTCCCACTTTAGAGAATTCTGCTTTCTCACACCTTTAAGTATGCCCCACACTGAGGCAGAGTTAAATGAACAAACCATCAGTCTTCAATATAATATTTGCTGATAACAGGCCTCCATTATTTGAGACTATAGATTATGTACATGCATAGTTTTTAAGCTTCAATAATGTGCATCCATGTATTTATTTTAAGGAATGTATTTATTTGATTCATTTATAAAATATACCCTTTACCTGCAAAACCTATTTTTGATGCAAGAACTAAAATATTCAAATCAGAGACAGCATTTAAAGGATGAGCCAAAAATATAATTAAAAATTTTTTTGCATCTTAAATGTGCTTATTTGTGGTCCTGCTAAAATTTCAAGCTGTTCTGAAATTTCGAGAATCCAATTATAAGCCTTACAATAAAAAGGGCTTCAAAAGTAATAAAAGAAATACTAATGCCACCAATATAATTAAACATGAAGGAGAAACATGAACAAATTAATAAATATCAATTCCATGCACACAGCACCGCGCCGTGCCAACAACCCATGATGTAACTATTTTAAATTACAACCTCACCTTTGAAACAGAGCCAGGTTCTCTACTTTTGCTGGATGTGCCTGTGTTAAAAAGCGCAGGGACCTGAAGATTTCTGGCGAAGTAAAGAAGGATCCAGGTGAAGTTGTTTTGCAGTTTGATTTCGGAAAGGATCCATTTGAAGGAACCAATTCCGAGCACACAAAGCCCACGTCCCTCCCAAGCTCCTCCACCCCATTAAACTGGGCTGTCATTTCAGAGCTAGGCACCCATTGTTCACTTGTTCTACTCTAATTAGACTTGACAGATTGCTCTTTCTAGCTAGACTGCCTATTGCCAAGAACAGAGAGAAGAGGTGAGGCTGACCTTGTCATTATGCCCTTGGGATCAGTGCGCCTCCCCCCATCCTAGTCCACCAAGAAAGGTATCCCAGCAGCTCTGATCTGTTCCCCTTCTCCTCCAGCCTCCTTCTTACATGCCCCTGGCAGTCTCAGCACCGCTGAAGTGTCTTTCAGTACTGTGAGATCCAAGCCCTAGTCTGTGGGAGTGGAATTAAGTGTGCTCTAGTATCTTTCATATTAATACTCTGAACCTTGTTTTTCTATTTTTTTCTTTAGGCCTGGTGGGAAAAAACAGACCAGCTTTTCTTTTTTTATGATTTTCTAAAAAGTCTATCTATTTATTTTGAGAGAGAGGAGTGGGGAGGGGCAAGAGAGAGAGAATTCCAAGCAGGCTCTGCATTGTCAGTGCAGAGCCAGACCCTGGGCTCAAACCCATAAATCATGAGATCATGACTGGAGCCGAAACCGAGACTCAGATGCTCAACTGACTGAGCCACCCAGGTGCTTCCAGACCAGCTTTTCTGAAGGGATGGATACTGTAGTCCCACCCAGGAGCCAGGAAATATTGATTGTTTAATGAAACAACTCTGGAAAGATTCAGGCCCTGACATACCTTCATGTGTCTGAAGCAAATCCTTTGCCACACTGCCCTCAGTTTCCACATCTGTAAAATGCCATCAATACTTCTTGAACCTCTGACATATCAAAAACATGTTATACTGGCATTATATAAAAATTAGATAATAAAATGGTAGAGCTAGAAATGATCTTAGAGATCATCTAGTCTAATATCTTCATTTGGAAGATTAAAAAACCGAGGCCAGGGATATCTGTGTGGCTCAGTCAGTTGAGCATCTGACTCCTGATTTTGGCTCGAGTTATGATCCCAAGGTCATGGGATCAAGTCCCAACATCAGACTCCTCGCTGAGCATGGAGCCTGCTTAGAATTCTTTCTTTCTCTCCCTCTGCCCCTTTCCCATGCTCACACACTCTCTAAAAACAAAGAAACAAACAAACAACAACAAAAAAAAAACCCCAAAAAACAAAAAAACAAAAAACCCACAGAGGCCAAAAGAGGGAGGTGACATTCACAGTGTCATGAAAATAGTTCTCAGACTTTAAACATCTGACACTGAATAATAGCTTGCTAACTAACTTTGTCACTAGGCTGCTATTTCCCAGTTTATCCTATGCCTATCATATTGGCCAAGAAAGCAACTTTCTTTCTCTGAGGAAGGAATTCTCCTCACCCAAGAACTGCATTTTCAGAAATGCTTTCCTTTACTGAAAATCCAGTGGTCTTGTAATAAATGGATCCTGACTCACCCAGTGCTACATGCCTCTTACAGGGGCATGGGATGGGACTCAACAGACTTCAGGTTTGGGGCCTGGCTCTCAAATAGGAGTCACCCTGTCCTTGACCTAAGTCTGGCTATAGTCATAGCCTCAAGAGCTGTAAGCAGGAGACACTATTAGAAATTTCTCTTTGGGGGGCGCCTGGGTGGCTTAGTCGGTTAAGCGTCTGACTTTCGCTTAGGTCATGATCTTGCGGTTAGTGGGTTCGAGCCCCGTGTCGGGCTCTGTGCTGACTGCCAGCTCAGAGCCTGGAGCCTGTTTCAGAGTCTGTGACTCCCTCTCTCTCTGACCCTCCCCTGCTCACGCTGTCTCTCTCTCTCTCTCTCCTAGAAATAAATAAAAATATTAAAAAAAAAAAAAAAGAAATTTCTCTTTGGAACATATCTAGTGTTTCCTAGTTTGTAACATAAACCCACTCATTTATTGTTCATTCACTTACCTACAAATATTTATTAAGAGCCCATTTTTTGTTAAGCCCATGAGGGCTGATAAGACGACTAAAATGAGTAGTACCCAGCACCAAGGAGCCTCAGAAGGAGCCAGCATGAAAACATTTATGTGCATGGGAGCAGTGGGGTCAGGGTGGAAGGAGGAGGCCATCGATTTTCCTTGGTTGGGATTTAAGGAATTACAGAAACATAAAGGAGATGATACTTGAAATGAACTTTGGGAAATGAGGGCTATTTTCCAAGTGGAAGTGAGGAGGATACATGGCATTCAGACAGAGTGAGCCTGTTGTTTGGGGGAAAACAATGTTTTGACCTGCATAATATGAGGAAGCATCAACCTATATGAGATTGGACATCTTGGCCTTTATGATAGGTCGTTGTGATTCAGATGGGGCTCCCCCCACCTCTGGGATCAGGATGGAGGACAAGTCACAGGCCTAAATTAGCCACTCATTGTCCCATTCCTATGGCCTTCCTGATTGATTTGGGTGAGATATGCTCTAAGCCTTGCAAAGTAGATCTCAGGACTTTAATCTTTAAAGTTACTGGAAGAGGGGTTCTCTCTCTCTCTCTCTCTCTCAATCTGTCTCTCTCTGCTGGACATGGAATCAATAGGCTGCAGGACTGCTACAGTCACTTTCATACCACAAGGGACAAGCCTGTTTGAGATTGAAGGCAGTACCTGGAGGGAACACAACCAAGAGAAAGACTGAGAGAAACAGGGTCCTGGTGATGGAAGCAGAACTGCATTCTGCCGTTCTTGGAAACAAAACTATTGCTTGTTAGTTTGTGCTGGGTTTTCTGTTGTTTTCAACAAAATCATCTTAACTGATACAATATTTATGGGCATCTGGTGCACTGCTTGACACATGAGACTGCTTAATAAATGTATGTTTAACAGAGAAATAAGTTGTTAGGAAGAGCAATTATTTATCTCTATAGGGCAACTTGGCAATATTTACAACTTTAAAAAAGTATTTACAACTTTAAAAAAGATCATCTTTCCAAAGATGGATGGTGGTGATAGCTGTACAACAATGTGAATATACTTAATGGCACTGAACTATACACTTAAAGATGGTTAAAATGGTAAACTTATGTCATATATTTTGCCACAATAAAAAATGAATAAAAGACAAAAAAATCATCATTAGACTAGAAATAAAGGCTTATAGTCCAGTTAACAAATGAAAACATAGGGGGCACCTGGGTGGCCCAGTAAGTTGAGTGCTGACTTTGGCTCAAGTCATGATCTCACAACTTGTGAGTTTGAGCCCCATGTCAGGCTCTGTGCTGACAGCTCGGAGCCTGGAGCCTGCTTCAGATTCTGTGTCTCCCTCTCTCTCTGCCCCTCCCCCAATTACACTATCTCTCTCAAAAACAAACATTAAAAAAAAGAGTATACTTATCTTTAAAAAAAAAAAAAGAAAACATAGGGATAGAAAAGCTTGTTGCACTATACCAGTAATACTAGTAATCGTCTCTACTTTTAGAAAATGTATCATAGGGAAATAGATAAGTATACAAAGTTAGTTTCTCTGAACATTACTGATAACATCATTAGGGACTGGGTAATAAAATCATGTTATATTCAAGTAATGGAATATTATACAGTCATTAAATTGATAAAGTAGATTCATATGCTACTTAGGAACATATATATCAGAATGCTAGAGATATTGGAATTATATTAATATCAAATAGTTTCGCAAAAATAAGGAAAGACTTCTTATAAGATTTATGAATTAGATGGGGTAGCTTAGTCGGTTAAGCAACTGACTTTGACTCAGGTTATGATCTTGTGGTTTGTGAGTTCAAGCCCCATGTCTGGCTTGAATATTGAAATGTTCATTTTTGAGAGAGAGCAAGCATGAGTGGGGGGAGGGGTAAAGAGAGACAGAGATACAGGATCTGAAGCAGGCTCCAGGCTCTTGAGTTGTCAGCACAGAGCCTGACATGGGGCTCGAACCCATGAACCATGAAATCACGACTGAAGTCAGTCGCCCAACCAACTGAGCCACGCAGGTGCCCCTAAAAATTTATTTTAATTTATGAATTGGAGCCAAATAATTGGATGGAAGTACATCATTCAGTAAGTGGTAGGAGGTAAACTGCTCACTCAGAAAGAACTTACTGTATATCACTGAATTTCAGATACCATTGGTTGTAAGATACCTCCTAACTTCAGAGATGTTAAAAAGTGAAAAAGTATGTATCTAGAATTTACCAAATATAACACGTTTAGAGGCAGAAAATTGTACATGTTGATGACTGGGGTGATGGAAAATGGGACATGAAAATCATTAGATAAAGAGAAGTCAAGAGGGGAAGTGTTTTCAGGTTTATGGAATAATATTATTTTACACCAAGTGAAAAGAAGCTAGTGAAAGGCTTTGAGGGGAGGTATAAGATGACCACAAAAACATGCATTGAAGGTTAATTTTGTAACTAAACTAAAGGAAGCAAGCACTATCTCTGCTAATTTGGACACTGTGTAATAGGCAACAGTGAGTGTTAATTCATATACATTTGTGAGATTTCTTTCTCTACTGCATCTTAGGTGGAGGCCAGGCTTATAATTAAAAAAAAAAAAAAAGATTTTATTTTTAAGTAATCCCTACACCCAGTGTGGGGCTTGAACATACAACCCCAAGATAAGACTTGCATGCTTTATGGAGTGAGCCAGCCAGGCTCCCCAGCCAGGCTTGTAATTTTAGCTCCCCCCTCCCTTATTTTATTTTATTTTTTTTAATGTTTTTTATTTATTTCTAGGAGAGAGAGAGAGAGAGAGAGATAGACAGCGTGAGCAGGAGAGGGTCAGAGAGAGAGATACAGACTCTGAAACAGGCTCCAGGCTCTGAGCTGGCAGTCAGCACAGAGCCCGACGCAGGGCTCGAAACCACGAACCTAGAGATCATGACCTAAGCGAAAGTTGCTTAACTGACTAAGCCACCCAGGCGCCCCGCCCCCTCCCTTATTTTAAGAAGGAGTTCGGCAGCTGAAGAGAGGTAAAAAGGCATGGGAGTAACAAATTGCTAGTACTGAAGATCAAAGGTCTACATTTTTTCAAGTAAACAGAATATATGGAATATAAATTCCCTATATTGTTTCTGTGCACAGAATATAGGGAATCAGTTTAGTTAACATATAGTGTAGTATTGTTTCAGGAGTAGAATTTAATGATTCATCACTTACATCATCTCATGCTCATCACTAGCGCCTCCTTAATGCCCATCCCCCATCTCATCCCCCACCCACCTCCCTTCTAGCAACCTGCAATTTGTTCTCTATCTTTAAGACTCTCTTAGGGTTTGCCCCACCTCTGTTTTTATTTTTTCCTTCCCTTCCCTATGTTCATCTGTTTTGTTTCTTTTTTTTTTTTTTAATATTTTTTATTTATTTCTAGGAGAGAGAGAGAGAGACAGCGTGAGCAGGGGAGGGTCAGAGAGAGAGGGAGTCACAGACTGAAACAGGCTCCAGGCTCTGAGCTGGCAGTCAGCACAGAGCCCGACGCGGGGCTCGAACCCACGAACCGCGAGATCATGACCCAAGCGAAAGTCGGACGCTTAACCGACTACGCCACCCAGGCGCCCCTCATCTGTTTTGTTTCTTAAATTCCACATAGGAGTGAAATCATTCTTCTGTCATTAAACTCAACCACTTCTATCCAAGCAGCCTCACAAGTTAGGAATTTGACCAGCTGTCCATGGGGGAAGTTGGCTTTAAAAAATGTCAAGCATCTCTCTTTTTCCCTCTCTCTCTCTCACATTCTCTCTTTCACACACACACACACCCCACACATTCACAGACTTCAGTGCTTAGCAATACACCATATATATGCTATTTATTCACATACCTTGTTCCTTATTTTCAGTTATTTCTGTCCTGTATGAAATGGAAAGCATTAGAGAAGGCAAACTGCTCTTGTTACTGTGACTCACAGCCCACTCAAGTCAGGCATCCAGGATCACTGACCAGCAACAGCTGCATCCACAGCATCACCATAAAGTTGTCCTATGTGATGTAATTACTGATTACAGACAAAAGGACTTGACCAAAAGCCGTGGGTATGGCTCTAGGCAAAAATGCATTGGTAAATAAATGTACTGCATAGAAGCTAAAGAACATGTAAGCTCTGAAATTCCTAACCTTTGGTAAACTACGAACTCACCTTGGGAGCTTTTAAAATATCTTGGTGTGAGGTCCGAGGGTCATATATTTTTCAAAAAAGCTTCACAAGCAATTTCTATGCATTAAAAGCTGAGAATCACTATTCAAATCCCATTTCTCTTATTTAACCTGTGGCCTAGATAGGTTGCTGGCTTGCCCACGATCACACACTTGGTTACAAACAGAATTAAGGGGCTCCAGGGTGGCTCAGTTGGTTAAATGTCTAACTCTTGATTTTGGCTTAGGTCATGATCTCCCCACCCTCTCTCTCTCTAAAAAAAAAAAAAAAGAAGAGAGAGACTAGAACCTAAGTCTCCTGATTTCTGGGTCTTTATTCCTATGCTAGGATCCTGTGCCACTGATTATGTTCCAGGTTTTTACTACTATTCCTTCCTAACACATTTGAAAATGTGTGATTTTTTAAAATAGTTTGTATTTATTTTGGAGACAGAGAGATACAGAGCGTGAGCAGGGGAGGGTCAGAGAGAGAAGGAGACACAGAATCTGCAGCAGCTCCAGGCACTGAGCTGTCAGCACGGAGCCCAACGTGTGGTTCAAATCCACAAACCGCGAGATCATGACCTGAGCCGAAGTCGGCCGCCCAACTGTCTGAGCCACCCAGGTGCCCTTCCTGCTCTTTACCCCACCTCCTCTCTTCATTTCTGGCTAACTTCTGTGAAATATTCAGGACCTGGAAACATGCCATCTCTTCCAGAAAGGCCTCTGACACCTCCCTTCATCCTTAGGATGGTGGCCAAACTAAAGTAATGGCAAGGAAGTGTAGGAAAGTATTAAGGAGGTACACAATTGGTCGAACCTGCTAATGTGAAATAAATGTAAAAATAAATCATAAAGATCAAACAGAATAGGGGCATCGGGGTGGCTCAGTTTGTTAAGCATCTGACTCTTGATTTCAGCTCAGTCATGATTCCATGGTCATGGGATCAAGCCCCACATCAGTTTCATGCTAAGCACAGAGCTTGCTTTGGATTTTCTCTCTTCCTCTCTCTCTGCCACCCCACCCCCCAGCTTGTGCATGTGTGTTCTCTCTCTCTCTCTCTCAAAATAAATAAATGGGGGCACCTAGGTGGCTTAGTCAGTTCAGTGGCTGACTTTGGCTCAGGTCATGATCTTACAATTCATGAGTTCAAGCCCTGCATTGAGCTCTCTGCTGACAGTGCAGGGCCTGCTTGGGATCCTCTCTCCTCTCTCTCTCTGCCCCTCTCTCGTTTGCAAGTGCGTGCTCATGCATGCTCTCTCTCTCTCTCAGGGACGAATAAACATCTAAAAATTTTTTAAATAAATAAATAAACATTAAAAAATAAAGATCAACCAGAATAAACAGTGAACTGGAGAATAAGAACTGGTAACAATTTAGAGTAATTTCATGTACGTTTTTCCGAGTTTTATGTCACTTGCAATTTTAATAAGATGGGTTCTCTGTGTCCTGCCAAGTACACATCTTCCTTAAGCATCGCTTTTCTAATATTGCTTTATTGATCCAGGCCCTTTAATGACTCTCTCCTTGCTAATGCACCAAGCCTAAACTCCACTTGTTTTAAAGGCTTTCAAAGCTGGCCCAGCCCTTCCCATCAGCTCCACCCAGTTGTGGCCAGACCAGCTGCTTCATCCTCCTGCAAGGGTCTTGCTCACTCCTGTCTGGCACTGTTGCCACCTTCTTGCCCGAGGCAGTCCTTTGCCTGTGCACATCTCAGGGACCACTCGATGCTCAGCTTCATGAAATTCCTGCCTGCCTGGTCCATGCCTCCCTGTGCCCTCTGATCTCCTGAAGCATTCATAGTTAATAGCATCCAATTTAGCATTTAATTATATATGCTCACCTAACATAATTTACTGTTGTTTCAGTGTGTGTTAGTCATGTTTCCCCCAACTAGATTATAAATTTATTGGGGGTAGGAACCATGATTTATACTTCTTTAAAATCGTAAGTTTTTACGATGAGAACTAAGGTTCCTCATCAGTAAGAAAACCGTTGGCTCTCCTGCCTGCCAGCTTTGTGACATCGAGCAAATGCCCAACTTCTCTATGCCTTAGTTACTGATATTTAAAATGGAGATAATAAAAACACCTATCTCATAGGAGTGCCTGTATTGCTAAATGCAACAACTCATATACAGTGTCCAGCAGATATGTGGCACATTGTAAGAACTCAGTATACATTAGCAAATACTCTTATCCCCACATTGTTTAGCATATCATTGAACAGATGCCCCCAAATTAATTGTTGCTGATTTAGTAGGCTCCATATAAATCTCTTTTAGGTAACTAAAAGAATCAGACACTCTTGTTTTAAGACAAAAAGTGTGCATTTGTACAGACAATAATTATTTTTAAACATTTAACAAGACAATTTTACCTCCCAAGTTTTGGGGGGCATCTCACCATTGCCCTGCATGTATTTCCTCTCCTGGGTCCAGGTGAGGAAATCAGGAGGATCCCCCTCATCTCATAAGGAAATAGGGAATGACCATGAGATGGCTGGGGTATTCCGGATGCCAAGTACCAGTCATTTGCTAAGAATCCATACTAGAGTCCCCACATCTGTAGTCTTCTATTTTTGGTGTGTACAGCTCAAGGAAACAAACATACACATTTCCGTATTGGCCTGTTGGTAGCTGAGGCGACAGTATGTCTAGTGGAGTGCAAGACAATGATAAAGGTGAGAAGAAGGTAATTAAAGGCTCAAGCCTGAGCTCTAGACACACACTATTATTATATTTTATATTATGCCAATTACAATGCATGCCCCCCACCCAATACGATACAAACTAAATGGCTTCAACCAGCTTATTTGGAAGAACCAAATTCCCAAGGGCTGCACCCTGGTGAAATTCTTGAGACTCGGGTTACTATGGAGAAAACAGTGTTGCTGTGGTGGAAGAATGGGAGGCTGCAGCAGCTGGTACTACCTGGATGGTCCTGGGACATGTGCAAGGATCCAAATCATAACATATCGTAGAATGTGAATTGCATTGTAAAGCAAATCTTTGGGGTTATTCTTCCTCCTTTATATGTAAGTGGTATATTTTCTAAATGAAAGACTATTTGAAAAATGCATTGGCTGAAAAACAGAATGAATTTTTTTACTTTACGATGTGAAGATACAGGGCACAGAGGCTAGAAGGCAATTGCACTGAATCACAATCTCACCAGCTGACTATTTCCTTTCTCCAAAGCTCTCAGAGTGATGAACGAGGAGCCACAGCTATCAGGCAAGGTGGGAATCAGATGCAGATGTGGTGGGAGGCCAGGGATATCATAAGAACAGTGAGTACACCTAGTTTCCAGCCTGCATCTGCCACCACCTGGCTCTGCCTCTTTGGACAGATCATCTCACTTTTCTGATCTAAGTTTCCTCATCAGTAAGATGACCAGTAAGGGACAGGGAAATCTCTCTAAAACTCTTTCCAGCACTGACATTTTATGGTTCAGTTGAGTCTAAGAAAATCTATGAATTATTCTGCATTTTGGATTACTGTTTCCCTAAAAGATTCATCTTTTCCTCTCCCCTGATCCTTCCCTCTTCCTTCCTCCCAAACCATCTCAGCATGCATACTCTGTCCCTTTCTCCCTCAGACTTGTATTTCAGAATCTGAAAAAAATATTTCCAAGCTTAAAAATACTGGTTACAGAGGCGCCTGGGTGGCTCAGTCAGTTAGGCGTCTGACTTTGGCTCAGGTCATGATCTCACAGTTTGTGGGTTCGAGCTCCATGTAGGGCACATGTCTATGCTGACAGCCAGCTCAGAGCCTGGAGCCTGCTTCAGATTCCATATCTCCCTCTCTCTCTGACCCTCTTCCGCTCACGCTGTCTCTCTCTCTCTCAGAAATAAATAAAGCATTAAAATTAAAAAAAAACTATATTGGTTACAATGATGTGTGCCTTAGATTTTTTCCCTCTGGAGGTGTCTTGGCGGCATTTGCTGGAAGCTTGAATTTAAACTTGTAGTTTCAAAGGAAGAGGAAGGTGGATGATACTGAATGGCTGGCCATGCAGAGCTGTCTCAAGGCAATTTCCCTATACAAGCTGAAGAGCAAGCAGTTCCACATAAAGCTAATAAAGATATGGCTTCCCTATTTTCCTTTAAATGGTTCCTTAGAATTAGGATCGCTCTAGAGTCTCCATAATCGTTCCAAATCACACTGGTCTTTCAATACCGTTCTCTGCTATAATTTCTGAGCAAGCAGTCAGCATAAAAAAGGACTAGGTCAGCTCTCTTTGTGTGTCAGCTCTTGGCAGCACAGCTCCTTTGGGACGTGTCTCCTGGCATCCACCCAGCCTCACTATCAACAATGGAAGCTTCTCTGTGTACTTCCAGTAAGTCATAAATAAACCTCCTCAATCCTACCTGTTTTCTGAGAAGAGCTTCAACCATCCTTTACCTTAGGGTAAAAAGAGAGAGAAAGAAAGTGAGAGAAAGAGAGACATGATTGCTCTCTTTTTGGTTTTTCCTAAACCATTTTAGGAAAATGGTTTTTAAATTCCCACTTGAGCAATTGTTCATTTTCATCATTCCCTACTGCCAAACAGTTAGATGTGTAATTTGGGTTCCAGTCCCTTTAGTTGCCAGGTTTGAGACTGGATTGCTTTCCCACTTTATGTAAATTGCCTTTTCTGAAGCAGCAATCCTAAGTATGGAAAGTGTTCGTTGTAGAAGAGCCCCTTACCTGAACAGCAGGGAAGGCATACCCTCCAGCAGGGTAACGAGGAGCAGAGGTAAAGACTTCCCTGGCTGCTTCAGAAAGCCTAATAACTATCCCCAAAGGTAAGAGGGCCAGGACTGTGGAGTCCCAGGCATCAGGCCAATACTAAAGGAAGAACAACAACAATTCCTGTTTAGCTAAACAAGAAAACAACCAATCTCAGTTGCAGCTCAAACAGGTTGGATTCCTTAAACACCACTCATCCAAAACCTCCTCTGAAACATTAAGCCTCATGCTACTGTTCTGAGGTAAACATTAATCCTGTTTTCCGGCAAGATGTAGAATGAGGTCAAGAACATTATTTCCTACTGCAGTCAATGTCGGAATTAAAGAAATCTGCTGAATCTATTCTCAAAACTACATAAATTAGTCACTTCAGCTGAGTCATTGTTGAGTTCAAATGAACATCATGTTTCCTGGGCATGAAAAATGGAAATATGGATTTTTTTTTCCTTCTGTCACATTCCACTGGCCATGAAAGAGGTCCAGAAGGACCAGAAGTGAATATTACCAAAGAAAGTCTCTGATCTGCACTTTGGTCCCTAGGAGGAGAAACAGATTTCTGTGTTTGTTCATGCTTTCTTATAATGCCAAACTCTGAACGAGAATTTTGCACATGTTCGCACAATTCAGACAAATTTATATGACTTTTTTAAAGTAATGAAATCTTTCATATAAAGATAAGAGTTTAAGCAATATAGGGGCACCTGGATGGCTCAGTTGGTTGTGTACGAACGACTCTTGATTTCGGCTCAGGTCATGATCTCATGGTTTGTAGGTTCGAGCCCCACATTGGGCTCTGCATTAAAAATATTTATATAAAAAAGAATTTAAGTAGTATAAAATGCATTTTAAAGCATAACAATAAAATCAGTATTCATGAGGGATGCCTGGCTGGTTCAGTATGTGAAGCATGGACTCTTGATCTCATGATGAGTTCAAGCCCCATGCTGGGCATGGAGCCTACTTGAAAAAACAAAACAAAACTAGTATTCATGAAACTACTAGCATCCTAAGGAGCAGATCACCACACACTGATGAAGCTCCCTGTTTCCCCTGCATGGCACTCCTGACTCCCGCACAGAAGAATGTGCTTCTCATTCTCTTGTTTTTCTTGATATTTCCTACATATTTATGCATCTCTAGACAAAAGTGTTTAGTTCTGCTTGCTGTCCATATTAGTTTGCTAGAACTGCCTTAACAGTGTAGTACAAACTGGGTGCCTTAAACAATAGTAATTTCTTTCTTTCTTTTTTTAATATTTTTTAATGTTTTGTTTATTTCTGAGAGAGAGAGAGAGAGAGGGAGAGAGACAGCATGAGCAGGGGAGGGTCAGAGAGAGAGGGAGACACAGAATCCGAAGACAAGCTCCAGGCTCTGAACTGTCAGCACAGAGCCCGACGCGGGGCTCGAACCCACGAACCGTGAGATCATGACCTAAGCTGCAGTCGGATGCTTAACCGACTGAGCCACCCAGGCACCCCAAACAATAGTAATTTCTTGTCTCAAAGATCTGAGGGCCGGAAGTCCGAGACCAAGGTGCCCTCAGGGTTGGTTCCTTCTGAGGGCCATGAGGGAAGGGGCTGCTCCAGGCCTCTCTCCTCGCCTGTAGGTGGCCATCTTCTCTCTGAGTCCTTCTCTCTATGCTTCTCTGTGTTACACATTTCCCCTTTTTATGCAGATACCAGTCATCCTGGATTAGGGTCCAGTCTAACGACCTTACTTTCACTTGATGCCCTCATTAGAGACCCTGTCTCCAAATAAGATCACATTCTGATGTACTGGAGGTTAGGACTTCAACATATAAATTTTAGTAGGGGGGACACAATTAGCCCCATTAGACTCTCACAAATAGGTTCCCAGGGAAGCAGACTCTGAGATAGAGTTTAGCAACCATAATATTTATTAATATATTGGGGATCAACATCTAGGGAAAGTAGGGCAAGGAAGCAGAATTTTGGCAAAGGGATAAGTCAAGTTGTGATACAGGCTTGACAACTACCATTGTTAAGTCAACCCCACAGGTTGCTCGGAAGCAAAAATCACCCTTTAGAGTTGTCTCACCTTGGGCTGAGATGGTCAGGGCTTTGTACTGCCACTTCAATGTCACTGGACCTAGCCATCTGAGAAAGGGGCATGGCCTTGGGCGGACAGCTTTCTGTAGGGGCTAACAGCTAAGGGCATCTGCCAAAAGCACCCAGTAGCAGGAGCAATAACCACCTCCCAGTAAAGGGAGATCTGGGGAATGCGTCACAGAGTCCACCACACTAGATTTGAATTCTATCAAAATGAAATATGTTGTATGTTTTCTGCAACTTGCTTTTCAAAAATTTTAATGAATATTCTCAAACACATTCAAAAGTAGAGAGAATAGAGGCACCTGGGTGGCTCAGTCAATTGAGTGTCCAGCTTTGGATTTCCACTCAGGTCATAATCTCATGGTTCTTGAGATAAGGCCCCACATCAGACTCTGTGTTGGCAGTGTGGAGCCCGCTTAGGATTCTCTCTCCCTCTCTCTCTGCCCCTTTCCCACTGGCACTTTTCCCCTCTCTCAAAATAAATAAAAAAAGAGAGAGAGAATAGTATAACTAACTCCTATATACCCATCATCTATATTCATTTATTATCAAGATTTTTTGCAACACTTGCTTCATCCACTCCTTTCTCTGTCTTTGTCTCTCTCTCTCTTTCTTAGCAAATCACTTTATTTTATTTTCATTATTATTATTATTTTATTTTAGAAAGAGAGAGTGCATGCACATTGGGGAGAGGAGCAGAGGAAGAGAGAATTGTTTTAAAGAATGTTTGAATGTTTATTTATTTATTGAGAGAGAGAAAAACAGCAGGGTAAAGGCAGAAAGAGAGAGAGAGAGAGAGAGAGTGAGAGAGAGAGAATCTAAGCAGGCTTCACACTCAGGCTGAGTCCAATGCAGGACTTGATCCCATGACCCTGGGATCATAACCTAAGCTGAAATCAAGAGTCAGGCACTCAACTGACTGAGCCACCCAGGAGCCCCTCTCTCTCTTTCTTTATTATTTTAAGGCAGACTTCATGTTGTTGTACCTCTGCACACTTCAGTATCCATCTCTAACAATATGAACATTTTCTTACATAACCTCAATGTCATTATCACATCTAATAAATTAACAACAATTCCTTGGGCTATATTAGGATTTACCTGATTATCTCAAAAGTTTTATTTTATTTTAATTTTTTAATTTAAAAAAATATTATTTCTGAGAGAGAGAGGGAGACAGTGTGAGCAGGGGAGGGTCAGAGAGAGAGGGAGGTACAGAATCTGAAACAGGTTCCAGTCTCTGAGCTGGCTGTCAGCACAGAGCCCTACGTGGAGCTTGAACCCACAAACCATGAGATCATGACCTGAGCCGAAGTTGGACACCCAACCGACTGAGTCACCCAGGTGCCCCTCAAAAATTTTATTTTTATAATTTGTTGGTTTTAATTAGGATACAGTCAAAGGGAACACATTATTTTGTTTATATCTCTTATCCCTTTTTATCTAAAACCATTCCCTTTCTTTTTATCTTCATGCCATTGTCTTGAAGAATAATTACAATACAAATAAATTAAGACTATGGCCATTTTTTATTTTATTTGCTTCTTAGTGGCTTATTTAACTTATTCTTCTATTCTCCATATCTCTTATAAATCAGAAGTTAGCTCTAATGCTTGATGGAATTCAGGTTCAAGGATCTATGTTATAGGTAGCACTGTATGCTTCGTGCTGTATCACATCAGAAGACACAATGGCTGGCTATTCAAGGTTATCTTAGTTATGCTAAGACTCATGGGTGGGGTCAGGTTGTGACAGCCTGAGCCCCCTCATCGTAAAATGCTTCATCAACCTTTCTTGTAATGGCATCTTTCTTTGATGACCTTTGCCTGAATCAATGAGTTGACATTAATAGTTGCAAAGTGGTTATTTTCAAATTCTGTACTTTTCCCTACATTTATTAGTGAATATTATTATTATTATTATTATTTTTATTTCTAGGATAGAGAGAGACAGCGTGAACAGGGGAAGGTCAGAGAGAGAGGGAGACACAGACTCTGAATCAGGCTCCAGGCTCTGAGCTGGCAGTCAGCACAGAGACCGACGCGGGGCTCGAACCCACGAACCGCGAGATCATGACCTAAGCGAAAGCCGGACGCTTAACCGACTAAGCCACCCAGGCGCCCCGTGAATATTATTTTTTAAAGCAGTATTGTGGGGATGTCTGAAGCAATTCATATGGAAAAAACTAGGATAAAACTTAATTCTTTCCCTTTAAGTTGTCAATTTTCAGAATACAGCAATGAATGTTTTCATTTTTCTCTTTAAAATCTCATTACAAAATCATTATTTTAAAAATATAATAAGTGTGTTTCCATCAATTACAGTAATTGTTCTTTTGGATGCTTTTAGTGTCCCATTTTTTAGCAATAGGAGCTTCTTCATGTTAGTTTCCGTGTTCTTCTGACACAATTCTGCTAATTAAAAAAAATGTTTTTAATGTTTATTTTTGAGAGGGGAGAGGGGCAGAGAAGAGAGGGAGACACAGGATCTGAAGCAGGCTCCAGGCTCTGAGCTGTCAGCATAGACCCTGACATGGGGCTCGAACTCACAAACCACAAGATCATGACCTGAGCCAAAGTCAGATGCTTAACCAACTGAACCACCCAGGCCCCTCTACAATTCTGCTAATTTTGAAATAAATTTGCTTGCTTTCTGGAATAATAAGATGTCTCAGGGTCATCTTATACTTTTCATGCCCTTTACCAGGAATAAACCATTTCTCTACAAAGTCCTGATTCTTTTTTCTTTTTGTTGTAGAATAGTTTCAGATTCACCAAAAAGTTGTGAAAATAGTACTGAGAAATCTCATATATCCCACAGCTTCCTCTACTATTAGCATCTTACATTATATATTTGTCACAATTAATGAACCAATATTGCTACATGATTATTAACTGAACTCCATACTTTATCCAGATTTCCTTAGTTTTTACCTAATGTTTTTTTCTATTCTAGAATTCTATCCATGATACTACATTACACTTATCATGTTTCCTCAGGCTTCTCTTAGCTATGACAGTTTCTTGGACTTTCCTTGTTTGTGATGAACAGCCTTGACAGTTTTGAAGAGTTCTGGTCATATATTTTGTAGATTTTCCATCATTTGGGATTTGTGTGGTGTTTTTCTCATGATTGGACGTAGGTTACAGGGTTTGGGAAGGAAGAACACAGATATAAACTACAATTCTGGGTATCATTCTCAGGGATACATACTATCAATATGACTTATCACTGATGTTATCTTAACCAACTGAGCTGCTCAGGCGCCCCTTCTCACTGGTGTTATCTTGATCACTTGGCTGAGGTTATGTCTATCAGGTATTTCCACTGCAGAGTTACTCATATCTGTGAAGCTGGGATGATGGCAGAGTAGCAGGATCCTAAGCTTACCTTGTCCCATGGATACAACTAGACAGCAAGTACAGAAGAATGGAGTCAAACCATGCATCTTTTCTGACCACAAACAATAAAATTAGAAAAAATCTGGAAAGAGCACAAATACAAGAAGGTTCAGTCACATACTACTAAACAATGAATGCATCAACAAAAAAAATCAGAGAACAAATTTAAAAAGTACAGAGAAATAAATGAAAATGAAAAAACAATGATCTAAAATTTTTGGGATGCTGCAAAAGCAGTTTTAAGAGACAAGTTTATAGCAATATAGGACTACTTCAAGTTCAAGAAGCAAGAAAAATTTCAAACAACCTAACCTTACACCTAAAGGAGCTAGAAAAAGAACAAATAAAACCCCAAAATCAGTATAAGGAAGGAAATAATAAAGATTAGAGCAGAAATAAATGATATAAAAACTAAAAAAACAATAGGTCAATGATACCAGGAGCTGTTTCTTTGAAAAGATCAACAGCGGCACCTGAATGGCTCAGTTAGTTAAGCGTCCAACTCTTGATTTCAACTCGGGTCATGATCTCATAGTGCAGAGCCTGCTTGGAATTCTCTCTCCCTCTTTCTCTGCCCCTACCCCACACATGCTTGCACTTTCTCTCTCTTTCTCTCTAAGTAAAAAAAAAATTTTTTAAAGATCAACAAAATTGATAAACCTCCAGCCGGACTCATTAAAAGAGAGAGAGAGAGGACTCAAATAAACAAAATCACCAATGAAAGAGGATAAATAATAACAGCACAATGGAAATACAGTTATAAGGTAATATTATGAAAAATCATATGCCAACAAGTTGGACAACCTCAAAGAAAAGGGTAAATTCCTAGAAATATATAACCTCCACAACCGAAGCAAGAAGAAATGGAAAATTTAAACAGACCAATTACCAGCAATGAAACTGAATCTGTAATCAAAAATTTCCCAGCAAACAAAAGTCCAGGACCAGATGGTTTCACAGCTGAATTCTACCAAATGTTTAAAGAAGAGTTAATATTTTTTCTTCCGAAATGGTTCTAAAAAATATAAGAGGAAGGAAAACTTCACAATTCATTCTATGAGGCCAGTATCACCCTGATACCAAAGCCAAATAAAGACACCATAAAAAAAGAGAACTATAGGGAGGGGGGAATGGGCATGGAGGAGGACACTTGTGGGGATGAGCACTGAGTGTTATGTGGAAACTAATTTGACAATAAACTATTTGTAAAAAAAAAAAAAAGAAAAAGAAAACTATAGACCGATATCTCTGATGAACATAGATGCAAAAATCCTCAGCAAATACTAGCAACCCAAATCCAACAATACATTAAAAAATCTTTCATCACAATCAAGTGGGATTTATTCCCAGGATGCAAGGGTGGTTCAATGTTCACAAGTCAATGGACGTGATACATCATATCATTAAGAAAAAGGATTTAAAAATCCCCATATGATCTTTTAAATACATGCAGAGAAAGCATTCAACAAAGTACAACATCCATTCGTGATAAAAACCCTCAACAAAGTAGGTCTTGAAGGAACATATTTCAACATAATAAAGGCCATATATTAAAAATCCACAGCAAATCTCATACTCAATGGGGAAAAACTAGGGCTTCACTCCTAAGATCAGGAAGAAGACAAGGATGTACACTCTCACCACTTTTATTCAACAGAGTACTGGAAGTCTTAGCCACAGCAACCCAAGAACAAAAAGAAATAAAAGGCATTCAAAACTGGTAACAAAGAAGTAAAACTTTGCTATTTGCAGATGACATGAAGCTATGTATAGAAAACCCTAAAGACTCCACCAAAAAACTACGAGAACTGGTAAATGAGTTCAGTAAAGTTGTAGGATATAAAAATCAATGTAAAGAAATCTGTTCCATTTTTATACACTAATAATAAGCTGCAGAAAGAGACCTTAAGAACATAATCCCATTTGGGGCGCCTGGGTGGCTTAGTTGGTTAAGTGTCCGACTTTCGCTTAGGTCATGATCTCACGGTTCGTGGGTTCGGGCCCCGCGTCGGGCTCTGTGCTGACTGCCAGCTCAGAGCCTGGAGCCTGTTTCAGTCTGTGACCCCCTTTCTCTCTGACCCTCCCCTGCTCATGCTGTCTCTCTCTCTGTCTCCTAGAAATAAATAAAACATTAAAAAAAAAAGGAAAAAAAAAAAGAAAATAATCCCATTTACAATTGCAGCAAAAATAATAAAGTACCTAGGAACAAACTTAACCAAAGAGGTGAAGAAACTATACTCTGAAAACTATAAAACATAGATAAAAGACATTAAAGATGACACAAATAAATAGACACTCCTGTTCATGGGTTGGAAAAAAAAATGTTGTTAAAAAATGTCTATACTACCCAAAGCAATCTACAAATTTAATGCTATCCCTCTCAAAATACCAACAGCATTTTTCACAGAACTAGAAAAAACAGTCCTAAAATTTGTATGGAACCACAGTAGACCCTGAATAACCAAAGCAATCTTGAAAAAAAAAAAGAGAAACCTGGATGGCTCAGTTGGTTAAGCATCCGACTTTGGCTCAGGTCATGATCTCATGGTTTGAGGGCTCAAGCCTCACTCTGGGCTCTGTGCTGACAGCTCGGAGCCTGGAGTCTGCTTCAGATTCTGTCTCCCTCTTCTCTACCCGTCCCTTGCTCACATTGTCTGCCTGTCTGTCTTTCTCTCTCTCAAAAATAAACGTTTTAAAAATAATAAAAGAAAAGAAAAACAAACACAAAACTGGTAGTACCACAAATCTGGACTTCAAGTTAAATTACAAAGCTGTAGTGATCAAAACACCATGATACTGGCACAAAAATAGACACAGAGATCAATGGAACAGAATAGAAAACCCAGAAATGAGCCCACAATTATATGGTCAGTTAATCTTTGACAAAGGAGGAAAGAATATCCAATGGAAAAAAAGACAATCTTTCAACAAATGGTATTGGGAAAACAGGACAGCTACATGCAAAAGAATGTACCTGGACCACTTTCTTACACCACACAAAAAGAAGAAACTCAAAATGAATTAAAGACCTAACTGTGAGACTTGACACCATAAAAATCCTAAAAGAGCACAGGCATAATTTCTCTGACGTCAGCCATTGCAACATTTTTTTAGGTGTCTCCTGAGGCAAGGAAAATAAAAGTAAAAACAAACTATTGAGACTACATCAAAATAAAAAGTTTCTGCACAGCAAAGGGAACAATCAACAAAACTAAAAGATAACCTACTTAATGGGAGAAGATATTTACAAATGACATATCTGATAAAGGGTTCATATCTAAAAATATATATATATTATTATTATGACTTATTTATTTTGAGGGGGGCAGGGAGGAGCAGAGAGAGGGAGAGAGAATTCCAAGCAGGCTCCACACTGCCAGCACAGATCCTGATGCTGGCCTCAAACTCACAAACAATGTCATGTGTCTGTTGGCCATCTGTATGTCTTCTTTGGAGAAACGTCTGCTCATGTCTTCTACCCATTTTTATTTGAATTATTTGTTTTTGAGATGTTGAGTTGTATATGTTTTTTTTCTAATATATTTTAGGGGCACCTGGGTGGTTCAGACAGCTAAGCATCCAGCTCTTGGTTTAGGCTCAGGTCATGATCTTTTGGTTTGGGGGACTGAGCCCTGTGTCAGTATCTGCACCGTGCCTGCTTGGAATTCTCTCTCTCTCTCTCTGCTCTTCCCCCACTCATGCTCACTCACTCCCTCTCTCGAAAAAATAAATAAAAAAATTTTTTTTAAACATGAGAAAAAGAAAGAAAATTGAAATCCTTCTGTTTGGGAGCTTTGTCTAACTCACCTCCATTAATTACTTAATTATCAGATGTACTCGTAGGTATTTATATTTTGGATTTTAATTTAGTACTACTTCATTTATTTATTGCTCAAATTGCTCCAGCTTTTACCACTGGGCTCTTTGCAATTGGCTCCTATGTCCCTTTGACATATTTCATCATTGTGGGGGTTTTTTGAGCAATCCATTACTTCTGGCACTATAAGATGCTCTAGGGTCATCTTGTTTATTCCTTGCCTTAGTCCTAGAATCTGCCATTTCTCCAAGGAACTCTGGTTGCTTTTATTGGAAAATGTTATTATGAATTCATGATAGGGGGTGGCTGGCTGGCTCAGTTGGTAGCACTGCGACTCTTGATCTCAGAGTTATGAGTTCAAGCCCCATGTTGCGGGTAGAGTTTACTTTAAAAAAAAAAAAAGGAAAAAAGAAAGAAAAAGAAAGAGAGAAACATAAGATAGGTATGCTTGTTGCTACTGAGGTATCATTGCTTCTATGCACTTCCAGCTGACAGAAAAAGGAAACATATGTATGTATACTAACCTGTGTATACACACACATATTTGTTAATATTTTTATATGTAATTATTATATGTATATTACATGCATATTAAGTTAATCATGGGCTCATACTTATGCCTCCAACTCGAATCCATTATCAAATTTTAACTTTTTCTCCTTGTTTGTCTATAACCTCCAACTCCCAACAGTAAGAAAGAAACTTGGCTCCCACCATCCACCATCCACATACTTAATCGTTCAGTTCCAGTATAGATACATAGTGGTTTCACTACATATTGTTAACTTGTACCCTCTGGGATACAACTTTATTGCCTAGAATACAGGACTTATCAACAGTTCTTTGCCTTTGGTCTTACAGATTCCACTCATTTCCAAAGTTACTTGGATCAGCACTTTTTCTCCCTCTTCTCTTCAGGGAGCTTGTTTCATACATTTGTAATGCAGTTAGATTGTTTTATCACATTCTATTCTGAGATCCCCTGACCTCCTTAATGACTTGGGAATAGTTTTTGAAACTCATTCTGTTGGTGTTAAGGGAGTCTTTTGCTACTAGGATATCATTATTTCTGTTCAATGAGCAGAATCAGAAATTTTTTTTCATGGCTATAATCTTTTGTTTTTAATTTTTAAAATATTTATTTTTAAGAGATCGACAGAGCTTAAGTAGGGGAGGGGCTGAGAGAGAGGAAGACACAGAATCTGAAGCAGGCTATAGACTCTGAGCTGTTAGCAAAGAGCCCAATGCACGGTTCGAATCCATGAACTGTGAGATCATGACCTGAGCCAAAGTCAGACACTTAACCGACTGAGCCACTCAAGCACTCCTATAATCTTTAGAAAACAAACAAACAAACAGCTTTATTTAAATGTAAGTAATATATCATTTGATTCACTCAGTTAAAATGCACAATGTAATGGCTGTAAGTATATTCACAGAGTTCTGCAACCATCACCATAATCAATTTCAGAGAACTTTAATCACCCCACTAAGAAATCCTGTGTACATTAGCAGTCACTCTCCATTTTCTCCAACTTCTTCCCACATACCCTCTCCCCACCAGCCCCAGGCAACCACTTATTTACTTTATGTCTCTATGAATCTGTCTCTTCTGGACATATTACATAAATGAAACTATACAATATGTGACCTTTTATGTCTAGCTTCTTTCACTTAGCAACATGTCTTCAAAGTTCATCTACGGAGACAAACCAAGAAACAGACTCTTAACTATAGAGAACAAATGTGGTTACCAGAGGGGAGGTGGATAATGGAATGGATGAAATAGGTGATGGAGATTAAGAGTATGCTTATCACAATGAACACTGAGTAATGCCTAGAACTGCTGAATCACTATATTTCACACCTGAAACTAATGTAACACTGTAAATTAACTATAATGGAATTAAAATTAAAAACTTAATATAAAAAACAAAAAACCTATATTCTAGTGGAATCACAAACTACATGTAGATAGATAACCTTCAGGTAGCTGTAAATGCTATATTATAATAATAAATAATAATAATAATAATAAGGTTTGAGAGAGGAGGGTAATGTGTGGAACCGGGGTGGCTCAGTTGGTTGGGCATCTGATTCTTGATTTTGGCTCGGGTCATGATCTCACAGTTCATGGGATTGAGCCCCGAGTAGGGCTTTGTGTGCTGATAGGTTGGAGCCTGCTTGGGATTCTCTCTCCCTCCCTCTCTACCTCTCCCCCACTTGCATGCATGCTCTCTCTCAAAATAAATCAATAAACTTGAAAAAAAAAAAGATACTAGTTGAATAAATAAATCTGTGTTGACAGACTAAAAAAAGTTCATCTCTATTGTAACATATGTATCATTCCTTTCTATTGTTGAATAATACTCCTTTTTAAGGATATACTGTAATTCATTTGTTCATTCATCAGTTGATGAACATTTGGGTTGTTTTCACTTTTTGGCTCTTATGGATAATGCTGTTCTGAACATTTGTCTACCAGTTTCTCTGTGGGCATATGTTTTCGTTTCTTGGATCTATAACTAGGCATGGAATTGCTGAGTCATATGCTAACTGTGTTTAACATTTTGAGGAATGGCCAAACTGTTTTCCAAAGGGGCTGCACCATTTTACAGTCCCATCAGCAGTGTATTAGGGCTTTAATTTCTCCACATCCTCACTAACACTTATTATTATCTATGTTTTTATTATAGCCATCCTGGAGGTGTGATAGGATTTCAGATATTTGTTTTTAATTGTTGAATCTTGTTTTTATGCTCTTTCCCCAGAACACCTTCTACAGTAAGAAAGTTTATCAAGTAAATTAAAAAAATTTTTTTAACGTTTATTCATTTTTGAGAGACACAGAGAGGCAGAGTGTGAGCAGGGGAGGGGCAGACAGAGAGGGAGACACAGAGTCCGAAGCAGGCTCCAGGCTCTGAGCTGTCGGCACAGAGCCCAATGCAGGGCTCGAGCCCATGAACTGCGAGATTATGACCTGAGCCAAAGTCAGACACTTAACTGACTGAGCCACCCTGGCACCCCTCAAGTAAAATTTGTTTAATGATGACAATTTATTGATGATAAAGAGTTCTGAAATGGTGGAAAGAGAATGAAACCTAAATGTAGATACACTCAGGGGGTGCCTAGCTGGCTCAGTCAGAAGAACATGTGACTCTTGGTCTTGGGGTCATGACCCATGGGTTCAAGACCCATGCTGGGTGTAGAGATTACTTCTATAAATAAACTTAAAAAAATACACAAATGTAGATATACTTGAGCTCAAGATCTAAGTTTTTTTCTTGTTATATGTATAAAATGAAAACAGTTTCTGTCTCACATGGTTTAAATGAGGAATAAATAAATGAGATAACAGATGTGAGAGCTCTCTGTAAAGTATACAGCAGTCTATAAATATCATTATTGCTAGCTGTGCGGGGTGGTAAATAAATAAATAAATAAAAGCTTTTCTTTAGTGATGTTCCTTCACACGATGCTGTATTCTATTTTCAGCTCCTGAAGAAGTGAAGCCATATATTAATCTTTGAGTCCCCAATAGCACCCAGCACATGCTTATGTCTTCCACCTTCTCCTTTACTTAAACTCTCAGGGAACACTCAGATCCATAGTCAGGAATCATTTGCTCGATTTTTCCTCAAGATGTATTACTCAGATCATTACTTCTGTAGGCAGGAACTCTCCTGGGTCTCTAACTTGCTTGCTTCATGTTTTACCTTCTCTTCTTGCTTTGGCCATTTGGATTTAGCAATTCAGTTTTAGAATGTGGTAACCGTAGCACCACTAGCCTGAAAACTTGATAGACCATTGCATCTGGCTATAGTCCCATGGCTCCATGCCTTACATCTCACCTCTCTGCCCATCCTGGACACTTAAAACATTAGTGATTGTCTCATCTGGGGAGGGACACTAGTCACTCATGTCCTGTCAAATCCTGGAAACCTTCCTCTAAAACTCTCATGTTAGATTCTTCCTTTCCATTTTCACTGCCATCAGCCTAGCTCGGACTTCCATTACCTCTTGCATCTTTTTGAATCATATGTTCATCTTCAAGTGACTTTGCCACTAGACCATAGGTTAACTGGAAAGGAAATAGAATACTGTGAAGTTGCTCTAAAATAGGATACCAGTAGTAAACCCAACCATAGCACAAGACCACATATACAAAAATCTAGTACAGTGAATTTCAAACAGCAAGTTTACCACTCATTAGCATATCAAAAAACCAATTTAGTGACTTGTGACCAGTATTTAAAAAGTGAAATAGAATAGAAGGTAATCCAGCAGTCATATTTGCAATGCTGTTTTCTCTCTCCCACAGTACCTTGTGCTCTTCCTTTCCAGCCAGAGTCCAGCAGAAATGCTCTCGCAAAGAAGGGTAGCAAGAAGGGGCGCCTGGGTGGCTTAGTCGGTTAAGCGTCCGACTTTCACTTAGGTCATGATCTCGCGGTTCGTGGGTTCGAGCCCCGCGTCGGGCTCTGTGCTGACCGCCAGCGCAAAGACTGGAGCCTGTTTCAGGGTCTGTATCTCCCTCTCTCTCTGACCCTCCCTTGTTCGCGCTGTCTCTCTCTCTCTCCTAAAAAAAAAAAAAAAAAAAAAAGGGTAGCAAGAAGAAGGGCTATTCTGCCATCAAGGAGATAGTGACCAGAGAATACACCATTGACATTCACAAGTGTATCCATGGAGTGGGTTTCAAGAAGCATGCACCGTGGGCACTGAAAGAGATCTAGAAATCCACCATGAAGGAGATGGAAACTCCAGGTATGCACATTGACACCAGGCTCAAACAAGGTGTCTGGACCAAAGGAATAATGAATGTTCCATACTGTGTATGTGTGCAGTTGTCCAGAAAACCTAACAAGGATGAAGATTCACCAAACAAGTTCTATACATTGATTACCTATGTACCCGTCACCACTTTCAAAAATCTACAGATAGTTAATGTGGATGAGAACTAATCACTGATTTTCAGATAGGGATGCATTAAAAAAAGGAAATAGGATGGGGCGCCTGGGTGGCTTAGTCGGTTAAGCGTCTGACTTTCGCTTAGGTCACGATCTCGCGGTTCCTGGGTTCGAGCCCCGCGTCGGGCTCTGAGCTGTCAGCTCAGAGCCTGGAGCCTATTTCAGAGTCTGTATCTCCCTCTCTCTCTGACTCTCCCCTGCTCACGCTGTCTCTCTCTCTCTCTCTCCTAGAAATAAATAAAATTATTAAAAAAAAAAAAAAAAAGGAAATAGGACAGGATAGAAGACATCAGAAAATATTATACATAGTAAGAGTATTATTTAGGGTATATAATATGAACACAAAATGTAGTATTTACAATGCGTCAATGGCCAAAGTCCGGAAAAATACCAACTAGTGGTATTGTAAATGTTCTGTTAAAAAAATTATTAGAAATAACCTAAATGTTAAGGTTGATCTATATTTAGCATGAAGAAGTATACCAGAAGGCCTACAAAGGCCTTTAGACTTCGTGGGTTTGAACTCTGGCTCTGTTGCTTACTTGGTGACCTTCAGCAATTTACTTAAACATTTTGTGCAATTTTATCATCTATAAAATGGGGATAATTATAGCACCTACCTCTGAGAGTTATAATGAGGAATAAATGAGTCCATACAAGTAAAACGCCTAGAACAGAGCCTGGCACATAGCAGTAAATCAAGAAATGTTAGCTATTGTTATCAATATTCTCAAATCATTTGGCAATAGAAGTCATGTTTTTAAATCCCATTTTTCTAACAATTACCATTCCAAGCCAGGTCATAAGGCTTCTCACACATAGAGACTAGGCCTATCATCTATAGAGTTCAATAAAGACTCTTTGGGTGATCGCCTCAGAATCCAAAAGCCCCTTATAGATGCTGTTCTGAGAAAACTATGCTGTCCCTGCAACCATCTTTGTATGTCTCTCTTAGATACACCCAAACATACCCAAATGTTCTCATTTGGCTCAATGGCTCACACTGTTCTGTTCATGCCTGTGAACACAATTTCTACCAAGTCTTGTGTTTGAGGGCCCTCATTTAATAAAACTTGTATTAATACACATCACTGAGTGACTTCCTTCACTTATACTGTATGAGAATCCGGCAACATGATGCCTAGTGACACAAGGATGGGCTGTGCTTCACTGAAGTTACGCTGCTGATGTACTGCTCTTTGACAGCGCCTCTCCTGGTGGTTCAACAACTAGCTCTAAGATAAAGAGGCAAAAAAAGCCCAGATTTGTAGCCCTTGCCAATTTCCATGGTGTAAATGTTCCCATCATGACCAATTTTAAGCTACCAGTGTGATGTCACTGAATACAGAGTTCCAAAGAGGTACCTACATCCTGTTTGCATGAGCCCTAAGAAGCAGGCCCCAGCACACCATCTGCATGTGACTATTTCATGTTTTCTGCCCAGTGCGTATATAAGAATGAAAACATTTTTAATTATCAAATATTCCTTTGTTCTGAAAAAACCAATTCAGTGGACTTTTGGGGTATGCAAAGGAAAAGGAAAGATTTTATTCTAAAATGAAGATTTTGAGGCAATGTTACTGCAAGGACCTGAACAAAGGTCTGGTAATGTAAAATGTGACAGTTCTCCAGACTCTTCTTTTTTGAAGTTTATTTATTTTGAGAGAGAGAGAAAGAGAGTGTGCAAGCAGGGAAGGGGGAGAGAGAGAGAGAGAGAGAGAGAGAATCCCAAGAAGGCTTCGTGTTGTCAGCACAGAGCCTGACACAGGGCTCAAACTCACAAACTGTGAGATCATGACCTGGAACAAAATCAAGAGTTGGCCGCTTAACCCACTGAGCCAGCCAGGCGCCCCAGACTGTTCTTTTGAAAAGGCATTCTTTTCTAAATTAGAATTCAGAGCACATAGTCCCTAAAAATGATCTCCTGTTCTTATTAGATAAGCAAAAGAGAAGGAGAGATCAGATGAAGGTAGAAAGGCTTTATGGGCAAGTCTTTGCCTCACATTGAAAAAGGGCTACGAGTCTGACTGGGCTGGGATTGCAGAGCCCAATCTGAACCACTCACCTAAAGACCTCAGGGAGTGTTATTATATTTTGAACAACCTGGATTTGGGGAAATGTGAGGATGAGGCATCATGGGGTTCTGGAGGATTATCCTGGCAGGGCCTTTATGGCAAAGTCAACCCCAGAGGGGGCAGACATTCTGAGTCTCAACTACGCCATTAGGGAACAGTGAGACCCCAGAATCTATAGTTTTCACCTTGGCACAGGTGTGATGTACTACACAATTTATTCCCATATAAAAAGCATTCTGTATTAAACAGAATACATAAGGTATTGGCTCAAAGTCAAATGTCGGAGATAGACAGGTCGAGGTTTGAATTTTCATTTTGTCATGTATCAGCTGTGAGAAACCTTGGGCATATTATTTAATTTCTCTGAACCTCAATTTTCACAACAGAGGGGAAAAAAGTGATTATAATTGTACCTACCCCTAAGAATTATTTTGAGGATTAAACTAGACAGTATAGTATTTAGCCTTGATAAGGTGCTCAAAAATTGGTAATAATCACAACAATAAATATCTCTTCAGACTCACTTTTGGAGGCTAGATGCCTGATGGAAGTAGATATTTGTGATATTTGTGTCATCTCAGCATCAATGTTTACTAAATCTCAGCCCAGATTTGCAATTGTTTCCAGGTAAGTTCAGAGCTATAACTGTCTACATCTGGGTGGGAGATACACAGGAAGCAAAATCTGAGGTCCATATTTGTACAGGATGGCTTGAGTAAATGGGTTGTACTAGTCTCTGAAGCTTACCTAAAAACCAGTATTTCATTTCAAGAGACGATGCAGGTTATTTCTGGGGATCTTATCAGAATCTCTGGATTCCTATTTGAAATGGTACCATCATTTGCACCAGGACTTCTGTTGTCACCAAGGTGATCTCAAGCTGTCAACAAACGTGAACGCAACCTCAGAACCGGAAGTCATCTAAATCTGATGAAATCTTTCTTGTCTGTGTTCTTCTCTCAGGCTCTTTATTATGCATTTAAAGCTGGTGACACCAGATATAAGCTTTATTTTAATTAAGCCATTCTCCAGTGTCCTCTCAACGCCCTGCGCTGAAGGACAGGCATTCATGGAGAGGACGCTGAGGATGGAACTCTTTGTGTCAAGTCTCCATTTTACACTGATTTTCACTGAACACAAGACAGACTGTCTGCAGCAGGACCATTGGGGATAACGGGCACTGGATTTTGTGCAATGATTTTTATCTCTGGTGTTTCTGGCACTGATTAAGGTTTCAGGCAAACAGAGGCACTGAGGACCTAGCAACAATTGCTACGGAGCTTCCTGGTTGCCAGCAACAGTAAATGCCACAGAGACACAAAGACTCAACCTTTCACATGTACACAATGAAGCCTGGAGCCTGGTTTCCTATTTCAGACACAACAGAGTCTTCCAGGTAGAGCACAACAGCTTCTTCTTTCCCCATTTTATATTAGATTTTTAAAATTTTGCACAGAAACATATTGCCCAGGAGCCTGTATGACAATCTTGCTTCTAAATTTGTTCAAGAGCACTAATATTCTATCTAACCTCTCTATAGTACCGTCCATTTTTACTATTTTGAGAGATAAATGGAATGAAATAATATTGTATATCTGATTTGGAATTTTAAATAAGGTGTGACTTGTTTAATGTGTTTGGAATTAGCAATCTTCTCTACAAAGTTACAATTAGTTTCTACCCTTCTGTTAATACTCAGAAATACTCTCTGAAAGATCTTCTTGCCCAAGTACAGTCTCTAACTTGTTTTTAGAAAAGTTAGAAACATACAGAATATGAAATAGAGCACTGGAAATTTAAGGTTTTTCCATGACTCATTCAAGGAAATTGCATAATAGCCCTTCCTCTGCCAACCTCACACACTCTTCTCAAATACCTTGCTCTTTTCTTTATTCCATTCCTCCACCCGTCACTTTTTCTATCCTTTCTATATGTCATTATACTTTTTTCTCTTTTCTCTTAAGGCTGTAAAACTCTCTAGGGTATAGTCATGTGTTACGCAAGGTGATAAGGGAACTGAAGTGCCCCAAGCTTGCTAGTCTGTTTCCTAGCAACCGTATGACATGTTGCTTAGTAACATGAGAGGTGAGAGCGAAGTCTCTCTCACATATCTAAAAATACTGAAATCATTAAAAAAATAATAGTGAGCTTATTAAAATATACCATGTTTATCATAGAAGTTTACCATGAAGGGAACTTATTTCAGACCATACTATCTTGAGGAAACCTCTATAAGTCTTATAATCAGTATATTAGAAAAACAGATAGCTTTTCTTATAAGAAGACAAAGAAAATAAAACCACAGCGTTTTCTAATCCTTTCTTTTCTACACATGCATAATCAATGTTTCAGCAGAATGAAGAATTGTTTCCTAAATGATCTCTTGGGCTGCAGAGATGAAGAAAAACACAGCCTTTCCTCTTCTTAGCACATGCATAATTGATTTGTAAATATAAATGAAGACTGAGAAATGTTTCCCAAAACACCTCTCTAGGCTGGGTGTCATTTGAGACTTGTGTCTTTTAAGATTACCACAGTCTGGACAGTAATTCTCTGCAAACTTATTCAGTAGTTATCAGAATTCAGAAATAACTGAATCATACCACCCCAAACCATTACAACTCTTTAGTTTCAAAATGGTAAATATTAAGTCTAAGAGAATACTATTTACTGAATTAGATCTACTAAGTCAGATTCTCTGTTTTAACTAGCACCTTAGTTACTTTAGCACATTTAGGAAATACTAGAAAAGAGGATGATTCTAATATGTTACAAAGGGTTATCCTCTACTATTTTGACTCTTGGATTTATATGTTTAATGCTTAAAGAAGAAGCTTCAAAGACCAAGTCCTAAATATTCTGCCATATCTTGCCCTTGAACTAGCCTCTCTGGCTAATAAAATTGGTCAAGCTTTAGGGGCACTTGGGTGGCTCAGTCAGTTAAGCATCCAACTTCAGCTTAGGTCATGATCTCACAGTTTGTGAGTTCAAGCCCTGTGTTGGGCTCTTGCTGACAGCTCAGAGCCTGGAGCCTGCTTCACGTTCTTTTTTTTTTTTTTTTTTTTTTTAATGTTTTATTTATTTCTAGGAGAGAGAGAGAGAGACCGTGTGAGCAAGAGAGGGTCAGAGAGAGAAGGAGTAACAGACTCTGAAACAGACTCCAGGCTCTGAGCTGGCAGTCAGCACAGAGCCCTACGCGGGGCTCGAACCCACGAACCGTGAGATCATGACCTAAGCGAAAGTTGGACGCTTAACCGACTAAGCCACCCAGGCGCCCGGCCTGCTTCACATTCTATGTCTCCCTCTCTCTCTCTGCCCCTCCCCTGCTCATGCTCTGTCTCTCTGTCTCTCTCTCTCTCGAAAGTAAATAAACGTTTAAAAATTGGTCAAGCTTTAGAAAAATAGTAATTTTTTCATTTTGCAAATATCTATTAAGACAAATTGAAATATAATGGACAGAATTTAGTGATCAGTTGGGATTAACTTGAAAGAGTTGATATACATAAAGTGCTAAGAATAGTGCCTGGCATATAGTAAATATTATATAAGGTTATTATTATTTTAATCTAGTTTGGTACTAGAAAGATGTCAATGTGCTAATATTAAGGATATAGAATAATTAAGATTATAGAACACTCAAGAGGGTAATGGAGAAGAGTAACTAATTCCATTTAGATATGTTGAACTTGAGATACCCACAGGTCATCCAAAAGGATAAAGCCAAATAAGAAATACAAGTCCTGAATATGGGAAAATGTTGTATAAGACATTTTAAAAGTGAATTCTGACTTTTTGTTGGCTAGTGCTACATAAAAATGGGCCAGTTATAATTCCTCAGTATTTTACTTCTTACAACATCAAGACATCTATTCTGTTGTTCACTAGTAAACCAACATCACCCTGATTTATCTATAATATGAAATTAGTTAAGACAAGGATTTGAAAGAAAGAAGAGAAGTGGTGGTTGGGGGAAGGGACTCTGGAGCGTCTTTGACTACTTAGCAAATCGCTGTAGCCTGGGCACCATGGCAACCTTCCCTGGCTGCCACCTAATTTCCATATGCTTTAAGGGGAAGGAGGGGGAGGATGGAAGTGAAGCCCTCAGTGTGCATTCTTGTGAGTATGTGTAATTTGGGTTAATGAAATGCAATCAAATTATAAATTGTGTTTTGTGGAAAACAGAGATTATCTACTGCCTCTCCACTTTCTTCTTTTCTTTCTCTTCTCAGGATGCCTTTGAGCCTCCTCAAGTTTTGTCCCCTTTTCCCAAAGGTTAGATTTCAATAGGAGGCTTAGAGTCAGACCAAATTACAAATTAAAATGTGTATGTCAGGACATAAATATATTGTTCAAAAGAGTGGTTCACTAAGAACCTGAACGTCAATGAGTGACCTCAAAGCACTGTATTATAATACAAGAAATTTTTTTAATATTACAGAGTAGAGGCCTTTGCATTATTTCTCAAGTCTTACTTCTGGAATCGAAATTCATTAATATTTCTCTCTACTATACAACAAAAGTCCTTCCCAAAATAGATGAAACTCAAGTTACCAGAATCACTACTGATAACTCTTCCAACTGTTATCCAGAAAAACCTATTATTTAGTAATATTGCATTGTGTTGACCAGAGCTTGAAAAAGATAATGTTAAGCTTTAAATAAAATTCTGGGGGCACCTGGGTGGCTTAGTCGGTTAAGCGTCTGACTTTCACTTAGGTCATGATCTCGCGGTTTGTGGGTTCGAGCCCCGCGTCGGGCTCTGTGCTGACTGCCAGCTCAGAGCCTGGAGCCTGTTTCAGTCTGTGATCTCCCTCTCTCTCTGACCCTCCCCTGCTCATGCTGTCTCTCTCTCTCTCTCCTAGAAATAAATAAAACATTAAAAAAATTTAAAAATAAATAAATAAATAAAATTCTGAATTCAGGTGTGGGTCATATTCTTACCTAAAATGTTAACGATGGAATTTAGCCAAGGTGAATGTAGCAGGTAGTCTTTTTTTTTTTTAATTTTTTAATAATTTATTGTCAAGTTGGTTTCCATATAACACCCAGTGCTCATCCCCACTAGTGCCCTCCTCCGTGCCCATTACCCCCCTTCCCCTCCTCCCCACCCCCATCAGCCCTCAGTTTGTTCTCAGCATTCAACAGTCTTTCAAGATTTGCCTACCTCCCTCTCCTCAAGTATTTTTTCCCTTCTTCTCCTCCACGGAGGTCCTCCGTTAACTTCCTCCTAATCCTCCTGTACGTGCAAACATATGGTAGCTGTCCTTCTCTGCCTGACTTATTTCGCTCAGCATAACACCCTCAAGTTCCATCCATGTTGCTACACATGGCCAGATTTCATTCTTTCTCATTGTAGCAGGTAGTCTTTAAAACCCATACATAGTGAGAGTCAAATCACTCAACACATTGATCAGTACTGAACCCTAAAGTAAATAAATACAAATTCACCATGTCAGCATAATCATGTCCATCGCCTCATTTAAATTTAGAGTTTGAGCAATGCCAGGCTGGCTCAGTCAGTAGAGCATGCAACTCTTGGTCTTGGGTTTGTAAGTTCGAGCCCCACGTTGGGTGTAGAGATTACTTAAAAATAAAGTCTTAAAGGGGTGCCTGGCTGGTTCTGTCAATAGAGCATGGGACTCTTGATCTCAGGGTTGTGAGTTCAAGCCCCAAGTTGGGCATGGAGCATACCTAAAGTAAAAATTAAAAAACAATAAATTTTAAAAATAATACAAAAATAAAATAAATAAAATCTTAAAATAATAAAAATAAATTTAGATCTTGAGATGTGTTTTTGTTAGAGAATTTAGGAGAAACCTATTTGCTTGAATTTATCCTTTTAAACTCAAACTTGCATGAGGAAAGAAAGCAATGTGAATCGAACAGCATGATCATTTCATAAAGGACATAGAGGCTGTAGTATGGTGTGAGACAGTGAACACTATACTGGGATGAAGTTGGGAAATGTGACAGTTCTTTGTGTCCGCAGCTCCTGCACTGTCCTCTCTCACACAGCACTAGATACAATGTATTGTAATAACAGTTTCAATCATTAGACCTTGAACTTCTCTGGTCCAGGAAAAATGTTTAAAGTCTTAATCCTTACCGTTACTTATTTCCTTGTTGCTAAATCCAATGTACATTCCCATCGTTATTAAGTGCCCCTCTGTGGTATTTGATATATTCAGCACTCTACTTGATACTGCCCTTCCTTTGTTTCTGTAACATTAATGTCTTCTGCTTTTCTTCCTCTGTTTGCCAGTCCCTTTTCTTTCTTTTTCTGACACTTCTTTCTCTTGAAGTCCTTTACTGTTTTTAATGTATTAAGTCTATTCTCAAATCTGGTAAATCAACCTCCTAATTATTCCTCAAGCCATTTCTCTCCATTCAGTCCATCTCTTTCCTTCTGTCCCCAGAGCTTTAGCCTTAATCAGGCCCCTATCATAAAGCTTAGATGACCGTAATAGCCTCTTAACTAGTCTCCTTGCCTTCAGCCTCAGACTCTTGCAATCTGCTCTTCAAAACCAGAAGTCTTTCTAACCTGATCTACCTTGTGACAGAAAGGAGAATTGAACCCAGATCTGCCTGACTCAAGCCAATTGCCACATCCTTCACTGCTCACAGCTCCTCATTCCTAGACATCGCCAGCTCTTCTACACTCAATCTTCTATATATTTCCCAAATATGTCTATTTCTTTCCACTTCCTTAAGTCAGTCTTACCATACACTAATTGGTACTCTTCTAGCCAGTCTTCTTGCATTATGTTCCCCTATCCCCAACTCCGTTCTATCCATTCTTTCTGTACACAACAGTCAGAAGGGTCTTTCTGAAATGCAAAGTTTATTAAACCTCTTTCCTTTAATGGCTCTCACTGAGTTTGGAATAAGGTCCTTTTATAATCAATTCTTTGCTTAATCCTCCAGCCTCCCAATCCCTTTTTCCTTACACTTTATGTAATAAACCGTAACAAACCACTTCCAGTTTCTGAAACTAACCCGATTGTCTGTGTATTTGCATGTGCACTCTCTTCTCTATTTGTATCTGCTACTTCTATTTTTTTTCAAGACAGTCCCAAGAATTGCCTCTTCCAGGAAGTCTTCCTGCATTCTCTATACCACACCATGCCCCCAAAGACAGAGGTTATAGGTAATATATATCTCCTTACACAGGATCATGTCATGCCTCTTTCCTGGGATGTATCAGAATGCATTATATCCAATTAACTCTTACCCAAATAAACATTTATTTATCCTACACTATGCCTGGCCCAATATATGCAACTTAGTAGGCAATCAATATGCATTTCCAAAAAGAAGAAACAAATGAATAAGTGTTTGAAAAATATAGGGCTGATCATCCTATATGAGTTAATTACTTGGATTAAAAAAAGATGATAATTTAGAAAATAATGAAGTTGAAATATGCATGAGCTACTAAGAGGAGGGTGCCCAAATATACATGCGGTACCTTGATTCACGACAAAACTGTCACTGGAGTCCAGCGGGGAAAGATGGTCTCATAAATAAATAGTGCTGAGCCAAATGGATATCCATATGGGGAAAGAACAAATCTGACCTCTACATCACATCAAACACTCACAAAAATATCAGTTCTCATATGTATTGTGGAACTTCTTGGTGTGGGGAGGGAGTGAAGGAGCAGAGAGAGAGAGGGAGACAGAGAATCCCAAACAGGCTTCCTGCTGCCAGTGTAGAGCGGGTCTGGGGCTCAAATTCACAAACCATGAGATCATGATCTGAGCCGAAATCAAGAGTCGGAGGCCCAAGCGACTGAGCCACTTAGGTGCCCTGGCAAAGATTTCTTAAATGTAACTCAAAAAGTACTAACAATAGGAGCACCTGACTAGCTCAGTAGTAAAGCATGTATCTCTGGATATCAGGGTTGTAGATTCAAGCCCCACGTTAGATGTAGAGATTACTTAAAACTAAAATCTTTTGAAAAATGTTACCAATGGGGTGCTTGGGTGGCCCAGTCAGTTGAACTTCCGACTTCAGCTCAGGTCATGTTCTCATGGTTCATGGGTTGGAGCCCCACATCAGGTTCTCTGCTGACAGCACAGAACCCACCTCAGATCTTCTGTCCCCATCTCTCTCTGTTCCTCCCACATACACTCTTTCTCTCTCTCAAAACTAAATAAACATTTTTCTTAAAATGTTAACAATGAAGAAAAAATGATAAACTGAACTACATTAAAATTAAGAACTTCTGTTTATCAAATGACATCATTACATCATTAGGAGAGTAAAAAGGCAAGCTGCAGAGTGGGAAATTTTTTTTTGTAATCTTCAAATCCAACAAAGGACTCTTATTCATAGCATATAATGTACTCCAACCAAACACTAAGATAAAGACAGGAAATTCATGAGAAAATATGAAAGAGCCTTGAACAGGCATTTCACCGAAGAGAATACTTAAATGGACAAAAAACACATGAAAAAAGTATCAACTTCATTAGTTAGCAAATTAAAGCCACAATGTGATAGATATTATTACTATAAACTCTCCTGGATGGCTACAATGAAGGGGGATGAAAAACAGAACTCTCCTACACTACTAATGGGAGTGTACATTGCTACAACTACTCTGGGAAATTTTGCTGTTTTTCTATTAAAGCTGAACATACATATGCCCTATTATCCCACAATTCCACTCCTAGGTACACAGCAGCAGAAATATATATATAGCATACATCTGTAAATATATTCACCCAAACACATGTATAGGAATGCTTATAGTAGTGCCATTTGTATTAGCCAAAAACTGGAAATAATGCAAATATCCATTAAAATTAGGAAATGGATAAATAAATTATGATATATTCATACATAGGATACTATACAACAATAAGAACAATTTACAATTACATTCAATAGTATGTGTAAGTTTCACAAACGTAGTATTTGTGTGTCATCCTTGTGCAAGGACCATGCTAATCTTCTCTGGATCATTCCAATTTTAGTGTGTGTCCTGCCAAAGCAAGCACCACAAACATAGTATTAACTGAAATAAGCCATATATAAAAAGAATCTATTCCAGGAAACCTGGGTGGCTCAGTCGGTTAAGCAATTGACTTTGGCTCAGGTCATGATCTCACGGTTCTGTGAGTTCGAGCCCTGCATGGAGCTCTGTGCTGACAGTTCAGAGCCCGGAGCCTGCTTTGGATTCTGTGTCTCCCTCTCTCTCTGCTCCTCCCCTGCTTAAGCTCTGTCTCTCTCTCAAAAATAAACATTTTAAAAAAAGAATCTATTCCATTTTCATAAAGTTCAAGAACAGGCAGGGGCATCTGGGTGGCTCAGTCAGTTGAGCAGCTGACTTTGACTCAGGTCATGATTTCAGTTCATGAGTTTGAGCCCCATGTCAGACTCTGCTGACAGCTCAGAGCCTGGAGCCCGCTTCAGATTCTGTGTCTCCCTCTCTCTCTGCCCTTCCCCTGCTCTCTCTCTCTCAAAAATAAAAATAAACATTAAAATTTTTTATAGAAGAAAAACAGGCAAAACAATTCTACTGTGCTAGATGTCAGTGGTATAACCTTTGAGGGCAGATAATGACTGGGTAGAGGTACAAGGGGGAGGCTTCTCAGAGAGCGATAATGTTCAGTTTCTTAATCTGCATGTTGGTTACACTAGCAATAATGTTAAGTTAGCAAAAATTCATCAAAATGTACATTTATGATTGCTGAGAATTTATGTATGTATAACCTTCAATAAAAAGTTTTCAAAATAAAGAAGAAAAAGGAAAGGCTTTTCACTTGGTGAACATAATGGCATGCACATGAACTGTGTTTCTCAGTCAGTAGCATAACTTGAAATTCTGGGTTATACTTGGAGAATTCTATCCTCATACCATACCACCAGCATATAATGCTGTTGTCATCAGGTTTCAAATATGCATCTCCACCCTTCTAAGTCTTGACCTTTCTTAGATTATCAGTGGCCTCCAAGACTTTGGTCCTCAATCCATCTATCACCTCAAACTATGTAACATTCAACTGCAAGACCACACAACTGATTGGCTCTACCCTCAACAACCACCACCACCACACACACAACACAAACATACACTTCCTGTTAAGACTCATGTCCCTTCTCAACTTCCCTATTTTCTTTTTCTTTTTCTGTTTTTTAAGTAAGCTCTATACCCAACATGGGGCTTGAACTCACTACCCTGAGACCAACAGCTGCATGTTCCACTGATTGAGCCTGCCAAGCACTCCCATCAACTTACCTATTTTTGCAGAAAGCACCACTACCATTTCATTCTCTTAGTTCGCCAAGTTCAAAACTTTAAGGGTTAATTTTTACTCTCTCCTTTTTGCCTCATGTCCAACCAGTCACTACTGGGACTTTTTTCCTCTGGATGGTCTCTTCTATTATCCCTTTCTATTACTCATCCCCACTGTAATTATGAAGGTCTGAGAACTTCTGCTTGTATTATTGCAATAACCTCCTTATTGGTGCCATTATCTCCAGTCTCTTTCCCTACTCCACTTACCTACCAAATTAATTTTATAAAAATTAACACATTAATATTAATATTAATTTTACTTAAATGCTGTTTACTCTTTTCTATAAGAATATAACAGCTTCCCATTATTTATGGACTCAAGTCCAAACTCTTTCTTCAGTCTAGAGCTCAAAATGCTTAACTACTCCACTCCCCACATAGAACACATCACCCACAATTTCTCTGCCCAAATCAAGACAACGTTTTTGCTCTCCCTTGTACAGGAACCAGGTCAGCATCATACTATGTCTTTGCTAATATTATGTTCACTGTTTAAAGAACTCTACTCCTGTCCCATTTGGTTACCAGCCACCATTCCTAGTGAAGTCTTCCATAATAAACCATAGATCTTAATATAAGGATTTTTCCCTTCTTCTTAAACTTCTATAACTTTCTATTCAAGATAGTACACAATAAATTGTGAAGTAGATAAAATTTGTCTTCATCATCTGCTATTTTCTCTTCTTAGTACTTATTTTATTAAGAAATTCTTAATTTATTAAGTTTCAAACATACCCAAAAATAGAGAAAACAGTTTAATGAACTCCATATACATATAATTAAAGTTTAACAATTTTCAAGACTTTTGCCACAATTTTTATCTATCATTTTTTCCCTTGTTTCTTTCCTGAAATATTTTAAAGCAAATCTCAGACCTTATCTAGTTTAATACACCATACTTCTGTATGCATCTCTAAAAATTATGGATATTTTCTTACATAGCCACACCGCCATCAACACATTTAGTTTTTATTTTTTAATGTTCATTTATTTTTGAGAGAGAGAGAGAGAGAGAATGAGATGGAGGGGCAGAGAGAGAGGGAGACACAGAATCTGAAGCAGGCTCCATGTTCTGAGCTCTCAGCACAGAGCCTGATATAGGGCTGGGATTCACGAACCATGAGATCTTGACCTTAGCCAGTTGGACATTTAACCAACGGAGGCACCCAGGTGCCCTGCCATCAATACATTTAATAAAATTAATAATAATTTGTTGGTATTATCTAATGATCAGTCCATATTCAAATTTGCTGGTTATCTGTAAAATGTTTTACATTTGGTTTGTTGGAATCAGGATCCAAACAATATCCATTGTTATCTTGGTAGTTAGTCTCCAATATCTCTTCTAATCTACAGCAGTCCCCCTTTCTCACCTTCTTTACCCCATGCCACCACTCATCTGGTGCAGAAACAAGATAATTTGTCCTATAGAATGTCCCACACTTTGCATTTGTCTGTTCGCCTCCCTGTGATGTCATCTGACTTGTTCCTATAAGTGGAAGTTAGCTCTAAAAGTTTGGTTAGATTTAGCACAGCTGTTTCTGATGCACTTTCATAGGTGACGCTGTGTGCTTCCTATCACATCACATCACAGGTTCACAAGGTCTGGTTGTCCCACTTTTAGTGATGCTAACATTGATCAGTGAGTTCACTTGATAATAGCTGAATCCTTTCATTTAAAAAATCCCCATCAGGGGTGCCTGGGTAGCTCAGTCAGTTAAGCATCTGACTTTGGCTCAGGTCATGATCTTAAGGCTCATGAGTTTGAGCCCCACATGGGTCTTTGTGCTGAGAGCTCAGAGACTGGAGCCTGCTTCACATTCTATGTCTCCCTCTTTCTCTGGCCCTCCCCTGCTTGTGTCCTCTCTCTCTCAAAAAAAGACATTAAAAAAAATTCCCCATCAACATTTTATCAGAGTTTTTATCCACTGATGGTATCTGCTTGAATAAATTACTTCATTAGGGGATGTAAGGGCAATTTTTCTAATTCTATTACTTACATATTCACTAGTTGACATTACTCTATAAAACTCTATAAAACAATGATTTTCCCTAATTAACTTGGGTCATTTGGTTACCTTGAAATATAGTTTATACAGGAAATGCAGGACAAATGCTCAAATCCTTATTTATTTGATTGCCAAAATGTAGAGTATGGATTTGCTGCCCTAGTTACTTCCAGTGGTGCAATGGTATCAGATGATTATTTTTAATTAACTTATTTCTATTTTTATTTTTCCTTTGTGGGATATCTTTATGAACTCATGGTTTATATCATTAAACCTTTTATTATAAAAATGGGATAAGCACAAAAATGAATAAAACATAATTCTATAGCATAACAAATAATTATAAAGTAAATATCTAGCTTTTATAGCTCTTTTGCCTCCCTCTCCCTATCTCTCAGGAAATTAGCTGAATTTTGACATAATTTTAAATCAATATGTCCTTTTACAGATTTTGAAGTATTAAAGCAGCCATATTAAGGATATGGGAGTTTCATCTTAAAATTAACAGGCAGCCATTGATCTGCTTTAAGCAATGAAGTGATATGATCTGTATTATGTTACATGATCTGTGACACATATCATAATAAAATCATTCTGGCTGTTGTGTGAAGACTGAACTGGGTGGAGTTAGGAGTATGTGTATAGAAAATTCAGGAGGCCACTGCAATTGTCCAGGCAAAAGATGATGTACTTACTAGAATGAAGGCAGTAGAGATGGAAGAAAAGAATAAGATCTGAGAGAGATTTAGAAGTAGACTTGACAGGACTCAGTGACTGATTCTATGCTGGTCAGAAAAGGAGAGGGAGACAGCAAGAGTAATTCTTGTTTCTGATTTGAGAAACCAGATATATACTGCTCCACTTACTGAGCAAGAGAAACTTGTAGAGGTGCATATTTATGAGAAGATAACTAGTTCAACTGGGGATACCTGTGAGAAACCCAGCCAGAGACTATAAGTTTACTACACAATCGGGAACTAAGAAGAATTATTAAGAAATGATGGGCATATACAAAGGATTTGCAGCCTTGGGAATGAATGCACTTACCGTCTATTAAAAGTGACTAAGATCATATAGAATAAAATGAGGAAAGGGGCGCCTGGATGTCTCAGTTAGTTAAGTAACTGACTCTTGGTTTTGACTTATGTCATGATCTCACAGTTCGTGAGTTCGAGCCCCACTTCCACACTGTCAGTGTGGAGCCTGTTTGGGATTTTTCTCTCTCTCTCTGACCCTTCCCCACTCACTCTCTCTGTCTCTCTCGAAATAAATAAATAAACTTTTAAAAATTTTTAAATAAAATGAGGAAAGAGTCTAGGACTGAACCTTGAGAAACTTGAACATTTAAAGACTGGGAGAGGAGAAACCAGCAGAGAGAGAGAACAAACAAAATGTAAGAGGGAAATCCAGAAAATGTAGAGTTTTGGGGTGCCTGGGTGGCTCGGTCAGTTAAGTGTACAACTCTTGAGTTCAGCTCAGGTTATAAGCTCACAGTTCGTGAGATCAAGCCCCATGTTGGGCTTTGCACTTAGAGCATGGAGTCTGTTTGAGATTTTCCCTCTCCCCCTCTCTCTCTGCCCCTTCCTCATTTGTGTTCTCTTGCTTTCTCTCTCTCAAAATAAATAAATAAACATTTTAAAAAGGCAAAATACTTATTAAATACCTTTAAATTACCAAGCATTATGATAGTTAATGAAAATATCCACAGAGAGAAACCATTCATTTAATTCAACAAACATGTACAATGTCTAGTGTATGCTTGGCACTTTGCCAGGGACTAAGATTCACATTTTAATGGAGAAGAGACGTAGACACACAAATAATTTAAATTCTACAAATATAAAAGAAAAGATGTATTATGATAATCTTACCATGCACAAGAACGAACCCCTTAGCAGAATGCTTATGCATGTATGTTTATGTAAGTTAAAGAAACTGGCAGACAAAAATAAGAAGTGAACTAGTAAAAAAATTTCTAACATTTTGCATGCCATTAAGTCAGATAATGAGCTAAAAAAGAACAGATTAGTTATTTCCCCTGCTCTCCCACTTAATATATTTAAGGTTATCAGTGCTCAAATAATCTATTTCTGACCTAGATCTTATTGTTACTTACACCCACAGGGAGAAAAAAAATCCTCATTTGCATAAGGAACAGAATAGCTCTGAGATAGAATTACAAAGAATCAATTGCATGAACACACCTCTCTTTTATTTAATCTTCCGTAAACTGCATAAAGAACTGAGACTCTTGGGGAAATGACATCTTTCTTTTATATTGTAAAGAAAATAAAATTCTCATTCCATAAGGAAAGCTTTGCATACTTTACCATGGTCCAGCGGTGTTTCATTTACTTATTAAAATTTTATAAGAAGTACTTTCAATGAGCTACTTATAAATCCTGAGACTTCCCACTGCCATTTAATTCCTGTTTTTATTAAATGTACTTCTGGGTTAAGAAAGAAGCATTCAAGTCGTCCTTAATTCTTTTGTCTTTTTATTGAAATAAACCTTTATTTGGTAAAGGGATGGAGATAAGATGATGCTGAAGGTTGTTTTTCCTATGAAATATGCAAAAAAAATAGATAAAATGCTTTGTGTTGGGTTTTATTTTTTCTAGGGAGATGACTGCAGCAAATCTGAACAAGTTAAGCAGAGCCGTGGATAGCAAGCTAGAAAAATCCATGGCAGCCATTGTCACATCACAACCTGCAGCAGCTGTCTCAAGTCCCTCCCTCCCACGCCTGCTGGGCCTAGCCCAGCAGGAATGAATGGGTTCTGCAGAGCACTGTAAATGGTGCTGCAGACCCCGAAAATCTGTTGCTGAAAACTGAACATAAAAATACCTGTCAATATATAAATTTTCACCTTTGGTAGCCATAACAAACGTCTTTATGTCATTAGCAATGTCAGGTGGTAAACAGTCCAAGGTCTCATTCTGCATAGCCCATCCTTGTTGATAATAGAATCTTTCTAAATAGCAAAAGAATGTTACTGCAATCTATTTCCTAGGGGTGAAAGCAAAGCTTTTTTGTCTCAAGAGCCAACTGAGCAACCATCAGAGTCTAGCTGAATAGCAACGGTGTAAGGGTGGCTACAATTTCCACAGTTAGAAGCCCAGTCTCTGAGGAGAATTCACGCAAGAACTACCAAAAAAGAAAAATGCAGTTATTGAGCTGACATGGTTGTCTGTGGATGGAGGCAAAATTACAAAATAGACTTTTTTACATTGTATAGAGGTCTCCTTTTTAATTTGGTATCTTAGTTTTTCTTCTCTTTCTGGAAAAAAAAAAAGAAGAAGAATGCAGAATATTAACTGCATGCACAGGTAGTAGTACCAGCTCCTGAACTCAAATCTACATCAGGAAAGACAATTCATTTAAAGGAACAATACACTAAATAAAATATATTACATAGACTTCTGGTAAAGGAATATTTCTAGGAGACTATTTAACTATGGTATGTTCATTAGATCTTCAGTATCCTGTTATAACTACTTGTGTGCTTCCATATTTAGTATGGTTTTCTTCCATCTTTCCTTTTTGTTTAGCTCTTTGGGGGAGGGGTACAAAAAAGGTCTTGAATTACTTGAACCTGAAAAATCGTTTTGGATGGTTCTACTATTTAGCCTTTTTTTTATATTAAAAAATTACATTTATTCAAGCCATTTTAAGCATCATTCCCATCTTCTCTCCTACTTTATTTGTAAAGCAATTAGAGATGTTGAAGCCTTAGCGAATGTAGTAAAATTTAGAATACTTTGAGAGGCTGGGAGTAATTTTCTGTTAAATATTTCATCTCAACACAAAATCTGTGATATAAGTGTTGGGGAAAACCTACATTGGTGATTTCAGCTGTAGTGTGACGTTTAAGCAGTATAAAAATCATACAATTCAAGTTCCCTTTCTTCTCTTCACCCCCCACCCAACCCCACCCCATAATGGATGCTCGGCTGACTGTTTTCGCACAGTCTCTTTGTCTGAAGGATGCAAACAGTCTATGGATGCTAGGGAAAAAGGGGTGGGGGAGAGATTACCTCATCCCATGTCGCCTGCACCAATCACCACTCTCCTGTCGTGGCTTCTCCAGGCAGATCGAGGGGTCTGGTCCAACAGGAAAAGGCCCCAGCCCATCCCCATGGTGACCGAGTTGTATATAGGGAGCCGCATCCGCCCATGTGCCGCAGGTTCTCTTACATCGACCGCCTAAGAGTCGCGCTGTAAGAAGCAACAACCTCTCCTCTTCCTCTCCGCCATCTGCTCGGCCGCCGCAAAGCAGCAATCATGGTAAGAATCTTCTTTCTCTGGCTCTTTGTGGCCGTTGGGTGGGGTCAGTCCCCCAAAATCTACTTGGAAAATTTTAAGCCCTCTTTCCTTTATAACTTCTTTGGGTAGGGGTAGCCTTATGCTTTGTTTGCGACGTTTAGCTTTGCTGCCCCAAATCCGTGAGTCCGGCCGTGCCGCAGTGCGGGGTACAGAACTGCGCCCAGCGCGCAGCAGAACCGTGGCGGAAGAACAAAGGCGGCGCAGAGGGAGTTCTTGTTACATGAGCCCTTCCGAGCTGCGGGCAGCCCGTCTGTCGGTGACGAAAGGGTCTGGGGCAGGGAAAGGCAGTCGTCGCCTGCTCCGTCCCAGAGTCTGTGCGCACGGTATTCATGGAGAGGCTCTTTTCTTCCTGGCGTTGTTCCCAGGGGGAGGGAGAAAAGTCCCGAAAGACCCGGGGTGTAGCCGGGAAGGGGGGAGGGGAGAAGGACAGGGACAAAGCGGAGCCTTGGGTTAGTACAAAAAGATCCTCCACGGTTCGTTGGCAGTTTAGAAAGATACCCGTATATTAACGCGAAAAAAAAAGGGGGGGGGGGTTAGTTTCTGTTGGAGCCCCTGGCAGCCGGCGTCGGGGTGGTGCAGGGGCGGAGTTGTTTGTTTCTGGCTTCTCTGGCCTTAAAGCCACTGGGCGGGGTTCCCCCTCACTAAACCTCCTCTGTCATAAGACTTTTAATAAAATCCTTTCATCACTGTGGAACTGTAGGCGTTAAAAGGTTTTTCATTCACTGTTAAAGCTTAGATGAAATATTTTTTTCTTAAGATGCAAAATCGCAGTTCACTTGACAAGCACTTTAAAGTCCGGTCGGGGCCGCCCCGCCCTGACGTGTGTGTGTGTGTGTGTGTGTGTGTGTGTGCGTGTGTGCGTGTGTGTGTGTGTGTGTGTGCGCGTGTGTGTGTGTGTGCGCGCGCTAGCCGAACGTTCAGAGGGAAAGCCCACTTTGAGAGCCAGGGTACCCTAAAGCCCCGGATCCAGGGAAACGCCCTTCCCCTCCCCACCCCACCCCCACCAATATGTCAGTGAGTAGACAATAGACAGACAATGGAAGTTGAAGGCATAAAGACAGTAGAGAAGAAAATCTCTTATTGAACATGATGAGTATGAATATCCATTGGTGAGTAGAGAATCTCAAAATGAAAATACTATTTTGCTGTTTTAAATAAATATTTCATTTTCCTTTCACTGGGCTTTTATTAGGTAGCTCTCATGTGATATTTTTCTAATTTAAGAACTGTTGTTTTAAAGATACTAACAATTTTTCAGTTTTTTGCAGTGGAGAAGATTCTGGAAAGACTTCTTTTTAAGTAATGAAAATGCTGCAGACAAAGAACTATACTCTCTGTCCAGCTGTCTTTTGTTCTAGTGCGTCTTCATTAATTCATTTCAATTTAAGCATATGGTCCCAGCCTGGGTCAGAGGAAGAAAACTGGCAGAATAGCACAATGAGATCATGTAGGCAGTTTCTGGAAATAGAACTTACTCTGTTAAATAATGTAGCAGACAGAACAGGCTAGTACCAGGCACAGCAAATGCAGCAATGCAGAAGGCAGACCTTATTTAGCTTCCAATCTTCTAGTACTAATGGATTCTGCAGATAGACTGCAAAGGGGTGTGGCATCTAGCCTCAACTGCAGCACAGATGTCCATGTTAAAATACCAAGTCATATGAACAAGAAACTCTGATCCTTTTTTAAAGGGAAGGTGGTAGTAATATTGATTCCAATTAACTAATGATTGAATTGAATTTACTGCATCTTCCTAAATCTGTGCTTTAAATATTTTTTACATACAAAAAAACTTATCTTCAAGCATGGCTATGGGAACAATGGGCTTGCACGTGTACTGAACAGTGCAACATTTTTATTCAGACCACACCCATCTGCAGCATTTGGAGCAGCTGTTTTTCCTTAATCATTTCTATTGAGTTAGGGATAATCTCAAGTAAACTTGAAGAATACCTGTATATTATTAGAAATATCTTCAGATATTTACTGAAACTTCAAAATGCTAACACAACCTCATTTTAAATTTTCCTCTTTTCCTCCCCACAGCGTGAATGCATCTCTATCCACGTTGGCCAGGCTGGTGTCCAGATCGGCAATGCCTGCTGGGAGCTCTATTGCCTGGAACATGGCATCCAGCCCGATGGCCAGATGCCAAGTGACAAGACCATTGGGGGAGGAGATGATTCCTTCAACACCTTCTTCAGTGAGACGGGTGCTGGCAAGCATGTGCCCAGGGCCGTGTTTGTAGACCTGGAACCCACCGTCATTGGTGAGTTGGCCTCAGTAACCCAGGGGAGATCTCAGGGCTCTGGGACAGGAGGTGTGTGGTGAGGGCTCCACTGACGCCCGGGGGTTGAGCAGCCGTGTGCAGGTTGTTAGTGACGGTGGCTGCTTTTTTCTCCTCTTCCAGATGAAGTTCGCACTGGCACCTACCGCCAGCTCTTCCACCCTGAGCAGCTCATCACAGGCAAGGAAGATGCTGCCAATAACTATGCCCGAGGGCACTACACCATCGGCAAGGAGATCATTGACCTTGTCTTGGACCGAATTCGGAAGCTGGTATGTTTCTTCTCAGGAATAAAGTAAATAATGATCCTAAGGAAGACATTTGAAATACGATCTTTTCATTTCAAACACAGAATAGAAATATCATGGAGTGAGGAAAACTGGTAATTATTCCTTTATATGGTTTTAAAGTTTTCAATTAAAACATGAATTACTTGGTGTCATTTTTATGTGTCAGTGAAGATATTTTCAGTGAAATGCTTTGTGATTCTGGGAAGGTCTACATGTACATAAACGGGTTTCTTGTCAAAATAAGATCTATATTCTTAGAATTGTATGAAAGCTGAAAAATACATATTATATAATCTGTCTTCTCTCTTCCTTGTTTCTAACAGGCTGACCAGTGCACAGGTCTTCAGGGCTTCTTGGTTTTC